>CM030370.1:106999855-107512258 GCA_003604175.2 Clonorchis sinensis | reverse complement strand
GTAGCCGTGACATCCAAGGCATTAGATTGCGCAGGCTAATAGATTGTCGGGATAGACATATTAATTAGAGTCAGGTTTTGCCCTGGCCGAGGATGCGTCGGCCATATCTTTGCCTTGAGACAAGTTCTTGAAAAAACTGTTCAGCTGTAACACACCCTTTCGGTGCCCAGCTGTCATGTTACCCGAAGAAAGCACAAGGATTGGGATACTGCCAAGTTGCCCAAGCCTAGACGGGGGACGTTCCTGAGCAGCGCCACTCTTTCAAACGTCTCATGTTATTCGTTTTTCCGGATATAAAAGCAGCTTTCGGCTCTGTCGATCGTCAGAAACTGACAGTTTCTGGCAATCAGAGTTGTCTTTCCAAAGGTATATCTCTTACGGTACCATTGCATGCGAACTCCTGTGGACAGATGCGAGTATGCAGCGAGATTTCGTTTGAGTTCACGACATGTAGTGGCGTAAGACAGGACTGTCCTCTTCTGTTTTGTTATTGGTGTGCTGCTGGAAATCAACCTGGCTACCTCTGAAACCTCGGGAGTCGAAATACTCCAGAGACATTTGCTCCCAGCATGTGAAAGATATTGCGCTCCTTGATTCGGATCCTCCAAAATTCACCCCAGTTTAAATAACCTAAATAATTCTGCCGCATAAGTTGGCATGCGCTTCACACCTGTAAAGAGTAACTTGTTACTACAAGACCAAAAAACAAAAAATCGCTCAACTGTAACTGTTGAGAAGCAGAGGTCGTGTTTGAACCACGGACCTTCCGGTCAGTAAATTCGCGCTCTAATCACTGAACCATCTCGTCTTGAAGACTGGGCGAGATCAGATCGAATCCTCACGCTTGCAGACGACCAATAGACGTGGTAGATAAATTCGCTTAACTGTGTAGATGTATCCATCCCGATGAACTGGCTAAAGACTGGAATACCGCTCGAATTGGTAAGGCCAGGAGAGCTTTCACCAATATCCAACATCGGTGTCGCAAACGTGACTTCAGTTTGCTTGTCAAGGGCAGAATTCACACAGCGACAGTACGATCCGTACTACTTTATGGATCAGGAACGTGGTCTCTACGCGCAGAGGACATACAAAGCTTGCTAGTGTTTTATCCTCGGTGCCTTTGAAACATTGGTCGAGTCTGGTGAGAACATCGGATTAGCGGTGCTGACGTGCGCCAGGTGCGTTCAGGAAAAAGAAAGTCTCCCGCGATAAACGAACTACCTACGCTTCATAGGTTACGCAAATTAGAGAGTGTACTGCGTATGCCAGAGAATGGCCTGTCTCACAGAGCTCTTTTCACCCAACCCTGTGCTGAATAAAAGCAACCGAGAAGTGAACAGTATATGAGCTATATATTACGTTCGGAAACACTAACTAGTAAACTCACTCAGGTTGACAACTGCCGCCTCCCTGGATGGGGGCCCCAGGATTCAACTCACAGTGGTCACTGACACTGGTAGTAATGGCTCAATCAGACGGTTAGTGGTGCTCATGCATCAGAGCTATAGCCTTCAAAGTGTAGCTGCCCAGTTTCCCGAACTAACTGACCGCGTGATCGCCTCCAATGCTTGGCTGTGCCTCCGATGATCCCAAATTTTCCGGCGGTCGAAACTACGGCGGCTGGAACCATTGCACCCATGGTCTATGGTTGACATGCTGTCTGTTACCGTAGGTAGAATTATTGATCAGAGAAGAATTGTTTCTTTGTGTACCTGTGAAAGTTCATGGAAGCAGGAATTGGCTGAATCATAAGCTGCCATTCTCCAGTATCCTTCTTCTGTGTTCTTGTATTTTCGTTTGCAAGCGTTTTACTTCGATCATTCTTAGGGTGGTAGTAAGCAGCTGGGTGACTGAGTGGGGCTTTTACTTTATTAAGGCAGTCGTGTTTGTTCAAGATCACCGTTGGGCGCTCTCTGTCGGCTGGTAGGATAACAATATTCTTATCTTTCTTTAACTCGCCTAGTGGTTCTGTCCCCTTGACTGAAGGTACATTGAGTATTCTATTGTGTGTAATTGCTGGAAAGACAGCTTGGCTAAGCTGCTGTTGAGCGTTCTCATCGAGTTCGCTGGATTTCATTGCCGCTTCTGGATTGGCAAAATACTCCAGCTTCGTGGTATCTTTAAAGTTGAAGCGGGGTCCTTTGGTGAGAACGTTTTGCCCTGTCTCTGTTAGCTGCTGACTGGAAAGCTTCATCATCCAAGCGTTGTTGTGCCCATTTTTACCCTTTTGATTTCCAATCAGCCTGGAGAAGTGGCCTCCCAATAGAAATGAAACGGATTGTCAGTTTGGAGTTGTTGCGGATTATAGGTAGCTGGTTGCTTGTTGGTCTCAATCCAGCGCTGACGATGTCATCTCGATTGGTGATAAAACAATTGCAGCCTAACTGCCAAGTTCACTGAACACACTACGGAACAAACAGGTCGGACTTACGAGATTTTTCATGGCCAAAACGAAGACCGATTTTTCGGCTTGTAAATTGACTGAAACTAGAATGAAAAAACCTGCATTAAGGTCCCGAGTTTATTTGGCTTGCACCCAACTGCAGCTTGCGTGGAGGCGTTAAGAAATTCGAAAGACGGGGTGGCTATTCAATATCGCCCGCATGTCGACCTATTTAGTTCAAGATACCTGGCAAACTGAGCGTCACGTGACACGAAGATCCATATGTTACATTTTGCTGAGGAGTATGTTTCATTTGGAAGCGGTCTTACAGTATCTAACGGTGACATTCGTGTTTTCAGCGTCCCATTTGCGTTTAGCTAAAGAATATTTCCACAATATTTGCTCTCTGCCAACCTGTTCTTGGAGGCATCAAAATGCTAGAGGTGAGCGGTAGTAAAACATCATATTGCTGAGATTTTCTCTACCTCCGTGGCGTTCTAACAACCGACCAGAGGATTGTTAAAGAGTCAAACTGGCAGAAATTTTGGGCTGGTATCGTGTTAGGGAGACGTTGGCAGTGTGACGGGAGTAGTCAAAACCTGCATCTGTCACAGTGATACGGTGTTGTCTACACATGTAGATGGCGGTGCACTCTGCGGAAGACTATAAACCGGTCTGATCCGTCGCGAAACGTCCTCGCCCACTGCACTTGGGCCACCAGTCTACCAATTACAAGTGAATCGTTTCGTCTTGGAAAGCCTCCAATGGACGTGATCGCATGGTATTATGTGTGGAGAGTGCGGCGCACTAAGGAGGCGGAAGGCATTTAACGGATGGCGCCAGTACCCCACTGTCTAATGTGTTAATGCCCGTTATAACGATATCACGCCTAAATTGGTTGGTGAATGCAACAGTTCTCTGCACCTTTTCCTACCAATCTTCCTTCCTCGGATTTACACCGAACAAAGACTAATCACGAGGAACTGTTCAGCTGATCCTGGTTGTGGGGACGGCCTCTCCGGAGTACGCGTCTGGAGTAGGCACATTATCATAGAATTAAAACCGGTTAGGGAGAGCTCTAAGAACGGTGCTCTCTGTGTTAAGCTTATGTAGTTGCAATAAACGTTTGACAGGATTTGACCGGTTGGTGCGGCATGATATCATCGAACGATGATATACTCCAAAGTTGCTGCATTAATCCTCGATGGCTGAAGTCCTGGCTGTAAAATTTTATCCGTCTGTGTAAAGAGGCTACTCTCGAGATAGACCAGCAACAAAGTGCAGTTTGTTTGACCTGTGAAGTGGACCTAAGTAGCAAGATCTCTTCCCGCAAAATATATCTTTTCGGGCATCACTTCAAAGGAGGTGGTCTCTCAAGTGCGATAACAGGTGCACAAAGGTGTGTTTCTAACAAGAGAGACTCTGAAAAATCTCTGGGGATCAGTCTTTCCAGCTGGCATTTATTCGGCCTGAAAGCCTAGTGAAATCTCTAGTTCTAAAGACCACTTGCCGGGACACAATAAGTGTGTAGTCTTTCGAGAACGCAAGGATTAATCCATTGCTGTCTCACTCCTAATGCGGCTGCGCACAGCAGATTCCTTTTGAGCGACACCTCGGTTGATCATCGTTTCGTTACAGAAAATGGCCAAGGTAAAGCGTTTCTCCTTTGATATGGTGACAATGACATCGGTGATCAATTTAACTGTGACTCACGGTGTTCGGCCCGAAGTTCATACATGGGAGCATCATCTATGTAGTGGTTAATTTCACCAACCTAGTGTCGTCAATCACCCATCGCACGCATGTCAAAGAGGTCCGAAAATTTCCGCATGGAGCAGCGTCTCATGTCGCAAATGTACGCTTGCACCACCAGTATTTACGATCTGCCCTTATGCTCATCTTATTCTTTTACTTTAGGGCCAAATACACACTTTTTTGCGACCGTCTGAGGTTAGTTCAAGACGCGAATCAAATGGCAGCTATTCACTGCCTTTTGATGCGTCTATTTTGGCTGGAAGCACGCTAGAGAAATAAATGTCACCATCGGACCTGGGCAATACCAGCTTAGCATAGGTTCTCCGTACGGGTATGAGTAGCTGCATGATTTTGATTGATAAAAGCCACTTCCGCACATTAGCTGAACCCCTTGTTGATGTCAATGCACGATCGAAGTTAGCACAGCTTGATCAACAGGCGTGTTACCCTATGACATAACTCCACCGTCTATAACCAAGTGCGACATGAACGATTTGCGTCCATGCTCATGTTGATGACGGGGAGCGCCAAGTGCTGAGTCAGCATCTCGGACACCGAAAGTTGGGACTAGTTCTGAACAAGCTATTTTAGGTATATGTCATGAAACATGTCTCAGTCGTCCGAGCGGACAGTATCGGAAAACAAACGGTCTCTTGAACAAATCCCTGTAAAAGCGCACGCGGCTATACTCGAATTCGTTATGTTTGACCCGGATGCGTCGCTTAGTAGATCACGTGCACGTGGGGTTGGCGTAGGGTGCCTTTAGGAGGGTCAAGAATTTATGGGAGACACCTTTGCTCCACAGACACTGCCATAGTGCCTGATTGTCCACAGCGTCAAACGCAGCTTTGGACCAAGGAACGTAAACGTTGTTGGTTGCTGGAAGCAGTGTCGCTGCTCCGGAATCTACCGGAGAGTGATCGGTGCATCCTCTTACAGGACGGATCTGTCTCTCTCTGTGTTCAGTCAACCCTCGAAGGATAAGACCAGAGGGCGCCTTTGATGTCACAGCTACCAGGATGATGCCACATTGGTTTTCACACGGCGTCCGCCTACCCTTTTTGAAGATAGGGATAATTGTCGACATGCTCCATTCTGCAGGCACTTTCTCTCCATTCCGTATCGCACCAATTCGTTTTGTTAGATTGTTCATAAGGGATTCTCCGCCTTCTTTGAAGAGAGCTGGATAGAGACAGTCTAGTCCTGGTGCCTTCTCACATTTTGGTACGAATATTTTGTCCTTTATTTCTTTTGACGAGCCGTAAAGGTTTATATTTCATTCGACCGCATGCACTATCTCCGCAGGCTGGGTTGCAGGAGGCCAGCTTAACTGCTGTTCGAAGTGTTCGGTCTGTCTTTCCAGTCGACGTTTTTGCGAGTGGAATAACGGGTCGCCTTTTTCGCTTATTGTTTCGCTTACCGTTACTTTCCTAGGACCAGTTGCTCGTATCAGTTGGTATAGGGCGCGGCTTTTTCCCGTAGCAAAAGCCTTGCCTGTCTCCTGAGCTTCCGATGTCCACCAGAGATCTCGGTCTTTCCTTAGGCTCTTTACTATTTGGCGTTTGATGGATTTTCGTGAGCCGTCGTAATCGTTGCCTGCTGGTGTGGATTTCCTGGCATCAATCATGGATAGCGATTTCGACGACATCCAGTGATCTTGTAGTCGAACTCGAGAAGTCGGACAGACAGCACTGAAGGCCGCTAACATAGTTTCTCTCACATGGTCACGTGATCCAAATGGTTCCATGGTTGAGTTGCAGTTTGTGGCCACCACATCATGTGACGTGAACGTTTATGTTGGAAGTTCGTGCTTGCTAGAAACAGTTCATGATCAGCAGACAACTGGAAGGGTCCTTCTCCGTTGTCTGTGCGGCGAGCATCCGAATCGACCTCCAAAATGTGATTCCAAAGAGCACAGACGACCTACTTGAGCATTCATATCGCCTGCAATGATCACAATGTCAGTGCTTCTTGCTTGACGAGTAAGCCCGGATAGCTCTCGATAGAAAGTATCCTTCTCAGCATCAGAACTGCGGTCCGTTGGGGCATAAGCCGACACCATAAACAGGGACCGCTTTTCATTATGAGGGCGTGATTGAGCTGGACAACCGGACGGCGCAAAGATGACTGTTCACTGGGATCCAATCCTGCAATGCACTTTAGCTTTTGGGCTGAGTGCAACTCCCACGTTATATATTCCACGAGTCATCGCTTCTGGGCCACTGGACACACAGAGGGAGAAATGTGAAAGAACTGAGTTTACCCTTGGCGTTCTGAGATTCATAATCACGTTTGGGTCTTGTGTGCGTGTTTCGGAGACACAGCATACATCAATTTTAAGGGATATTAATGCACATTACCCCATTTGTTGTCTTTTCAAACTCACCATGCTTTACTAATTTCATCCCACCCTCATCTTCCCAAGCTTCGAACTTCGGCAATGCCTGGTTTGGAGGACCTGGTTGGCTGTTACCCACTCCACCTGGCCGGTGATCTTCAACCACAGGATCCCAAAACAGACCGAAAGAACCCTGCGATTCCATATCGGCTTCGCTCAACCTTGTTTCCTCGGCCAGCCTGAAATGAATCCCGCTGCACAAAGAACTGCACACCCCAGCCCACTCACCCTAAAATGTGACGTCCGTTACGGGGCTGTCCAAAACTGAAGCATGTCAGGCCAATGATGGCACGGCACTGCCATACCCAGTTCGATAGCACTCCCGCAACTATTCCATTCCTTCTCTCGACCGTGCCCTCGCCCACTCGTTCCATTAACTGCAAATACGACGAACTCCCCAATCGACCCCAGCTGACTCCATGACACATTCATTCCAACCTGCTGAACTGTTGGTTGAAATTTAACCATCTCTGTGTTACTGTGCTTCCCACCAATTCCAATAACTTTCTATACAGTTCGCGTTCCGGCTCGTGTGTTGCCACCATCTCTCTTCGAAAGGAACTATGCCCGCCTCCACAACAGCGACACCAGTGAGTCACTACAGTTTAACTGTATACCATGTTTCTGAGATCCCTGCTACCATTTACCCGCTTTGCTGGTCCCTCCATTTCATCATCCCCACTTACGCTTTTGTGACCCTGGCCACGAGCCCAATAGTCCAAGGCCGCGAGGCCTCAGCGGTTGTTTTTGGCTTCAGTTCAATTTGATTGGCTGGATGATGCCAACTTTGCTGCTTCACCAGATCTGATGTTCTGGTTTCTGATTTTCCACAGCTTACATTTCTCTTGTCATATTTCAGGCAAGAAGCCTCTTGTTGCCCTCCCTCGCTTTGTTTTTGCCCGCCACCTTCAAATCCTAACGATCTGACCTTGCTTGATGTTCGCTTCGACAAAAGAGCTTCCCTGCTCGTGCCGGTTTAGTGACGGACCGCCCAAATGTGATTCCAAGGAGCTCAGACGACCCACTTGAGCATTTATATCGCCTGCAAAGATCACAATGTCATTGCTTCTTGCTCGATGAATCAGCCTGAGTAAGGCTCGACAGAAGATATCCTTTTCATCGTCAGGACTGCAGTCCGTTGGTGCATAAGCCGGCACTATGAAGGGGCACCACTTTTTATGTTTTCATTATGAGGGCGTGATTGAGCTGGACAACCGGACGGCGCAAAGATGACTGTTCACTGGGATCCAATGCTGCAATGTACTTTAGCTTTTGGGCTGAGTGCAACTCCCACGTTATATATTCAACGAGTCATCGCTTCTGGGCCACTGGACACACAGAGGGAGAAATGTGAAAGAACTGAGTTTACCCTTGGCGTTCTGAGATTCATAATCACGTTTGGGTCTTGTGTGCGTGTTTCGGAGACACAGCATACATCAATTTTAAGGGAATGTAAGGTTTCAGCAAGCATTGTCTGTTTGACAATTTGACATAGAGTACGGACGTTAAAAGCTCCTATATAGGGAGGATGTCGTGGATTAGGAAAAGTGTTATTTTGTTTATTGTTAATAAGCAGCGAGGAAAATAAGACCCTTCGGTCAGATAACTGACATTCGAATGACCCAGATACGTTTGCTTGCTTGTGTGGTTTGAAGGGGTTGGGAAAGGACATCGGTGGATACAGAAATGCGCAGGCAAATGAGACTTCCAGGTTGCGGGGCCGAGGAAGAAACAGATGATACATGTCATAGCTCTAAAGTCCTTCATAATAATAATGTTGTTTCTCAACTTCTGAGAGGTATGTCTTCGGGCATGATCATAAGTTTTCAGGCAGAATAAAGGCATGACTGGCGGGACTGTGAGTACATGGGTTTGGGAAATGGGACAGCGTCGTAGGCGATGAGCTTTTTCCACCACCAAACCGGCACGAGGAGGGAAGCTCTTTTCTTGAGAGACTATCGGGAAGATCAGATCGTTAGGATTTAAAGGTGACGGGCAAAAACAATACGAGGGAGGGCGAAACAAGAGGCTTCCTGCCTGACATATGATAAAATAGGTGTTAGCTCCAAAAACTCAGAAACCAGGACATCAAAACTGGTGGAGCAGCAGAGTTGGCGTCAACTAGCTGATCAAATTACCTGAAGCCAAAAGCAACTGCTGAGGCCTCGTGGCCTTGAACTATCGGGTTTGTGGCCAGCATATGTGGGGATGATGACGTGGAGGGACTAGCAAAGTGGGTAAATGATAACAGGAAGCTCAGAAACATGGTATACAGTGAAACCGTAGGGGCTCACCGGTATCGTTGTTGTGAAATCGGGCATAACATTTCAATGGAAAGAGTAAAATTGTGGTAAAACACGAGCCGGAAGGCGAACTGTATAGAAAAGTGTTGACTTTTTGTGAGGGACACAGACTCAATGTCCACCAAAATGGCTACATTCGAACGACAAGGTCAGCAGTTTGGAATGAATATAGCATGAAGGCAGCTGGGGTCAGGTGAGGGGCATTATTTGTATTTGAATTTAATGGAACGAGTGAGCGAGAGGGTACGGTCAAGAGTTGGAAGGGATCAGTTGCGGGTGTGCTATCAAACTTGGTATGGCAGCGCCGTGCCACCATTGGCCTGACATACTTCCGTTTTCGGTCAGCGCTGTAACGGGCGTCACATTTATGGTCATTGGGCTGGATGTGCAATTCTCTGAGCGTATATAACGGCCAACCAGGTCGGCCATACCTGATATTACCGGAGCTCAAAGCTTGGGAAGACGAGGGGATGGGATGAGATTAACAAACCATGGTGATTTTGAGGAGACATCATAGAAAGACTAGACGTACACGGCTATTGGGGTGGAGGCAACAAATGATTATATGAGATAAGATACGGATGGATTTGTACTTAGTGGACTGGGGACCAAGCAAGGGTTGAGTTAGCTAACATATGACAGTAAAGTATAATAGATCTAGTGTAAACCGGTATAAGCAGTGGGTTAGGGAAATTAAACTTATAGGGACCGACGGGGATGAACTTCTTAGGTGACGGACTAGTTTATCTGATATGTAATACTTGAGTTGGGTAGAGCCATAACCTTGGAAGGAAAGAAAGTTTAAGAGAAATAATCACCAGTCCCCGAAACACTGCTATCAGCTCCAAGTTAACAAGTGGTACATGGCGAACAAATAGTTTTTCGGCCGTAGTCTTGCATGCTAGTAGTGGAGGGTATGGAACCCCTGTATACATATATTTCTCATTTCATCTGCTCATTCCTGGGAGTAGTAGGTAGGTGCGTGTGTTTCGTTTGGTTGACTAAGTGCGCTTTGGTGCGGTACAACCCCAATTATGACGAAAGCAGCTGCAGCTCCGTACGTCGATGTAGGCCATGGGCATCACAGTCTTCAGGTTATACCATATATTTTTTTACGATTTTATTTTATTTTTTCTATTAAACAGAAAAAAGCCCAGTTTTTTCTTTTTTTATCGTCTGTAGTTTATAGCTTTGTCAGTTAAATGGCACAACTGGGACGAGTCCAGCCTAGCGGCAACAAACAGAAAACAACAGTGCTCTTTTATTGAGTTCCTGAATTAAAGGCCATGCTCAGAACCAGCGGAGATGGGCGAAGCACCCGTGCTACTGGAGGGGCTGCGGGTATACGAACGTACCATGGTGCAACGCAACAGGACGACCCTCTCTGCAGGCCGCACCGACCACCACACGAGGTTTTCATCCCTCGTGCATGCTGCCAGATCTGCAAGGTGGCGTGCATTAAGCAGTCATAATTGCGGCCTGTGCATTAAAAAAAGAACTCCAGCCGCCAGATATTTCATCGGGTCTGAGGAAAGCCAGTCCAGTAAACCAGCTCGGTCATTTCGAACAAGCAAACGGCAAACAGCTACTGGGAACGGCAAGTCCCGGAGGCAAACGAGGAGGTAGCTACCATTGGGAAAATGGGAACAGGACGGAAATGGCCAGAGCGTGTGAACATGGTTAATCGACGACGGTGTGTGAGCTATCGGGCCAAACATAGGCATATCGCGATATTTCGTGCGTGTACTGAATGGGTTGTGTGGCGTATAATACGTCCTTAGGCATGAGAAACTGACTTACGCTTGGTCCATGATAATTAGGTTTAGGCTAGACGAGGCAACACTCATTAAACAGAATAGATAGAGTAGCCCGGGGTAGGGACTTAGCTGGGGGTGACCTGGTGTAAGCTGCATTAAGCAAGTCAAAGAGGTAGCAAGGTGTAGTAAGTTGATGGCTTATTTTTTTTGAAATTTTGTTTTTTAATTTTTTTCCGTCCACTAAATGTACCCTCGTCAAACTCAGAGGTGTCCTGGACGCCGTTTATAAAGGAGATTAGGGGATAGTTGTGTATTAAGTAGGGCGGCTGCGGCCTCGCACGTAAGGAAGTCATCTACAGACTGTGAAAACGTGTGTCGGTGAGAGACATTTCGAAACCGATCGGGGAGACTGTTCCAAATTCGAGTGCAGTGAACCAGGAGGAAGCAGTGTTGTAGGTTTGTACGCGCTGGAGGGCACACTAAGAGGTTGTTGGATTTACGGAATTTATAACTTGTATATGACTTTACGCTTAGCCTAGCCCCTGCTATAAAAGCAGTTCGGTACACGAACGGTGTAGAAGAGTTAAATTTAGCTTTAATCATCTGAGCCAGAGTGGTTCAAGGCCTGAGATTTTACAGCGGGAGCAGTAGGAGAGAGGGCTGTTCTGCGGGAATAACTTTTTGGTGAACGAACGTTGGACGTTCTCGAGTGACATCCTAAAACTCCGGGTATAAAGGGAAGATAAAGCAGAACAGCCTTCCACAATTGGTCGCACGCGTAGCTTGAAAATTTCGACTGTGTCTCGAACATGGACCGAGCGTAATATTAGAAAGTAGAGCCTACGTGCTCGGACAACCTGGAGCTGGACTTGATGAGAAGAAGTAAAAGTGCAAGAGTATCCGAGATCAAGCTGTTTGATGTTTGTTGAATGAGTGCAGGGTTCCCCTTAATTGTGAACGTATCAGCTAGGACAGAGCAGCGGCAGGAAGTTATATGAGACTTGGAAGAAGAGAAGCTTGGGCTACAGACACTTTACCAGTGGGTCACAGAGTCTAAGTCTTGGTGGATCTGGTGAAAGGCGAAAGCTTTAACAGAAAGAAGAAATGTGTAAGCGGTTTCTATATCGTCCGCGAATGGGAAGGTTTTAATATGGGATACAGCGTCGAAGACGTCGTTGATATAAAGTAGGAAGAGGATGGGGCCTAGCTCGCTCCCCTGAATGCCCTCACAAGTGATCGGTAGTGGGGATGACTGTTTTTCACCAATGTAGATTACCTATGACCTATCATATAGATAGGAGGTAAACCACTGAAACAAGGATCCAGTGATGCCAACAGAATTAAGCTTCTTCAACAGGGATGCATGAGGGACCCGGTCAAACGCTTTCTGGATGTCTAAACAGACTGTAACAATAGTGTCCGGCATTATAAGCCGCTGTGAAGGTCTCAAAGTAGTGAAGCTGGCAGCCGTTGACGGATCGCTGAGATATGAGTCCATACTGTCGGGCATCAATGGCATTTGTGGCTAGGAGGAACCTTATTAGGGGGCCTCTGACCAGACTTTCAAGAATTTGCATTAAAATAGGGGTATGATAGATCCCTCTATAGTTGGAAGTAGTTTGTCTGGATCCGGATTTGAAAAGAGGGCAAACAACAGATTGTTTCCACTGGAGTGGGACGATTCCAGAGTTGACTGAGTGATTAAAAAGCTTTAAGGCAATGGTCTTGACATCTTGACCGCCATGTTTCAGGGCACGTGATGGTATGCCTTCGCCCCCCGGCATGGCGGAGTCCTTGAAGGTTTGAAGAAGCGCGGATATATCGCCTGGGGAGATGGTTACGTTGCTAAGGGACGGGCGGTTACTCCGTTGAGGAGCTGTAAAATGTGCGGCGGGGATTGCGGAAGTGAGTTTGGGGGAGGGGTGACTAGTAGCTGGCAAAGAAAGCGCTTAGGTGGTCGGCTATCTCGACAGAATCAGTGATAAAACTACCGTCGGTGGAACGCAGACAAGTAACTGAATGACTGTTTGGGGTACAGCGCCCACGGAATGGGCAACTGAGTAATTTACAGCGAGAAGGGTCCTTGAGAGTGGCACTCTTTTCATGGCATGTGAGGGATACCCGTAAGGACTCTCGGTCTGTTGGGAGCTTGCTGATGCGGAGCAATAATGAGAAATCCCGAGATTTCCGATATTCGCTGCCAACTCGGTGTATTTTATTATCCAGGGCTTCTAGCAACTTACCACGCCGAGAGATACCAGGGTGAAAACTTTTAGTGGGAGAAGCAAGGTGGAGAGAGTTCAAGAGGTTTTGGTAGATGTCACAAATGCGTTACGTGTTTGATGAGAGAAAAAAAGTCGTTCCAGTCCCGGGAGGCCAGCAAAGATGAAAAAGCCAGTAAGGTATCTGGAGGCAGGAGGTGAGAGAGAGAAGGACGCGAAAGAACAGTTGCGCCTACATGACTGCGTTGCACAAAACGACGCGGTGATCGCCACCTAAGAAGCGCGGATCGACTGCGGCCGTGGCCAATTGACCCTCGTTTGAGAATCTTAGGTCTAAGGTATGTAGGCCACGAGTGGGGCTGCGTACAATCTGGGACCAACCCTCTACACTAAGTTGGGCAAGTAGCAAAATGTAAAGAGTAGGGCCCGAAGTGGGAGACCAGGAAATATCCGGAAGGGTGAAGTCACTCAGCACAAATTTAGACGAATGAGGAAGGGCATGAGCATTGGAGATAATACAAGACGAGTTAGCTATAGAACCTGGAGAGATGCCGGTAGTAGCAGACACAACCTACTAGAACAGGTCGTTCGGTCTGTTTTCTGGAGATCCAGATGGCCTCTGGAATCCCTCCTAGGCCGGAATCATCTATGGGGGTTGCACGAAGTTCCGATTTGGAATAGATGGCATAGCCTCCACCTCCTGAGTTTCTTCTGTCACACCGGTGGATATTATAACCAGAGGTTGAAACGGCCGTGTCTGGAGTTTCAACTGAGAGCCATGTTTCAGTCACAAAAATCAGGTTTGGTTGTGCAACGGCGATAATGGCACGGAGATAATGGACTTTTGGCAGCAGTGAGCGAGCGTTAGCCAGTAGCATTGATAATTTTATTGGGGAGCACACCATACTGATTAGGAATTTACTAACCTCGCCTGCGGTGGAGTTCAGTACCAGGGGGAAATGTGTGGGTGAGGTAAGGGTACAAGAAGTATAGTTGACTAGGCGGGTGTCCGGAATAGGTCCAGATGTATTTAGCACTGGGGGTAGGGGGGTGACTATTGGGTGAGGAAGGCTTGAATCCACGGCAGAAGATACAGTATGGGATTGTCTATGGAATAAGGAATACCTCTGGAAGGCTGGTATGCAGTTGGAAGTGTTTGGGCGTTGGGAAGTGTTTTGAGACACGAAACCATGCGCATCGTCAGATGTGGAGGGTGATATGGTGCAAAAAGAGGCGGTGGATATGGGGGTGGGTGGCATCCAAAAATGGTCCAGAGTTGGGACAAAAGTGGATGGTGAAAGTACACAAGGGTCTGAGCTGGCCGCCGGTGTTTGTGGATGTGAGGTTTCACCAAGCTTGCGGTACGTGTGATTTGGCGTACTTGTCGTGTGATTATGGGGAGGTCGGAGCAAAGTCCATTTATCTTGTGAAGAACAAGGGACAGTTTCTCGAGGGTGCGCTACGTATCGCGGCCTTGACATGAAGTGTTTGAGTCCGAAGGTGTATCTTGGCGGAGGTAGAACGCGGAGCTACAGCAGGTCAGGGGATCTGCGACGAAAACGAGTGCTGTCGAAAACTGGTGCAGTCATTTCTCTGGCTTTAAGACATACTGCATCATTCGTTTTAGGATCTTGAGAAAGTTCGACTGGGCTGATGGAGACGTCGGGAGTTTTCATGAGTGGTGAAGCAGAAAGTCCATTTGTATGGGCGGTGGGGGGATTAAGGTCTTGTAAGGCTATGAACCTAGAGAGTGCTGAATAGTTTGGTGTTGGCTTAGTGCTGGGAGTAATAATATAGCACTGAGAGTTTAAGGGTATCATGGGAGCCCCAACGCATGTACTGGCGGTTAGACGCAACAGGTTTAGGTACGACAGCATATGGGATCGAATTTGCCGTAGGACAAGGTGGCCGGCGGTTTGTGCTAGAACATCTGAGAGCTTCATTCATGGGTGCACTAGTAGTCCGCACGATTGGGGGTCGATCGCTTTGTTGATCATATGAGTTGATGAGGTATTTAGGGGGGCGTCAGAGGGAGGCTTAGAGGGTAGCAGTTTTTTGGTAAGCTGTCTTTGCAGTGGAGTTTGGGCAGCTTTACCTTTTATGGTTCGGAACTTTTCGGTAGAGGAGAGAAGAGCCCGGGATGTTAGCAGACGTACGGCTTCGCTTTCATCCTGAAACTGCAATATCGTTGGGCAGCACATGAATGGTTTTAATTTTCGGAGCCGTCGAGCTGTGCACGGGGTGTCAAGCATGCCACATGCAGTTAGGATGGCAGTTTTAGTATGTTCAAGTGGAATTCGATCAGGCGCGTTAAATACTAGGACCTGATGACGGCATTCAATGCGTTGGCAAATCTCAACGGCAATCGCGTCAATAAGAATTGACGCTTTTTCCAGGGTGGCTGGACCGCATGTTGCGTCAGGGTTTAGAAGACATGCTATGAGCCGTATGTCTTGAAAAAGGACATTTCATGTTCCATCTTGTGCAGACGTGCTCTAAGATTTTCCAGGACTTTCAGGACCTGAGATGCTACTGGTGACGGGGAGAGAAAGGCGTTGCCGAATTGAGGAGGCAAAGATATGTCAGCTGGTATCACTGAACAATCTGGGGTTGCTTGGAGTGCCATCTCTACCGACCTCGAAAAGTGAAGGGGGTGAAAGCTGGGCCCTCTGGCTGTGAGGCGCTTCTTTGAACATATTATGGGGATAGATTATGGGGAATCGGGGTCTAGCAGCCGCTTAGAGGAGAAAGACGGCAGCGGCGTCATAATGAGGTACTTTGGAGCATGTTGAACGAATAGTTGATTTAAGGGGATACGGACGAGAGAGCTCTACAGTAGTGGGGAAATTGTAAATATTATTCCAAGGGTCTCAGCCAATCTTAGCTACCTATGCGAGCTGGTAGTTTAGATAGGACAGTGGAAGCGTGGGACAGTGGCAGCAGATCGACAGAGACTAGTATGCCGATGAGGACTAAACGTGCTCGACGGACTGGAAGCTGACACTGATACGACTAGGCCTGTTGATAGGGGAGAGCCAATAGCCTTTGTGATCGCGGCTAGGTGGGGAACTACCGTAAATAAATTGTTATCTAGTGTAAAAATAAGTAAAAACCTATGGAGGGACTAGAATCAAAAAAATTTCTACAGCACCTGACCTTGAAATTTTAGTTTCCCGGAATTATCTACCAGAGCCCTCAGTCGTTCCTGAGACTCTTAAGTAGTCGGTGTTTCATGAATCTGCGTGCGCAACCAGGACCTCCATCCTAATATTGATGGGAAGGCAGATAAGGATGCTTTGGCCATAATAAATGATCTGGGTTCTGTTGTCCCAAAAAGTTTAACAGTGAATAGCCCGGGTGTCACTTGGACTACACAGTGTGGATTATACTTGCTTCATTAGCCGGGCTGGTTGTAAAACAAACTTTCAGAAACAAGCCACTTCAGTATGCAACAAGCTTCACTGGCAGCAGAGATGTAAGGAAAAACTCGCCGGCTACACTGTGGACGAGTAGTCTGGTGAACTAATTTCCAAAGGCAACTTGAAGGGTGACGTCTCTTACTGGGATACAACCACATCTGAATCAAATGTTAAACCACTGGAACAATAAAACGAACTGTATAGGCCGGTCGAGGGCGACATTCCGGTTACTAATTACTGGTTCCGAACCCCCGGAAACACCGACGGGTTCAATCTTCGATCTGGAGGGCGGCAAAGATCGGTTGGCCTGACTGATCAGATGTGTGGCTGAAACTGGGTAACACTGGCCGCATTCCACTTGCATTTAATATGTGGCTAGTTTTCTTGATGCTTCAGAATTTGTGGAATAATTCTGAATAAACCTAATCCTGATGGACTGCAACAATCGAACTATGGCCAAGCGAAGTAGCCCAGGCAAAACGAGTCAAGCAATGAGGTCAGCCATCCGTCTGCCTTGCTAATTAGCTTTATAGGCGAACTTAACGACTTTGTAGCATGAGGTTCGCAGAGTATTGGAACATTGAAGCTGCGTTGATGTGCTCCTAGTATAATACAAATCCACCGCGGATTATCGAAACGCAATAAATCATGTTTGTCTGGAGAAGCCAAACCAGGTGCTCTCCGAAGGAGTGTTACCGAGAAATGTAGATTCGAAAAGGCGTGAAAAATTACAGCCAGCGGCACACTCGTTGGTCCATATAAAAATTGAAACCATGAAAGAAATGTGCCACCAACGCCCATGAAACCAGAATAAGATCCAGACAAACTGGACTAAGCCAAAACCATTGTCAGCTACAACCTGAGCGAGTCTATAAAACTTGCGGTGACGCCAGAGTAGCACATGAAGAATGCCATGTTTCAATGCGCGCCGAACCGAAATAGGTTGGAAATATCTAGCTCTTAACTTAAAGCCTACAAATTACCACTAGAAAAGACATTGCCGCGAAGTCATCTTGCTTGAACGAACGAAACGACGACAGCACCCGAGGGACACCACGCAATCATGGGCCCCCCTATAAATCGGTGGTCCTTAAAGCGGCGAAAGAATCACTGAAAGAAGTGAAAACTACCTCTGCTCCGCCAGTGAGCCCGAGGAGGCTTAATAGTGATGTGTCAGTGAATAGTTCGCAGCAAGAGCTTGCTGACAGTCCCTATAATATATTGCGGTGCCAACACACATCGATAGGCAATGTTACTGGAGGACTTAGACCATGTAACACAGCTGCAACAGCTTCTAAATATAGGTGCAGGCGAACGGTTTGCATATGGATTATCCCTAGTCACAAACAGAAAGAATTATCAGTAGGGTCTCGCAGGGGGCTATCCGCAATACATCGTTGTTCGCAATCCGTAAGAATCCCTTACTGCGTTCTCTTCAAGCACGATACCCACGCTTGTTGACGAAATCCAGCTACGGAGCATCCTGAATGGTTTATCCTAATGGTAATGAAGATTGCCATAATCGTTACCATCATCGCTGACAGCGACAGCTTCACTGCTACACAACCATGTCAATTTGAAGAGAAGCATATAAGGAAACAAAATAGAGGAAGGAAGGGGACCTACGGTTACCTCGATACAAACATCCTACGTACCTGTCTATTCAACACTCAGCCAGAAAATCTGGAGAGAAACTGACAACATGAATGCCACTGATAGAGGTTAACCGTCATACTATTCATTGTCTTTAGTCAAGCACAGAGAAGATCACGATAACCCTAATCTGGAAGACAAACAGCAGCAACCGCGCCCGAACCATTCGTAACGTCCCTCGTTTTATTGTGCCATGCCATGTTTTATCCGCCTCTAAGTTTTCGCCGCTCAGATTTAGACACGGAAAGCAGTGCTCGTTTTGGCAGGCGTCAATTCGACACGCGTAGAACGTGACCCAGCCAACTTAGCTTGAATGGATTTTCGACGGAACTATTGTCTGCCCACCAACATACAGTCTCCGGATCACCTCACTATAAATTCACTCACTTCATACGACTCTGTTCATGGTTCTGAGACGTCGGTTTTCAAAGGCCTCAAGATGTCGTGGACTTTCCGACCGAAGTGGCCAAATCTTGCAGCCGTACAACAATATAGCCCGTACTGTAGTCTGACAAATGCGTCCCTTGAGGCTTAGCGATATGTCATTTTGACGTACCAAGAGCGGCGGGTCTGTAGAAGCCATTCAAGCCTCCGAGACTCGTTCGTTCATATTTATCTGTCAGACTACCGTGAGGTCCAATGCATTTTCTAATTTATGTACGACTTCCAGTGTCATTCCTCATAATCTTATAGCCTTGTTCAAGGAGGATACGGCAACGAAGCATCGTTGTTAAACACCGATGGTATACTGTCGATGATGATGATGTTCAAGGACTCTACATTGTGCAGCCAGACTTTGCAGTTTGTGACAAAGAAGCGCATGTCAAGAGGCTATAGGACCTCAGCCACTTTCCCCAGCAATACTTGCGGTTCCCGCTCTCTTCCCAAAATGGAACGATGTCGCCTGCATATTTCATTTTGACAAAGTTCATACCCGAAAAGGGACCTAAACACCGGAGTTTTTGAAACCTTCCACTGTTCGCCTCAACAAATCAACAAAAATGAAACTAAACGAAAATTTACGATAGTGATTCTTGACCGACACTTTGGTTGTAAGAAAGCTTCTGTAGAGTGTTTCGTGCCTTCGCACGCTCCTAAGAGTGTATGAATATGACCAACGCACGATATATATAACGCATGGGGTATAATGGACTGTGCACAGACTTGTTGGAAAATATGAACCGGCCGATAAATGGAACGCACACTTCAAATCGAGGAACGCAACGATCGTAGGGCACCTATATGCATGTCATTGACCTTACACTTGACGAATAGTTTCCCATAACATCGTCCCGGCCATAATCCTGCTTGCTGTCCCCGGGTCGAAGGCAAGACGATTCAGTGAGTAAAGCACGAATTTACTGAACGCAAGATCCGTGGTCCAAATCCGACCTCCGCATCTCGACTTCTCCAACATAGGCCCGGGCAACCTGGCAGTATCCCAGCCCTGGTGCTTAGTTCGGGTAGCACGGCAATTAGGCATCGAAAGAGTGCCATACCTGAACAATTTTGCCTAGGTCTCATCTTCGTAAGCTGTTGTAAGGCAGTGAGTATGGTTACAGCGTGGGTAAAGTTAATTCGTCTGTGGTTGTCACACCCACCGCGAGGATTCTTGAATATGGGGACCAATATGGAGTAATTTCTGTTGGCTGGGATGGCCAGTTCCGTCCATTCAGAGATAGATAGTTTAGACAAGAGCAGACCAAAGATTAACCTTCATCTCTGAACAGAATTAGTGGAAGTTCATCAAGACCAGCAGCTCGGTGACGCTTGAGGGAAGTCTGAGGTTCCGAGCTCAGAGTCTGACTGCGTTGCGCATCTGAAACCCGGCTGAGCAACAGCAGGTGCTCAGTTGCATTGGTCTCAAGAATGTCCAGCCCGATAACTCAGGCGCTGTTTTGTCTTGGCTATAGGGGGATTGGTGTTACCGATACTGGCTTCGCCCTCCGGAGGTCTATTTGGGCCTGGTGCGTGTGGCAGCTGAAACAGTTTGCGCACACTTTGAGTTCCCCGTTCCTTCACCTCTTCGCCCTTCTGGACCCACCGACTCCTCAGTTGGCTGTGACGCTTTTTTCCCTACCCTAAGACTGATGGGTCATACAGAGGTCGCGTACTCCGGACCAGAAAAAATAGATGTTTGAGTAATTTCAGTGTTGCTGAAGACTCTGTGCCTGAATTTAATTGGTTGCACTATCCCACAGACCGGACACCAAACAGCTTAGAAGGTTTCGGACAGCACCTTCCAATCAGTCAACATCAGATGTGTTGTTCGAAGTGAACTTTAGTAAGAGCGTCTTTTAGACTTGCTTTACGTCAAGATATGAGAGCATCTCAATAGCTAGGTGACATGTGCACATTTTGGGTGCCCCCTGAAAGTTACAAAGGGGAGCAGCAACAAACAGGCGCGTGATTCGAATTCGTATAGGTGCTCAAAAACGAGCGGCAATTGGTGACTAATCCACGCCATTCACAGTTAATGTCGATGGGGTCTGGACTTTGGACTGCATGGAAAATGCTTCATATGGCCAAGCGGCCCGATCGCTTCTAAGGTTATTGTGGCAAGGAAACCGTCTGTGGTCAGAACATGATTGCGGTAGCGTTCACCATTATCCGTGCGTTCGTATTCCGGCCCAAAACGACCATCCAATCAGGCTCAGCAGCGCCTTCATACCTCTGGAAAGAACAGATATATTTGAGCTTTTTGGCGGCCGCAAAAAGGCGCTCAGCGTAGCTAAGTCTGTCTTTGAGTGTATCAGAAATACAGTCTATTGGGGCGAAAGCAGATGAAATGAACAGGCGCGGATTGTCTGCGCGTCCATGGAATACTCACAGACGTCACCAAACGGATGGCAGAGGCGACTATCAACAGAAAGCTATTTAAGCAGATCAATCGGATTTGAACGATACAAACTGCAGCAGGCCTAGCGTTGGTGAGCTGTGAATCCTCAGATGTGCACAACACGAATCGAACGGAGACCTACGAGTAGATCAGTTCAACAACTTAATTTGAGTCTGAAATGTTCATGTCAGACAGCCAGCACATATAAATAAAAACCGAGCCCAGAGCATATGAAAGTAAAGTCTGTCTTTTACCTCGTTTCAGAGTAAGAACGTTAAGTGATGTCGGATTAACCAAGCAATGGGTTTGAAGAATGATTTCGAAATGCCTGCGGTCGAGTTAACCTTACATATTTCAGCTGACGACGGTCGGCGGGAAACTGATCTGTGATCTCCCAATAAAGGGGTTACGGAGATGCCACCAGCATAGGACAAAGATGGGCGTGTTGTCCGTTTCATCTGTTTCATCAAAGCAACTCGTCATGCATTTTTCACGTTTTATCTCGCAGTGTCAAAATTTTATATAGACAGTCTATCTTCTGGGCCCTCGGCCTTTTTCGTTCTGGATCTGATTATCGCCTCAATTTCCCTCAAAAAATATACTCATCCGAAAAGCCTCAGCAAAAGTGGACCAATTCGTATGTCCTGATCCCAGTAATCAAGACTCGGCAGATATCTGAAAGCACTGGTTTCATATGTTTGCGAATGTTTTTAACTCAATGGTTTTTCATTTACCAGATAAACTGAAAAATTTGTTCAATCGCGTTGCTCCCATTACTTCCTGCCCTATCAAACGCTGTTCGGGTTACGAATCAGCCATTGCACCTTGAGGAAAATTTATTTGCAGACGAAAAATGAAATATTCGACGGCATCACCTTAACATTTGTAAACAAAACGAAAATCAAAATCCTGATCTAGTTGTGCAAAAGCTTCGCAGATTGTTGCCGGATTGCCATTTTACGGCTGTCAGCGTAGAAAAATATAGTGGTGACGCTTTACATTATGCATTTATTAGTGGAGTTTATTTGAACATTATTGGCCAGAGCCTATCGGAACATAGACCGCTGGGTTCCAAAACCGCCAACGACCATGCAAAATCTTTCAAACTTGCACAAAAACATTCGCAGTTGTTTTAGCCGAAAAATCGTCTCCTCTGTGCCAACATATCGAACGGCCCATAAAGAAGTCTACGTTATCAAGCATCATTGCGTGAACAAATGATTGTTGCTATTATGGGATCTCCATATTTCTTCCTTAGTTATGCCCGTCACCTGCGTTATAAATGCATCGATAAAGACGCGACCTGCAAATATTTTGGGAAAAAGGGCAGTTTCAAAACGCATGTAAATCTGTTACTGGTCTGAACAACACCGCATCCGTTTAACTGCCTCATCTTGCATTAGAGCTGCCGTCAAAGTGTCTCAAAGATGCGGTGAACAATGTGAAAGACAATGCCGTTTAACTTAGAGCTCTTGCTAATAATGGCAGTTCAGAAAGTTTCATTTCCGTATGCGCAGTCCATCGTAATTTATGGTCCGTACATCTGTCGTCATCTGAGATCATTTTGACGTTAATCCAACGCAAAACTTTCCCTCTAGGACACCGTCTGTCAACATTTCAACGGAGTAAACGTGCACATCTTTTAAAATTCCAGTATTACGCGATCTTTGTGCAGATATCCTACTTGGATATAATGCCACTACTAATAATAATGATCGGTTTATTTTCCAATTTGTAGGGAAAGTGCTAATTGAGAAATGATTTTACTGGACTTCACAAATCGTTGCAAATCTCCTTCGATAACGACAAATCTTTGTTCATGCTTTATGGTTCAATCGTTGTCAAAATAACACTTCTCACATTGTTTGCGTATCTTCATCCAAAGTGAAAGCCCATTGTCGTAAAATCCAGACGAGGTTTTAATTGCTTTTGAAGTAGAGCGTTTAGTCGATCAACGAATCATTGAAACCTCAAAGTCTCCACGGAAAGCGAAGATTCTCGTCACGACAAATGATTCACAGAAAAAACGACCGGCTGTTGACTGCAGTTAAACTATAAACTGATTCACACAATTAAACGCTTATCAGCTCCACAGAATTGAGGATATGAGTACTAAAATAGCCTAATACCGCAATTTCAGCACATTTGTTAATAAAAAAGTGTATCGACAAGAACACATTAAGTAATGTGACAGAATCTTCATGCCATAGGAGGCTTGCAGCAGTCTTTATCAATTTCGCCGAATACCGTTTGGAGGAAAAAATGGAATAGCACGCTTTTAAAGAGTAATGGATGATATAAAACCCGCCGAAAGCTTACCAGGACATGTGTCTACGTGGATAAAGTCGTCACCTGTGGATATCATCAAGAAGAAAGTTATCAAAATCTCCAGCTTTTTGACCTAGCATAAAAGTATGGTCTTTAGTTAAATGAGGGTAAGAGCACAATTTTCACCTCCATACACAGACACTTTGGCTAGGAAATTATAAAAAGCATCGTCAAATCAGACCCTAGGTGTTGCAAGAAACACCTGAAGTTTATGGACTATCAGCAACATATAGTTGGCTTGTTTGCGCACCATTCTCGTGGGGCAAGTCGCTTTCCTGATTGTCTCCACTTAATCACCCACAGTACAACTGTTCCCGTCCCTTAGAACGTTATAAAAGTGTTTGAAAGTCTCAAAGAAGAGTTAATGGCGGCAGCTGTAGCCACTATTGATCCGAAAATACCCCTGGTACTCAAAACTGATGCACATGATTTTGCAATTTCCGTTACACAGCCAAAACAACCGACCGGTCGATTCTATCCATGCTCACCGTCCGCCAGCGAATAACATCACTTCTATCGAAAAAAAGGCGCGCAGAAATGTGAAAGAAGTGTAAAAATGGAAACATTATCTATTTTGGATCTCATACAACATTGCTATCGATCGGCCGTCCGTTGTGCTCATATATCCAACACATTAAAATAGAGGATGAGAACATGGAGTACCTAACGACGACGGATGAAATTACCGCCGTTTTTTATGTAACCCGCAGACCGTGCACCGAAAACAAAGCCGCGGACATACACACTCGGGGTGTCTGTGCAAACACTTCATCTTAGTTGGATCTGAAATGCTTACACACAACTATGTACCATCCTGATGCGACACGCATGATGCGCTTCGTTCGTGCCAAGAATCCCTCATTCTCCTCACAGGATATTAAAAAATGTTATGCGTGGGCGGAGTTAAAGTATATTTATTCAGACCACCTGGTGGCGTATCCACTAAAGCCATAGAAACGTTTAAACGTTTAAACATTGACTTCAAGATAACATTGCCCTCAGGAACCCGAAATAAACATCTACTAACGGATGTAGACGAATATTTTAGTTTCCCATCCGTCCATCTGTGCTAAATATAAGTTTGTTTACAGTGATATCTTTTTTGGTCAACCTGTGCTATGTTTAACCCGTCTTACTTCGTGCATTTGGATCGCGGTTTACCATTCATTTTGAATGAGGTCAAGCGATTTCTTTATAAAAAAAGTTTGAGCAACTGTAGGATTGCTCCATATAACCCGCGGGGGGGACAGTCAGGTGCAACTACTGAACGGAACTCTGCGGTAAGCCATTAAACTTTCATTACGATCAAATGGTCCTCGAATCAATCATTGGAAAACCGTCCTAAATGACGTGCTTAATCGATTCATTCTGTCGTGCACTCCTATCAGTAGCACTCTACACAAGCAAGTGTTTCATTACAATCAAAAACTGCTATCGATACATCCTTGTCACGGTCGTTGCTTAATCCAGGACCAGTTATGATGCAGCTAAATACAGTATCTTCAGTGAATGACCTCGTGTTTAAAAAGGTTGAGCTCTTGATGTGTAACCCTGAGTATGTATATATCCGAAACCCTGCCTGCGTATAAGAAACGGTCTCTTCACGTTACCTGACACTTTCCGCAGATTTTGGATACACTCCACTATCCGGACAGCAGCACTTGCAACCTAATGCTGATTCCTTTATAAAACCGGAACTATCTGACTCATCTGCTTAGGAAACAGAGATGTTGCGTTGTTCTGAACGCCCATTTGTTGTACAACAGCGGCAGACAGACCGACTTTTCTGTGCAATAGAGGCCTGGCGTTATACAATCTTAAACGAAGCACTTTTGAACATTTCTTCTTGGGGGTGAATACTGCATATCCACTCTGTTTTCACAAACCGTTTCATCCCTCATTCTTAAATCATTCTTTCCTATTTTAGCTCAGTGTCAAAGTTGTGGATGAATAAATACCAGCTTCTGGGCCCATGGTCGTTTTCTTTCTTACTCTGAATACCAACACACTTCATTCCTTGTCAGTTGCGTAAGATAATTGTATCGTCCATTACGTTGACATCTCAAATTCCCCACGTCGCTTCTGTCACTATGTCTGACGGCATGCCTCTCACAAGTTGGGAATAAACATAATGAAAATAATAATAATTCATTTCCGCTCCACTTGTTTGTCGTTGCGTGCGTATGAACTGGCGTTTGTTGGTCCTTACAGCTTCTCTCATTTAACTTTGAGGTCGTCTAGCCACATTTTTGGCCGACGGTGTGCACGTGCTACTGCCTCACGTGGGAGCCTGTTTGCTCATTCGGTTTGTATTTTTGTGGTCTAAGTGAACCAATTGTTGTGGACGAGTATCAGCTGTCGAGTTTTGAATATCTCGTGAATTCAAGTCTTACATTAATAGTACCTTATAGAAACACAGCTCCTACTTTGTTTTGCCTTCCCATAGGTTCTGGTATTACGCGTCACTCGAAGATACCGCTTGTCCATTACATTAATATTAATCGTTCAGCTGTAACACCCTTTTGGTGCCTAGCTGCCATGCCACCCGAGGAAAGTATGAAGGCTGGTTAATGCCAGATTGACCAAGCCCAGACAAAAGAAGCCGAGATGCCGAAGGGAGATTGAAACCATGGACTTCCGGTCAGTAAATTAGCGCTCCAACCATTGAGCCATCTTACCGGGCTATGAATGTAAGCTACTTTGTTCCAAAGAGCCCTTTGATCATCGTCAACCATGACAAGTAGGCGGGAAAATATTTGGACTTGGATAAGGCGGTACATCAGCAGCTGCTTATTTTTGCCTACTCGCCTTGATGTATGCAGCACTTAAGGTCATCCGTCTGCCGGTACCACGCGAAGACCGATTTGATACAAAATTATTTATATGTATGTAATTCATGATTGTACTTGAGCTGGGATACTGCCAGGGCGCCAAAACATTGATAGGAGAAGACTTGGGTCCTCAGCTAAAGCTCTTGATGCAAAAGCATAGACATAAGGCAGCGGTGGCTAGCGCAAGCCCGTCAGAGCAGCCCGCACTTCTGCGAAGCAGATCACCATGTGTGCTCTGACCCCCTATCCAGAGGACCAGGGACTGCGTTAATCAGACTTCTAGACATTGAACAACTTGGCATGGAACGCTCTATGCGTGTCACACACACCGCGCCGTTAAGTTTTCCGATGCAGAACTTTGAGTGACGCGTGGGCTCGACAACCCTGAATATAAATAGGAAGAGTCGGGTTCAAAACCCTACCGTACTATTCACACAAGGGTAAGCAAATTCATAAAACAAAACCCAGTTGTTCACGTTCGAAGCGTCAACAAGTGCAAAAGCCTGTCACTGATCAAAACACTGCAGTGTCAACGTCCGCGCACCAAACATCGTCGAGCGGAATTGTGACACAGTACTATGGGTTGCAGCCGCCCCTCCCAAGGGCAGTCTCGTGATTCTTGTTGGTGGCGCGATCGCACAAATTTCATGAGAAAACAAGTCAAGGTGGACTCAGCAAACGGTACACGAAAGCGTATGGGTAAGTAGGTCAGCTGCGCATATCTACACACAGGTACGCGTGCCAATACACAAGTGTCGGACGCAATGGCTTTCGCGATGCGTACAGATAAGCAAAACAAACGGAATAATCAAATGAATGGGGGATCATCATGAGGTCAAGTAAGGCGCAGTACGCGTGGTCTAGCTCAATTGGATAAGGAAGTGCGAGAACCGTAAAACTGCGATTAAATCTAGTCTCCTCGTGTCGGCACAAACAGCGACTCGACAAGATGATTCCTGGGTATCTGGACAGCCCAGTGAATATAGCTGTGACAGCAGGTTACACGGAGCTTAGTGCTCATACACAATCGTGAAACACATACTCAAAAAGCACCAGAACGAGCAGAAGTCTTCGTGTTATTCTATTCGTTCAGGAAGGCCTCCAAAGGTGGAGCACAGCAGCTTTCGAAATTCCGAAAATAGCAGTAGTACAGCACTGACAGTCGTTCAGCACACAGTTGGCATTTGGTCCACAGTTGCTCAAGCTTAGGCAGAGGGCACCAAGGGGTGAGTATTCGAACAGCCTTGGCCCCTACCATTGTGCCGGCTCGAAACGCTGAACGCTACATTCATTCAACCAGCAGTTGAGTGTTGGAATAGAGAATGTTACCTTTACACTAAAGGCGAACAAGAAGTCTTGGAACAGGTGCAACAACAAGGAAGCCGAACGGGTGTGGAGACGTGGGAGCCACCACACGAATTGCCCCCAAACACTGGATCTCCTCACGCTTGAACATAAGCGCAGCGAATGAGAAACGAAAGCAGTAAAATAAGTTACGCTTTTGTCCCCAAAAGCACGTTTTGTACACGGAAGGGGGCACGCATGCCAGGTAGAAATGCAAAAAGTGGACGAAGTCGTCTAATATGTTGGCTTTCCAGTCGTATAGCGGCAGACTGACACTGATGCAGGCAGTCCATACCAGCAATTAAAAAATTCGATTTGATTATTACATGATAACACGTGGAAGGTGTTGGAGCTGAATTTTTGCGACACAACCCAAGTGCCACTAATTAAGGAAGCCCGCTGTTTCCCATAAGAGAAGACCTTAATCGAGAACCCAGTTTGGGGAATTTAGCGTTTTTGTTACAGCTGAACGCTCGGGATAGGATCTCGGTGACTGCCCCTGTTCTTGGTTGGCAATGTTGCAAGAAACGACGGTCAATCGATGTCAGTACCGTTCATGCCACCACACTCGGTTATCTTATTGAACAACCAGAAACAAAAGTGGAACTTACATAATTACTGCCTGTTAGAGGTAGGATAAAACGAGGACTTCTGCATCTCCGAGCAGAACAGGTGATGACAAAACATGTTTTCCTGACAAGGATGTTAAACGCAAACAACCACACGACACGAAGGCTGGGCCTTGCATGAAGGTCATACGAGTGTCAGAATGGAAATTAAGCATAAGTCCACGAGATGTGAAAAGATGTGGGAATACCAAACCTCTGTGATGGGAACTAACTGGCGATCGGAAAGAACTTTAGGTTGTGCAACGTTTTAGGAAGATCTAGTTGAGGCGGTGATCTCCTATGCTGGAAGACTGCTTTGAATCCGATTTTCTGAGTGCTGGCAAAGACGTTGACAAAACGGAGGAACACCACTTTTGTCGACTCAGGCATCGATAAGAATCCGCCTTAATAAAATAGGTGTACAGTAGTTCTGATTCGTTAGCTAGCCTGACGCTTGAATGGCTATGAACTTGGCGCGACATTTGCATTGTCAAAACAGCGATGGACTTTATCTCTCCTACAGTTAACTGGCAGCTGGGTCTGAGTATCGGGACGGACCGGCGAATGTACTCTCTTCTAGGCTTTTTGAAATATCTGCCTCCTGCGGCCCAACTCACTATATCACGACAGCGAACTGAACAAGCTCCCAATCTCTCATGGCTGGTTTTCACAAGCGATCAGAATGACCCGTTAGAGACTAACCGGTGACATTTTTGGAACTCGCCGTCCCGGATTGATGCTGAATTTAGTGCACCTCTCAAAAATGTACGGTCTTTAAATCATTTTATAGGTACATTTGGACGGAGAAATCAACGAACTATCAGCTGTACGAAAAGTTAGCAGGATCATGCAAATGAGGCTCCAAAAAATCTCTCATGGAGAGGAAACTGGATCTCACGCCCCTTCACATCATCATCATAGTCTGCAAGACATTAGCCGCACCCTTCTATGTGGCCTCTCAACTTGTGGAGGATGACAAAGAAAGGTTCGGGCGCCGGACACCGATGCGCACCGGTGTTTACTTGCGAATTTATGTGCAACGGCTGAATGCTAAACTCCCGTCATTTCCGCGAGGTGGACAATAGTCCGCAGTCGGTGAGCTGGGCAAACTCCACCCACCTAGAGAGATTTATTTCTGGATAGCTGGTCACGTTGTTTAAAAATTGTCTTGGTGAGGAGACTGGTTGAACAAAAGCTTGCAGTTGTGAAGCTAATATTCAAGGGAGGCAATAACAGGATTCAGTTAATTCCCGACCAGCTTGTTCAATACACTTTGTGCAGTAAAGCTAAATCAAAAATGGAATAGGCGGCGAACTCAATGAAATAAACTTGAGCATCAGAACGCCGTGGGCTCCGGAAAGGAAGCAAAGGGTTTGCGATCCACTACTGCCTAAGGTTACCGGGGCAGTCGACCGTGGTGGTCACGCTGATGTCGTTGTTGCCCTTGGTGGCGCATTCGACGGTGCACCCAATCAGTGTTTTTAAGTTCTTCCCATGTAAAATTTAGTGAATGAAGCTGCGACCTAGTCAGCTCATGCACAATTAGGGTCTGGGTGAGAGATGGCTAAAGATGGCCGCGTGCATGTGTCGGTTTAGGAGGATCTTTGCTTAGGACTGATTTGCCTGAGGTTTGTTTCGATGACCTTTTAACCAGCTTCCGCGTCTCCTGCAAGTGGACGGAAGATCTGAGGCTCGGGCGGCCTCCGGAAACGTTGATGACGCTGAAACTCTTCGGAATTCTCTTACTCCAATCCGACCAGCTACAATGCGTATTGCCACTGAACTAATACAGGTGCAAAGTACTTTCCGCTGGTTATCCCTAGGCACTTAAATTTTATCGAATAAGTGCTTATCTACTGGTATAAATCCACCCAAAGAATGACATAATAAACCTGACGTCTTCAGTAGACTTCTCTTACTTGGCGCCTGTAGTATATTACACCATTTGCTCAAATAAGTCTAGAGTTTTTCCTTAATCACACCATACCTGTCTCGGATTATGGTCAGATAACGCTTTTGTTTTCACCAAAAATCAAATTGGGAATTCTGGAACCAGTCCAGAGTAGAGATCTTAACGCTGTGTATTTCGAAATACAGAGTTAACTAGGCCGAACTTGCTCCCCCCGGAGCATTGCGGACTGTGAAAAGGCTTTCTGTACCCGTGAACGATGGTACGCAGGAAGCCGGGAATGAAGTAGCAGAAGTGGCTTGTTGCCTTTGATAGGGCACAAGACAGCGGCATATGTACGAGCGATACAAACTTAGGGGGCTTCGTCTGAGCCCATCTATCATACTGCCGCTAAAGGTGGTTGACCTCTGGAATTGCCTTCTGGAGAAAGCATTCATTGACGAGTCTTAGATGTTCAAGAAGGGAGTGGACCCGCGTCTCTTAAAGAGGACCACCAGTGATTGTCATCTAGATGACTTGACACGTTTGAAAGGCGTTGCGGTCAACAGCAGCGGGTGATCTTCCGGCTGGTCGACCGGGAAATGAAGTGGCCAGAAAGGGACTAACCACTAATTATCACGAAGTGATCCAAGTGTAAACTGCTGGCCACCCTGACGTGCAAACCGGTGGTACCGGCGACTCGAGTATATATGCACATACATATAACCTTAGGAAAAGTGTAACCAAATAGGCTCAATAAGTTACTACGCATGTGGGGCATCAGCAAAAATATGGGTACGTGTGGTCATAGCCCATTCTCAAAATCACACGCAAAATTTCAATGGGACGACGGTCTGAAAGAAGGAAACTTTTACATAAAGTCTAAGAACTTTGACGGTGTCCTTAGACCGTCACATTTTTTCCCGAATTTTGAGCGTGCTCAAAGCCTATGTTGTGATAAGGATTCATGTTTTTCGTGGACGTGGCCCAGTTCGATGTCACCGTAAAGAAGGTGGAAGGTCTTGTTGATTCACGGATTCATGGATTGACACACAGGATCGAGGCTTTCGCCCAAGTTTTCAGGATCGGTTTGGATCTTGTCGTTTAGCGGCTGCCGTTCACCTGCAAAGCGCAAGCGAGAAAAGTGTGCAGCACTGCTCCTCAAGTTCTCAGCGCTGAGCAGTAAGCTTTCCAGGGCGAGTACTCCCATAAAGAGTGTCGAATATTGCCGTGAACCGGGTTCTAGATGGAGCGTGGACAACCGTCTGAGGAAGACTATTCCGCGCAGCAACTACTCGAAATAAGGCAACGTTTTGTCTAATGAAAGTGTGCACTCTGAGCTTGAAAATTTTGTCACCATATCCCCGCCGTGTGTTTGCTGGGTCAACGGCGAATAACCTGTTGGCCAAACTTTGTTCGAACGGAGCATAAGTAAGAAGAAGGTTTCCTCGGTGCTCCAGAGGAATGAGGTCAAGCACAACGAGAGGCGTTCCATATTCCACGGTTTAAGGTCGGTAACCAGTTTCTAGTAGCTCGTTGGACTAGCTCAGTGAGGATTACGTCCTTTGTGCCTCCTGATTAGGCAACTTGGTGGGCCTATTCAAGAAGCGGTCTGGCGTAGGCTTCATAAAGTATTTGGAAGTCCATGTGAGCAATACGGGAGAAGGTGCACCAAATCATCCGCAGAAGTTGGTTTCCCAGGTGTTTTCTCCTGTATTGGATTTGAAGATATCTTGAAAGAGTACATGAAAAATAACGACTTCATGCTTAAACGCGTAAAATCAAAATGGATCCGTCATTCTCTGCCGGTGCAGAACTCCAGCAAAAAACATGTCCAAGGAATTATATGCAGCCAGCACAGGCACCAGGTATCCGGCGACGTTCACGGTTCGCCAGTATAACAACTCTTTGATGGTCTCGCTTTGTCGTTATTCCTTCGTTTATCCTAGCTACACTTACAACTTTAACCGGCGTTCACTCGCAAGGCTGTGCATGAACCCAAGAAACACGTCGCGATGATGGTACCTCAACTTCCATACCCAGCCTAATGGCTTGGCTTCGGTTCGCCAAATTTCTACCGCCACCCAAGCACAAGCAAAGTCCGTCCGTTGAATTTGAGCCAAAACTCTAAATTTCTGGCCACTTCATTGTTCTACCTTCGCGTTCTACCCATGAACCTATCGATTCTCTCCACGACACCATCAAAGGGGCCGATCGGGATCCATCGAGATAATAATAATAATGTTTATTCCCAAACTGTGAGTGGCATACCGTAAGGCATGATCACACGGTTACAGTCAGAATAAAGCACGACTGGATGGGATTGGCGGGTACTGGGGATTGCGCGAAGAAAAAGGGCGATCATAAACAGTAAGCAATAGACTTGGTCATGCCTCAACCGGAATGAGACATACAAAAAAATTACCAGGAGTTTATAATAGTAATAATACTAAAAGGTTAATTTCCCAACCTGTAGGGAGCATGCCGATCGAGGAATCATCAGGTCGTTACAACTTGAACGCAACAGGCAAATACACAATGTAACGGAAGTTACAACCAAAGGGGCATGTTTATTGTGTGAAGTGTCACCGCAGTTATGGGAACCGGAAAGAACGAGGACAGTGGGCATGTGGTACGGCTAGTTCAAAGGGAACGCCAGCCGATATGAACTAAAACTGAAAACTGTAACTGTCAATGAGTGACCTTGAGCTGTCGAGTAAATGGCTTGGTTAAAAAAAGCAAAAACGGGTGTGAAGATGGAAGAATTTGATCAAAGACAAATGGCAGGTTTTGTCTCAAGAGTATGGTTCAGATTAAAATCGACTAGGCTAACTGGTCCCACTGTTGTGGGGAAGTCAAACATAGAAGATGGTTTTGATGGGGGGATAGCGCCAATATGTAGAGCCAAACGAACACCGTAAAGGAAAGTGAACTTGTGGAAGGGGCAACCCGAAATTACGGTAGGAGCCTAGATTGGTTAACTCTGAACTATAGGTTCACTGGTTTCGAACGAGGCGGTTGGGGCCAGGCGAAAAATTCGTTTATGTTGTTGCGATTACAAGCTCAAGTGGGCGAGGGGTTGCGGTCGAGATTCTGAGGAAAATAGTTGCGGGAGGGTCATCCGACTGGGTATGGAAGTGCCATGCCGTCATTGCACCGTCATACTTCGATTTCTGGGCAGCCTTGTAATGGTCGTCAGGGTTGCCGCATTCGGACAGGCGATACGCATTTCCATGACAGCTGGATCTGGTTTAGAAGAGGAGCTTGACACAGATAGTCAGCCTGATGCAGAGCCACGGAAAAATTTCAATCAGTAGGATGACCATGTGGGTGTAGACCGGGGACAAGCCAGATTGGGTGAATTACATGGGGCGTTTGCGCAACTGCCACGTTTTCGAGGTTGCCACACCCCACTTGAAAATTCATATTTCCAGTGCGTTTTTTTGCGCCTTTCATACTAGCGGTTTGTTCAGTTGGATGGTTTTCTTAGGTCTAATTGGGATGGAATTGAAATGCAATATATCAAGTCGCTGGAAAATGGCTTCTCACTAGAAGCAAGACAAATTCAATTTTGCCGAAGATTTGGGTTTTCGATGTCCTGGATTTCATGCGGAGTTATACTAACCCGGTGGCACATCCCACTGATATGTTGCTAATACCATTTTCCAAGCAAGCGAACTTTCCAGTTTAGAGACAGCCGCCGACTACTGTGTGGGATCACCGTAATGTGGGATACATCACGAAATCAAATCTTAGGATATTTTAGTCTTCCGCGGTGTTACTTAAGTGGGAGATAACATCCACAAAATATTTCATGCAAATTACGCTTGGAAGAATAGTTGAACATTTTTTGTATGCGAGAGTAGCAAATCAGATGAGGTTGTTCGGCAAACTTCGATAAAACAGAGTTTTGAGAAGCTCGCCTTCCGCTGAATACAGTGATGAAAAACAACTTGATGCGTCTTGCAGTCTTCATGCGAATGTGCGCCTCTGTTGATCATTCCCATTCTCAGATAAGCGCAACTAATCGGGTATCTGCTTGTAAATAACTTGTAAGTTGTCCGAAACTGGGGCCAATCAATGTTCTTCATCATGATGACAGTACTTTTCACCTCTGCAAACGAAAGCTGCCCAGGTTTAACATCAAACGAAGTTGATAAACTAGTTTTGCTGTGTCGACAGATTCAACTGATACGAAGCAATCGTCCAAATGAAGGTTTTCGTGCACTGCAAAAACTATCCTTTCTTAGGGGACATTTCTGTTGTCATCAGGAAACATTTAAGGCACCGCAAAACGGGAAGAATTGGCTCCAACCGGGTGCACGTTAAGATTACGGACGTCCCGGGTTCCTTCAACTCACCACCAGTGTACCGCAGAAAACTGAATACTGGCCATCCGTAATAAGCGTGCTTGCGAAAACGTCTCTTCTGTATCTGCAGTCAAAGCTATTTAATGGATTCGGGAACGGAGTGAAATACCGGTGATGTCATCAGTGAGGTAAGGTTCAGAAAATAAGCATTCAATAAGGAAAGCCTGTTGAATTTTCGAGGGCTGAAACACACGCCTTCTGCTTAACCAACTAGTGATCGAAGCACTTACATCTTCCTTTGCGAGCAGATAAGGTCTCGATGTAATGTCTGAGGAGGCAGTCGTCCTAAACAAGCCATCTTTCAAATAGCTGAGGCGTTTCTCTACTACGCACAAGTTACCAGGCAGGCTATTCTAGTAGACGTTTCAAGAGAGTGCCGTCCGATTGTGGCCGTCCATCTAGCTAACAGACGGCTTGGTCTTTTCATTATATCCTTCTCTTTAAATACTGTGATATTCTATACCCTTACTTCCTTTGAAATCCGATTCAGGCATCTTCAGTTTGTGATCCTTAATGCTGAACTCGAATGCAGTAAGTCGTCTGCCACTTCGGTCCACCTTTGTTGCAAACGTCGGGGGAGACATCCTACTATCCGCTGACAATTCAAGTACACGGTATAATGCGTTTGTTCAGATGCCAGGTCACAGTTGAACGTTTTCCCGATAAGTCTTTGTAAGATATCAACGCAATGGACTCAAGAAACAGTAGTTGGTTCATGGAAGACTGTGACATGTTGCGTGGCCCGCAGAACTGCGTTCTGAGGGTATCCATAGCTTTTTGCTCGTGCCTTACTTGGATATAAAACGAAGTGCTCGATGGTCCCTATCCCGTCCGCACAGCAGTAATGGAGAAGGTAAACGAACTTGCTGTTATTGCCAGAGAGCCATCAGCTAGACTTAGTTGAAACTCTTTTATAAACTCCCAAAATATCATCAAATTTTTCAAACATATCTCTCTCCATTTTCGGCAGATAAGCAACCATAGCAGTGGGTAGACGTTCGGGGATATTCCGCTCCATTAAGGTTGGCTTTTGCAATAAATTGCTCGAAATTCTGTCGACTATATAAAGACCCGCGTGCATAGTCAACCGATAGCAAAATTTTATCGTCAAAGGGCTCAGAACGCTGACCTCCGCTTTCTTATCTATGGCCCCTTTGTTTGTATCGCAATTTCTTCCTTCAGTAACTCATTTTCCAACTCAATTTTAATCGAATCTCTACCCGTATGCTTGCCGGACCCTACACTACTCGCTATTCCTAGTCCGGAGGTAGAGTTTCGAGATAATAAAGAGGGCGAGAATCACAAATGTTACTCTCAGCAATGTTATCAGCAATATTGTTAATTAATTCGCCATGTTCAGAGTTCGACAAACCATGAGGGAATTCACCAAATCGTGTTCTCACATAATTGGATCCAAAGATTCCAAAATTCCATTTCAGGTAAACGTCCGAATGCATAGGCTACTAGATTTTTCTACTAATGATTTTTCCAGCAGCCAGTCTTGCCACGTTGAATTACGCGCAAAGCCACAAAATTCCAATCGTTCAAATGGAGTTTCATCGACAAATGTCGTACTGTGAATAAAATTCTACGGACCTCAAATCGTGGGCTTACGCCGGCTTCTAGAGACCAGTTTATGAAGCAGAGTTTTGAAGCAGAATGATCACAATAAGGCGAAACTCACGTGTTTAGTTAAACAAAGCCTGTGATGGCAAGGTCAGAATGTGGTTTACGTTTAGGCCAATAACAAGAAACGTGGTATAGGCGCAAGACCGTAACAACAAAACGGGTAAATACCTTTCACACAGTAACAATAGAAGAAGATAATAAACAGACAGTACCTGAACTTGTGCGAAAACTTTAAAGTACTGGCCGGCTTATTATACTGTCTTCTCGCCCGCTAATTCTTCCCATAGCACTCTCAAGGATTTAGGCTACCGGTGAAGATAAAACCTTGCTGTATGGACACTAAAGCATGTGCTGACTATCGAGGAGAGATGTGAAAAAACTTACTAGCTCCGAAGAATTCTTTGGCTTGGTCTGACGGGACGCCCGCTGCAAAAATGGGAATCCTTTTCTGCATAAATCGAGAATGCCTGCTCAACTTTGAGTATGCGCGGACACATACCACACAGTTTTATTCCTATACTGTTTCAAAATATTTCCAATTTTCACTAGAGAAGGATACATGTGAACAGACCAGCCTCTACACAAAAATCCCCAACATATTCACGGAGAATTTTTGCCGAGCAATGGCAGCCATTCCGCGCCTAAACTAGAGCCTTAGTACGCTTTAACAAATCTTAGCAAAAACTGCAGGGGGGTGGGGAGATTTTAAAGGTTTAAATGAATGTCTTCACTCCATAAGACTTTAGCTAGTAGCTAGTTTCGTTCAAACTATGGTTTCAGGAAATTTTGTTTGTGCTTCTAAATACACAATCCAAAGATGTACTCATTTGAGGTCGCATTAATTGAGCGCTGAGTTTGACTTCATTTATTATAACGTGGTTGAAGCCACACTGTACCTGCTAGGACGCGTTTATCACACGATCCAGTATATATATATCTTTCTCTCTCCCTATTACGGGTAGTCCCGATGAGTTACCGCGATTCCCACATAGGAAGCTGTCGTCCGATTGTGACCTTGGCCTGTTTTTGTGCCTCAATTGACTTGTGCCTGTGGTTTCCGTTCCAATGCACGCGCGTTGTTACCACGCTCCGGTTTTCCCTCTTGCTTCACCTAACCTGTGCGGATGTGTGTTTTGTGTGCCGCGCGGCTTCAATAACACCAAGCTCCACATCTCATTTAAGCAACGGCGTGTGCCGTCATTGCATGAACGAGTACCGCTGACTTTCTGACACCCCGCGGTACATTATCACTTTCGTCTTCGCTTGTACACTTGAGCAGCAGTACGATCGTCTGATGGCCGGACTCAGCTATCTTGATGTACCCTCAAAAGTGGAACCAGAACCCATCAAGCTGATTGTTTAACGAGGTGTTTGCTGCAGTGTCGATGAAAAAAAGGAAATATAGGATGTGCAAACCATCCGAAGAAGTCATGGTTCTGGTAACTTGTTCAAAAGTGTGGAATTTCAGGGCGAACTTTCACTTGACTTCGCCATCCGTCTGATTGTTCACGTCATGTGGTTCGGGACTGACTAACCTGTAGTCGAAATTCGTCTATATCCACTGCAGTATGCTTTCAGGCTTTGTCCCCTGCAATGTCTTATGGGTTGCCAATTTCAGGGCTTATAGCCGTCCATCAAACCTAATGGACCAACATTCCTGCTTAAGCCTAAGGTGGTCCCATGAATACAGATTCGTATCGTCTATGACGCTGCATCCTGATTACTCCCATCGATAAACAAGCAACAAACCCAGCTGCCCGCCTCGACCTTAAAATTGACCACATACCTACTCAGAAGTGACTTGTCACTCTGACAGTCTAATGTGTGACCTGTCACACAGTCGTCCTTAGGTTATGCAGCCGCGGACCGGCGATTTTGGGAATTTCTACGCGGAAGTAAACGCAAGTTACAGGAAGTTTCGACTGCAGAGCGATACAGCAGACAGTCTTTGGGAGAAGGTCAATCTCCGTGCTCACTTAAACAGAGTGAGCTGCCCCGAATAAGGGTCGACTGCGTTGGAGGAGACCAAAGATCAGGAGATAGTCTGGGTTCTTACGTGTTCAAGACAAAGAAGTACGCATAGCGATGTATTGAAGCAGAATATGAAGAAACCGTGCCAATTTTGGACAATACGACAAAGAAGTAACGGCATGGACAGCATGCAACGTGAAACTGCCATTGGCCTCTGTCATATGAAGCATCGCACCGACACGATTAAATACCCTGGGCTCTTTTGAGCTACTGCAGACTGTAGAATCTATTCGGCTTCTCATGGATTGAACCGTCATGTTTATTAAGTGGGTATGAGACCACCCGGTTGCACAGACGCATTAAAGGGTCTTCTTAGGTGACCAACACGCTCAAAGGTAGGATGCCAGCCAAAAGTTCTATCAGAGTGCATTTCAGCTAGTATTGGTAATATCAGGTGAATGTTTGTATGATTCGTGTTATACGATCTCACCAAGTCACCACTAAAACTGCACTGGTATCCACTGCCATCAAAGGTAATCTCATCCACCACGTTGGCATTTCGGGGTGATAGTTTATATGTATATCTGATCGGCAAGGGTTCGGACATAGGAGGTCCTGTCTGACCACTAGGCTCATACGAGGTTAGCGGATCGGGGACACGTCCATACAGAGGTAGAGGTTACGTCAACTTTTCCAAAGCCCCCGGCGGACTGCAGCACTGCTTTGTTGTAGTGTATTTACGTCCCCTTTACTCGGCCGCTGTTTGCCTAGTTGGCCGCATCTAGGCCGCTTGTTTGTGTATCAATATCACCAAACCTCTTTAGACTGCCCCATAGCCTAGTGCATAGGCCCTACTCTTCTAAGCACTGGTCACAGACTTGCTGCATGATGATACAGAGTTCCAGCCCATACATAATCTTAGTTGCTTTCGAACCACTCACAAATATTCAGAAGGAAATCACTGTCCTCCTAGAAAGACATATCATGAGCTCTCGCCTCTGTTCATGCTGATGGCCTAAGCATTCTACATTGGCACCGAAGAAAGTGATTCAGGGATTACTGAACGCGACTTGAAGAACACAACTCAATATCAGTAATTGCTAACACATCATGGGTCCATACGTCTGGCCCTCAGTCAGCATGGTGGAACCTTACTCAACATTGTTATTGCAACCGGACCTGGAATAAGCCATTCGAGCCTGAAAGCTATGGCGTGACGAAGAAAACGAAAACGAGTCAAAGACGTTGCTCGGTCTTCCTACATTCCTTACACGGTATTCATCAGGCCAGAATTTCTACTCGTTGCATACCTAGGGTTACATCCTGGCATCATTCGTAGCTAGGTAATCCTGCATCCCCAATCAACCCTGCTGCCAACTACTCGCCCCAGCCAGTACGACAACAACAACCTTTTCTGCCTCCCGCACTTACGTTTCCTCGGTGTTTGTCAGTTCTGGAACCATTCGCTTGCGAATATAATATTTGTACCTAAACTGGCGACCTTCGAAACACGGATACCAATAACTGTATCTGCAAATCTAAACCAACCATCACTGCACTCCTTGAGACAATAGCAACTTCAGCTTGGTGGACTGTGCATCAAACCGAATAACCTCAACCAACTCAGTTTATCACATGCAAGCCAAAACCTTTGGCGAAAGCACTGTTGATGGACTTCTGGTGATAGTAATTTAAGGACTCCGATAGACAAGTTTTGGGACAAAACAGAACGTTCATCTTGTCCTGATGAAGGCTTTTACCGTGCTTTACTTTGACAGTTAAGTCGCCGGATGGCCGTTACGTAGAGGGTTCTTAGAAATGATGATAGATCCAGCAATTAGTACACCCTGTCTCTCCTGATCGGACGAATCAATGGTTGTCCGTTCCCCAAAACGGATACTTTCTACGTGGGGGTTAATTCATAAGATGGCTCACTGGTTAGAGCTTGGACTTACCGCAACGTCCGTGGTTCGAACCTGGCCTCTGCATCTCGACTTTCCCTGTCAAGACTTGGGCAACCTAGCAGTATGCCATCCCTCACGCTTCCTTCGGGTGGTATGGTGTTACAGATGAAAGGTTTTTTCATAAGTTTTCGCTATTCCGAAGGTCATGGCTTTGAACAAAAAAGTTAAGAACACTCAGAAGAAGAAACATATGATAGGACATCATATTGTTTTCCAGAACTATACGACAGAGCTGCTGTATGATCTCCTCTATTGTTCCATCAACTATTTAACGTAGACAGTGAAGAGCACGTAACGAAATTAAATTTCAAAGCTGAATCGGGTTAATTCACTACGCTTTCACAGGAATAACTCAAGGGACGGGTATCACCTATCTCGCGGCTCCTCCGTAATTAAAGGACCAGAAGATGGGTGAAGATCTTGGCTGCGTCCGACATTTCTGATGCAGCTCTACTCTTGAAGACCGAAGTTAATCACTCTGTGGCATACTTAAGCAGGATTTTTAGTGTACGCGGAATATCGCAAGCGTCAGTCGATAAAAGGGATGTTTAATCATCATACTCATGAAAGGGCAGGTCTTGAAGCAGGCCTGTCACGAAGAGAATAAAGCTTATCATGTGACGGTTTGTGTGCCTCTGAGGTCCCCCGAGGCTGTTCGTTTGACATTCGCGAAGCCTGTCATACCATCATTATCATTGACAGCATGACATCAGTGTTCAGCACCGACGCTTCGCTTCGTCTCTCATACCCGGTTGGTCAATGGTTAGAAGTCTGACGAACCAAGCCTCCTGTCACGTCGGTCGTCGAGTAGTGCCAGCAAGCGGTTCGCCTTACTTGCTGCGTACAGCAGGGTGGGAAGTTGAAAACAGGCCACTGATGACGCATCCTTTCTTACTCTTTCACATACTTTTTCTCCCCCATCCAACTACACCAATAATAACTCCCCTTGTAAGCCCACCAGTTAGGAATAACGACCCGTTCGCCTTACATCGGTTTTGGCAATAGCATCTGCGCGTCAGGTTTCTCGAAATTAATCTTCAAGCCTTGACGCCCTGTCTACCTGGTTTCTTCCCTGTTCGTACTGTGAAGCAAGCAGGACAACAAGCTGCTCTTGCTCTCACATTGGAGTCGTTTGACATTGATATGTGCTGTGTATCTGGAAGTTAAGAATTTAAGATGCAAACACATTGGCTGGGCTAAAGACCCAATAACTCTCCACTTGCTTACGGCTGCGCACCTCCGTTGCTCCATAGACCGCTGCGGCAGGATGTGCACGGGTTGCTATCTTCCTAAGTCAAAGGGCATAAGGATCCTTGTTTGACTGGATACCCGTTGACAGTTATCTCCGTGCGGTTCATTTGGCAACTTCTGTGAAGGAGTTTCACAAGCGGGAAGTTGATCGATGTCCGCTTACCGTGACTGCTTATGCCCCAACCAACATTTTGCTCTGACACCACTAATGACAAATTTCACGACGCTTTGAATGCCCTATGACCGAAACCATTACGGGTTAAAGTGGCGTGACTATCTTAAACAAAACAGAACGCCTCGACCGGTGGGCTGAATACTTCGAACAGCAGTTATCGTGGCCACCAGCTGCCACTCACCTGGAGCCTACCGCTGACGGAGAACCCTGGATGGTAAATCTGGAACCCCATACAGCCTCGGAGATTTATGACTGCATATGTTCTCTCCAGCGCCACCGAGCCCCTGGTCTGGATGACCTCCCACCCACGTTATTCAAAGATGAGGGTGAATTCCTCAGTCAGCGTTTGTCTGGTCTGTTCTCGTGCATTCTGGGAAAGAGGACTCTTCCAGGCAATGAGCATTCAAATTTCCAACCAAAACAGTTATATCCGTGCAATTATCTATCCACAGGAGTCCGGATAGGTACCCATAAAAACCCGTGTCAGTACCACATTTTGGGGTGTATGCTCACATAACGGACAGATTCCATGTTTTAGTTGGTTGTGTGCAGATTTTGACAGACTCGGTCAGTATGACTGCACAAAGTCGGCTTTTCGTAGGAATCCGACCAAGCAGAACGCCTTCAATTCCTCAACCCAACAGAATGCCCATACTACAGATACCACTGGAAGCTATTCGTGGATCCCCTGGTACCAGGATAGCGAACATTGTGCTACTTTGGACCGGGTTCGGGTGCATACATTAAGAATCTACAGTGACTTTATATAACTACAACCAGCGGGGTTGTAGTTGCACAGGTAGTAAATGGAGTTGGGTCGATGCATTAAGTAGACAAGCTGCTGCTCTCAAGCTGCGCTGGAAGGTGCTACTTTCCACTTTGCTAGGCCGGAAAAATTAGGTTTGCTCCCCCTAGCCCCTGACTCAAAAGTCTGAGTCACAAGACAGCGGGTGTTAGGGTTTCACTGGGGACCTCTCCCGGAGCAAATGACTCAGCGTTCTTGCTCACTTGACTGTGGGAGGCTTGTCTGGTCAATGGGCGTAGGGAGTAAGGCATAAATTTTAGATTTCTACTGCGATGTCACACAGCGGGTCTCTTATCAGGGATAGCAGGCTCTTTGGTTTTAAAAGTATTTCGAACGTGTAGAATTATGCACAGGTGGTAGACGCTTGGGCTACCAAAATATGCGACTCCTAGGGCCGACCTTTTCTAATCTGTCCTTCCTAGGGTGGGGGCAGCAACGATGCTTCCAAAACTATGAACATGCTGGTCGTCTGGGAGGAACATCTTATTGCTTGCACAGTCTCATAGTAGTGAACAGTACGGTTCTACCCCCCAGACCCCATATTGCAAATATCTGTAGTACGAGGTGTCGCTGCTCTTAGTCTGGCTGCTTCCCTTTGACCTTTCTGTCACCTTGTGTAACTAAGTTCCAGACAGCAAAGCCCTCTGGTCATTGCAACACAAATACCCGAGCACTACGTCAAATTTGGATCCTTTAACCGGGAAGCCAAGGCTCCTGTCCTTTTTTTTTAGCGTGCATCATGTTTACGGCCGAGATCCTTCACAAATATGTGCACAGCAAGTAATAAATCATAGTCAAGATAATTTTCACCAGAGTATGCTAATCTTGGCTTTGAGAAGCTGTAGACTACCAAAAGGCGGCAACCTAGTGGACCACGAGGCGAGTGATGGTTGTGTAAATGGGATTCTACTACGGACGTGACCACTACATTGTTGAGCAATGAAACTAGGAGATTTGTGCAGAAGTTGGGGGCAGAATGCTCGCTAATATGGAAGAAGAAGCTATCACCTTCGGCGCACTGTTACGATGGACTTGACGTGAGCGAGTCAAAAGAGGTTGTCAGGGTAGGTTTAATCTGGAACGGTGGCAGAAGAAGAGCTAGGAATGCTACCAGAGTCAGGAATTTGATCAGGATTGGCGATGTGTGAGAGAACTAGAGCGGGACTTCAAAGAGTTGGATGTCGCAGAGTTTTCAAAATTGCAATCGCGAATTTAGGCAAGACCGTCCTTTACAGTGCCATTTTTCTGTACACCATGCTTTAGAATCCGAAACGAAGAGCGCTTGAACTGATAAAACATGAAGTTGTAGACAGAAGTAGTATCCGCAAGAGGATAAATGATGGGGGAAATCACTGAAAACGTCGTCTGTATATAGCATAAATAGGGTTGATGGAGGAAAAGCGCGTTGAAAATCGGGCCAAATACACTCATTTTCAAGGCTCATCGAAATCCGGGGACTACGTCTCTGTGATGAGCCATATGATGGGCAAAATATCATGTGGAGAGTTGGAGAGCTTTTAGCAACCCTGTAAGCAATGAGTAACGTGAAGTAATGAAGAACCATGGCAATGCCGCTATGCGCCGTGTAATCCTCCAGAGTGTGCAAATATCGACGGGCTGCACAAAAAGTTTGCAAGCTTACTGGACATTCTTGCCTCTAGCCCACACATAGGTAATTCGGAGGAAATATCAACATACCACATACCGGGTCAAAAGCTTCCGCTATGTCACCCGAAATTGTTCCCTTTTTCCAACGGTTTTTCTGACGCGGAAACCCAAAGGTGAAATACGTCAGCAGGCCTTATGTGGTGTGGTTACGTCTGGACTGATATTGGTGATCACCTAGTAGGACATCGTTTTCTAAATCTTTTAGCAGCAAAGATTGTATGACTTTCGAGAAAGTGGATGAAACAAATTGAGCAGATGTTGGGGTTGCGGCAGCCCCCATGTTTGAGAATAGGAGGGACACAGACCAGCTTTTAGCCTCCGTAAAAGAGATGGATTTGGTGTACGAGTCACTGTATGGTGCACATTTCCGGACGATAATCGGGATGTTAGGAAATGGTAAGTTGAAAGAGATTGGCTTACGCCTCGCGTCGACGTGATGTGTAATTTGAAACGTGGTAATAGGGGAAAACAGGTATAGTAGGGGTAGGGAGAAGAGGCTCTAAGCAAAGTGATAATATCCCTTTCTCTTAGGACGGGGATTTTAGAACGTCACAGTCACCACGAGAGGAGGGAAGCGAATGATTGCGAAGATTGTGGTTGGCTGCTCGGCTGGACTTCAGAGGGAATAGCTTCCGGCGCGGTTGACAGTTGGCTAATCTTCCGACTGACTAATGTATGTGTCGTTGAATATGTCTTACCCCGTCTGTGGTGGTTTTGTTAGGGTTGTAGCCAGACATGTAACCAGAACTGGAGGAAGAGGATCAGTTAGGGTCAAATTTCCTACCCACGGTTTCCCGCTGCCACAATTGTGTGAGAAAAAGCCCTTCTAATACACGTGTGAGGTTGCAGGTTGAATGGAAGGCCTAGCTGTTTCGATCTTAATATTAAAAGTTGAAAATGCATTATGACCGGCCCAGATGGTGAACATAACTAACGTACTAAATGATGTAATGAATTTGTACGGCGTTTCTGGTGCAAATCAGACACAAATGGCATGTGAAGGATGACCCGGATGATTTGTGGACCGGTGTGTAGTTACTTCAGAATACTATACCACCTCTGACGACTCACTCTGTAGTTGTCATCCCTCCGATGCAGTCGTGTGGCTAACGCTAGAGCAATCAGTTTTTTGCTCCAAAACTTGGTTTCTCGGAATCATCATCGCCTTCATCCCGACCCGCTTCGGCGACACATTTCGAGGAATATTTTGTTACACATATGCGCTTTGTTGTTTCCGCTGTCGTTCGTTCATTAATCTACCCAAGTTTCGTTCTTTATCTGCTTTACTTGGGCACATAACGTGCTGGATAACTATGAACCTTTAGTCGGACCACAAAACTTGTGTTAGTCGAAACGCACTTTGAAAGACAGATTTAAGTTAGCTTTACACCAGGGAGGATTTTTGTGTTAAAGCGTTTGAAAATCACTATGGTGACGGGAGTATATCTGAGGTAAAGATAGCCCTTTGAGGGAGTACCGGCACGCAAGCTTGGTACCTTGGATGGTTCAATCTTTTGACAAATGTTCCTTGAGGTCGTTCCGTAAATCTGTGTCATGAGATTTCCAAGCATAACACTAGATATTTACAACAGAAACACAGTGCAGGTATCCATTTCGAACTTGATGTATTTGTTGAGGAGAGGAGGAATCCGCTAACTTTATACAATAGTGACCTATATTCTGTCTCCAACGTCAGCTTAAAACACGATTCGCTTTTGATCAGGCTCACAAACGGTCAAATCAAACAATCCTATGGCTCGTCAAAGGGCAAATCGCGCATCGCCATATGTCGTCGGCAAATCAAGCGACCCTAAGTGTTTACCTCGCGGTGACAGGTCTTGATTGACGCACATTTTTCATCTTTTTATGTTTGGCTCGCCACGGACAAGCGTCATCAGTGGGTCACGAGACATTGTTTACATCTCTGCTAACCATGGATGTTCAACCAAAAATCGGCTTTCGACTGTACTATCCTAAGTTTCTGTTTGATCTCTTTCAGATGCCAGCCGAAGGAATACCGGTTGAGCTAGATTATAATATCGCCCGCCGTGTGTTTAATGCCGAAGATTTCAAAACCGCATACAATGTGGTGCCTAAAGAAAAAATTCATTTTCTTCCTCGTCTGAAGCAAAGCTGCAGATCTATCAGCTGCCGAAATATTGTATCATATATTCTGCCGTTCTACAGCATTCTTGCATCCTTTTACACGTTACGTGCCTTCTTGCATGACGTCATTGCTGGCATAACTATGTCGATTTTACATGTGCCACAAGGTAAAGTTTCATTTCCAATGATATTCGGCCTATGAGTAGGCATGGCCTATGGTTATCTCGCAGGACTAAAACCAATCAATGGACTTTACACTTCCTTTTTCCCTCCGTTGGTCTACTTCTTCTTTGGAACTTCGCGGCACATTTCTGTTGGTGAGTTACTGGTGTCTGTTATCCTCAATCGAACATTTTCATTTGCTTTTCAAAATTGTGCTCTCTGTTTGGATACTGTAGATACTCAGGTTCATCGAAGCCATCTCAACCAGATTCGATACAAAACACTTTAAGCTGAAATAAAAAGACTTGACAAACGAAAGCGCAAAGGTGATTCGAACGACGATATTCTTTGACTCTTAAATAAATAAATATTAGATAAGTGAAAAATTAAATAAATAATAAATAAAGAAGTAATAAATAAGTTAAAAAAATCCCATAGTTATTTAAATTATTCCGGCTTTCCTAGTGTTCGTTTCTGGTGCATTCGGTCCTCTGATGATCACGTCGGAGTCAGCTGCCGGTGCATGTGGTTCGTAGTGAACCACAGTATATTGTAGCACTATTATAGACTTCGACCAGGTGAAAACTACGGCCCCTTCTGATGGATTCTGTCATTAGGTTGAATCACAAACGATCGGCAATTTTTATTGGCCTTACCTTGCACTCGCAACCGGACTGACTGAATAAAATAGTGATTGTCTAGCTGTGGCACCGTTTCGATGCATAGTTGCATGCAACTTGAAACGAGCGCGAGGGCCGGAGACTACCAGGTTGCTCCAACCTAGACCGGGGCCGGGTCTGAAATGCAAGGTCAGTGGGTTCGTGTCTTGGCCGCTGAGCTGTCTTGATTTGATAGTGTTCCATACCCGTGGTTGGGTATTCGGGGCAACCTTCAATCTGGAAGTGAATTTGTGGCTACACAGTCAGATCAAAAGGAAGTCGCTGGATAACCATCAACTCCATCGACTTTCTGAAACCCAACAACGCATTGCTGCCAGGCACCAGAAGAGCTTAGTTCATAGTAACATTAAAGTGGAATTATTCGCAGCTCCAAATCATGATCGTCAGGTATGGTGCGTTGACACTTGGGGATGAAAGCTGTATCAACCGCCGTATACTTGGTTCCAGCTGAGCCACAATATCCTGAAACTGACAGAAATACGTAATAATTTGTAACGGAATTTCACATAAGTTGATAAGTTTACCTACAGGCTATTCACTTCCCACTAGCTGGTCTGTCTGCGACATAGTCCATTTGAATCTGGCCTGTTCACGTATGTACCTTTCCAGCTCAGTACATCTGCGCCCGACGAAATCACATGGCGCACGTGGTTTCTGTCATATTTTGTGAAATATTCGCCAATGTGACCACTGACGGAACATACGTTGTGTCCGCTAACTTCTCACAGAAAAGCAGTATGAATTATGTTAATATATATATATATATACATATATATATATAAGTCCTAAGTTCTTTGGCCATTGTTGTGTACGTAACACGAAGAAAGTTATTCAGGATGCACAGTGAAGGTATCTCTAGCTTCTGATGCGAAGTAAAGGGGGTGCGGCCGTATAATGCAGCTACCCTCGTCTTTAGTATCCGGACAGTTTTCACTTGTTTTTTTTGTTTATGAATAGTGGACATGCATTTTGGCGAGTGATCAATTGACTCGAGGTAGTACCAACTGCTTCTCTTCCGACCCATGAAATGTTGAGATACACAGCTTCTGGAGCATGTACTATGTGCAAACAGGACCCGACCGGAATTACATTTTCTGCAAACTGTTTTACTAAACAATTTTCTTATTGGTCTTCTGACTGCTAGCAGATAACGCGTGCTTGCATCCATGTGTGTATGATGTACAGAAACCTCAAACCATGTTCACGAACTCAAACTGGCTTGGGCATTCAAGTATTTTCACCCCACCAGCTCATTCACAGGAACAATGGTTATAATGGATATTAATGCAATTGCTTATTAGCCTCCTAGAGCTCTAAGTTAATGTATTCAGCTCTGCCAAAGCTTAAGGTCATACTCAGGTGTATACTTTCCTTCAAAGCTGCTTTCTCGGCTCACAATCGTAAATAGCTAGTAAGTACAAAGTGATCAGTGCGGTCTATGTACCGCAGTTGATGGACAACCTGGCATTCGCTGCTCCAGTGGATCCTTTGTTTGCCTATTGATGTCAGGGGACGAACCGAATTTACTTTATTCTGATCATGTGAGATGTTTAAACGCGCACGTAACCGATACATGAGTAGAATTCGGGGTTTCTCTTCTTGACTTATAACCTGTTTTTTTTCGCTGCAGGCACGTTCTCGGTCGTTGCTCTTCTCAGTGCGACACCAGTTGACCGCTTGGCTGCTGCGTTCGCCGACGTCAACGTTACGAGCAATTCAACAGACGATGTGGTATATGATCACCGACTGAAAGTTGCAATTACTGTTACTCTGTTGTCTGGCCTAATTCAGGTGAGTGACTACTCTATCTTGTATCACGTGGTGGCACACATATGATCGTCAACTTAATTGAATACCTTACGACTGAGTTAGTGTGTGACGGGTTAGACTTACATTTTGAATTGTAACTGCTTAGTACTTTGTGAGGATGATCTGCTTGTCATGCTATTTTCCCCGACTGGTATAGAAGCGGCCCATCGTTTGATTCGTCAGATAGTTTTTAGGAGAACAAGCTCACTCGAGATGAAGTAGCTAGTTACAACACGAGCTGCTCCGTAGAACTTTTCCCGTCTGGCAATGTTGTCGTCAACAACTTGGACAACAGTATATTAGTAGTACATGCCGTCATACGACAATTACGGAGAATGTTCTAGCGAAGGGTGCGAAGAAAGAGGAAAGGGGGGCCATAGTACAATCAGCCTCATACTCCCAAGCCGTTTACAGAGTGGGACAGCTGAAAGACACCCGGTGAAAACGAAGGACGAAAGCCTGTATCACTTAACTCAGTCATGTTTGGGCAACTTTTGCATCTGTAGGTGAGGAGCTCTGGGCACCACTCACCACTTGCTAATGCCGTTCACGCGCGCTCGCGGGCCATGCCTCCAATCATCTTCACCACACAGTTGTTCTATCCACTCTTTCAGCAAGCCAGGACATTCTCACATTAATTAAATGTTTAGATTGGCAATTCTGATCCGTAACTATCTTTTGCTTATTCCCTTCAACTTTGGTGAACAAGCCCTTAGCAACTGCACCTTAGCTTATAATTTTTACACGAACTGTTTTTACGTGCTGGATGGCACTGATTACTACTTCAAAGTGGATTGTTAATAGGTTTGGACCACTTCATAGATTTTTTGGACTCACTTGTCTTCTTCAAGCTAAGCTGGTTGATTCCAGGAAAATTTATTAAACCATGATTGTTACTGTCATATGGTGCACGTGGCATTGATTGGAAATTGCTATTTCGTCCCCTACTTTTGTCCGCTGCTTACATCTCAGTGTCACCTATGCGATCTATGCGGTAAGTTTGAACGGAAGTTGTGTGCTCGTTCAGTACAGGGACCTGAATAACCTAAAAATTTCGCCGTTTTTCCGGAGAAAAGAGCATTGTTTACCGCGTCTTATTCGGAATGTCGGAAACCTAGAGGTATACGGACTATGGCATGGTAGAAGAATAGGCTGGATGCTACGGAACATCTGGGTGTTGTTGGTGCTATTTGTCTTCCTATGTAGTGCTCACGTGACTCTCCCTGTGCTTGGCTGGAGACACTGGAAGACATGGCGACTAACCACTGTCATTGGCGTTCATACTTAAGTTCCCATCCAGATTGCCTGGCTCATTGTTTGACGTGTGGGTGCCTCGGATGTTCGTGGCAGGCTAGCCCTAGGTCCCCCTCCCGTGTCTCATTTTTCTCCATCCCTTCATAGGTCTTTAGTCGGATGAATCGCCGCTGTTATGCGACATTGAAGCACCGGTCTTCTCCGGTGCTCCTGTCATTGATGATAATGAAGACAGTGTTTTTTGCTAATCCAGCTCATCTCAGAGTTTACAGACATCGGACTGCAGGAAAGGCTGGCAGTTCGCTGTCGCGTCCTCACTGGACACGAATGCCAAGGATGACTATCGATCGCTTGGTTGGCTACCTTTCACCATTTAGGCTTGTATGTATGCGGCTGTTGAAGATTGATCGGTCTGATGATTCCATATTCCTAAGATGATCGGATGCACCGTCTGCAACCCTGATGGAATGTCTCATTTGTACAGGTAGAATGCCGTTCCCGAGGGCAGGAGGATGGAGCTGATGATCTGCACTTGCTTGTCAAATCCACAGACCTGGGGGGAGGGCAACGTCTGTTGCTGCGAAGCGATTGCGTACATGAGCTCATTCAGGCGAAGGTCGGACTGGATGGTAAGAAAATTGAGTGAAGGCCTCGGGTTTTGCGTTTGCGACGAGTCAGCAGACAAACCCATGAATAGATAATAGGATGGTAGTTCCGTTGCTTGGATCAGTACACTAAAAGGACCCAATTGAAATTGGGATCTTTGTTCCATGTTAGCGTCAGTGTGATCTCAATAGTGAGCGAGCTGTCAAGTTATTCCGCACTGTACCAGTGCTTCTGAGAAAATCTGGTTGCTAACCCGTGAAGTCCCATTTTGGCATTATTGTTTCCGGTTAAAACAGGCTTATCACACAAATCAAGCTAACTAATCAGCCAAACGCACGGAAAGGGGCCAGTCAACGCTTCATTGCTGTCAGCTGCTGTGGTTAACTAATTTTCTCACTTAACCATAGAAATTCGCATCCTCCATGTCATCTCAGTTTCTTTTCCTTCGTCGTTTGCATTTGTGCACATCCGGTTGGCTTCTATAGTGTGAACAGTAGGAAGTCACAATTACATGCGACACAAATCTATCCACGCTAGGACACGAGATTAAGCTAAAAACACGGACGCCTGTAACAAATAGTTGACGCATATGATAGCACTGGGAAGCCCTGACTAACGGAAAGCTGGATGAAAGTTGACCATTGCTTGTGTCATAAATTATATTATTTGGTTTAGCTCGTCATAGTAGTTGGGAAGTCAATTCCAGCCGTATGAGTCTCAGTTGATCTAAAATAAGAGATTTGGTAAGACTTGTGCACGAAGAAGTGGTGCACGAGGGAACTATCGTATCCATGGTTAGGTGAACAAATTAATCCAAGCACCTTAACTCTCCTGTGTATGTTCACACGCCAGCCGGAATACATGTCCCAGTCTTTTCTGATAATCGTTCATTAGCCACAATCGTAATGATTATCCATTTCAACAAACGTGAAACAATGACCATCCAGCCAAGGAAAAGTCTGCCAGATAGGTTTTGGGTATCCGTAAATTTACGGCAGAAGGTATTTGCTCTAGCTAAGTAATGTCAGAAGGTGTTCGTTGCTAGTATTCCGAATTGTTTCTCAGATCATGTTCGTGATAATCGTTCAGGGTAGGAAGCAAGCAGCCAAATTCGTAGTCGACTGACAATTATACATGGTTTTTTGTAAGCATAAGTGACATTTCTTGCAAGCTTATACGGGCATATAACCTGTCGCCTTAGGTTGTAGACAATCCGCAGGGTCGATAGGTTAGGTCAAGATATGCACTTTCAGGTGAATACAGCTGCGAGAAATTGATATACCTGTGCAAGTGATTTGTACGATTTATTCTGTAGACGACTTTGGCAACGTCACAGGTATGGCACACTAGAAAGTTCAGTATTGGATGATTGTTAAGCGTTGCACACTATGTGTGTGACACTATTTGATATCAGGTGTCCCTGATGTTTAGTTTCCCACAATCAGTTTTTACATTTTTTGAATCCTGGCCATTTTGTCCACTTAATTGTAGATGGCATCACATTGTTGATTACAAAGCTATATGAGCCCGCTTGAAGATCTTCAGACGCAAAGCGATTCCTAAATTATTAAGCGAGAAAAAGAATATCCACGCCCTGCTATAAACCAATGCGAAATTTAGAACTGAAAACGCCTATGTTTAGTCTCCAGCTACCCAATATTTATGGGTGCGACATGCAACTGTTAAAACATAATGGCAATCTCTGCGGAGTGTCCTGTGAAAAGATATGTATCTGCACAACACGACATATTCAGGTAAGATTTCTACAGAAAATTGTACAGCCGGGTTGACTACAATAAATTTTGACTACATGCAAACGTCCGCTACTTTCTAGACTTTTGGCATATGGCAGGTCCGTATGTACACTGAACTAGCCAACCAATGTGGTTATGATGTCACGCCGTTGTGATATATCCCGAACTATTCCCCGTTCGCCTGTATTCACAAAATTTTCGTCACTGATTTTTTATCGTGTGTGTTGGCTTATATTTCGGAACACTACAATTGCAGTAGCAATGGTGAAATGCAGGGACTTTTTCACAAATTCGTTCATTTTGCCTGCCATTTAAGCAGATGGCTAACTTTTTGCATTGGAAATCCAACGGATAGTGCTTGTAAGAGGTTATGAAATGACAGATTTGGCAAATCTGAAGATTGCCCGCACTGGATTTCTTTCTCTTTGCAGTTCCTCATGGGTCTGCTTCGCCTAGGTTTTCTGATGGTCTACATTTCTTCGCCGCTCCTGGGTGGATTCACTTGTGCTTCGGCTCTTCATGTGATTGCAAGCCAGTTAAATGCCTTGTTTGGAGTAAAGATGAAGCGAACGGTTGGTCCGGGTATTCTACCTTTGGTACGTTTTCCGTCGTTGTGATAATCGATCGTTGTTTGTAATACGAACGAATATCCATTGTAGTTTGGACCTTTTCAGTAAATAACTGGAGTTAGTCTCGCTTCTGTCTTTTGTTTTGTGCCCATAGTCCTGGAAATTCGTTATGGGCGGGGTCTGTTCAGATGTTCGTAATGTCTACTGTTTAAAGAAACGTGTAATTTCGCGATCATGAAAACAAGGATTTGATTACGACCGGCTAGGAAGCACATTTCTCCACCAGTTCATCCGTTGTAAAGACTGGGAAGGACGCTCAATTCTTCCCCTATAGGTGTATTTTACCAGGTTGTGAGTGTTTCTGTTACCGACGTACCCAGTGATCGGTTAATTAATATAAGAATGAGAGCCACTCTGTCAGGTTAGCACTTACCAGAGGTGAGAATCTAAAAACATGAGAGGACGGAGGTGCTTGTTGTTGCTGAGCTTCATTTCACGGGCTGTAAGTTAGTATTACCAGTCCTACATGTAATTCGCGCCTTTCCTCTTTAGTACGACAAACAGAACCCTATTTTCTCTCATATTGCTGCCTGACTCGCATTAAGGTAGAAAACTGGGAGATTTCACATCCGGTTACTCCCCTCTGAACAGACCTGTCCTGGCGGAGTCATTCTGGTCAGCCTACCTGAAACAGAGGTGGCATTGGATTCGATTTGCTCTCTTATTGGAGCCCATCAACAGCTCCTATAACACTTTGTTAATGCGAATAGTGCCACGGTTAGCATTACAGAGGCTTAGGACTGACTAATGCCTCTTGTCAGTATATTTCAAAAAGTTATCGTTGCTTCAGTGGATACGGATTGCAATCTCCAAATGGAATTCCTGGCTGTTTCTCGCTGACGCTGCCTTATTACGATATAAGTTTCTCGGTCTTTGTTTCATTCATAGTAGTTACTGTGGGATAGAATGAGAAAACGAAAAATCGGTGCCGTTCCATACAAGATGAGAATATTTTTTGGTCGATGGTCTCAAGACTATTATTCGTATATGCCACTTGGTCATGATACTAACATTAAAACCTGCGCCTGTCCCATTTATTTCCTCACACAAAATTTCAGTGAATTTGTGGTCACATGCCAAAGAATTCAACCAGACGAGCGCGTTCCTCCCTTTAGGACTCCCCAAGTGACCGTCATCATCATCGTCATCCACAGACTACCATCAGTCTTCAGCACTCATGCTTCGCCGCCGTACAACCAAGATTTATTTGAAAGCCTTTTTGTGAAGAAAACAATAAAATTGGATGGAAAAGGTACTTAGTGCTAGCTTATTACAATCATTCCGAGGTACCTACCACTCCTGAAACTCATTCAGGCAATCTGGATAGAAACTGACAACAAGAACGCCAGTGACATCGATTGACAGTCATATCTTGCAGTGTCCCCAACCAGGTGCGATGGAGATCACTCGGTCCCCATCCTGGAAGGCGAGTCGCACTGACGGCACACAAACATTTCGTGATCTCTTTCATACCCTCTGCTAAGTCAAGGGTTGGATGCCTCTCTACATTCGCCACTCTGAATTGGGCATGAAAAACAGCACTGTCTTCGGCAAACGATGGTTCGGCATACGTAATACATAGCCTAACGAACTCAGCCTCTGGTGCGGGACACATTGTTTAATGGAATTCCTAATGGTGCAACCGAAAACTTCTTTTTTAATTGCCTCGGGCTCTGGTTCTAAGACAACGGTTGTCGAAGTCATCCGAGCCTCACAGATTCGTGTATTGACCTAATCTATCACACTACAATCGGTACTAATACAACCTCCAAGATATGTAAGCCTTTTCCTGGATCGTAAGTGGCGTGTTCATTGACTGCATGTGCAGAAGCATGACCTTACATTTTGTGGGTGCAAACCGCTTGTTAAAGGACAGGATGACTGGTTAATTCATCCAAAAACAATTGCACCTTTTCCTCTTCGAAGACGAGAACGACGTGGTCTGCATATTCCAGATCAATCAGGTATTCGTCAGCAGCTATTTGAAAATCAGGGTTTTGGAGACCTTCCAACATTCGTCTCATTATCTCATCGATCACGAAATTAAATGAGAATGGAGGGAGTGGGCACCCCTGACGGACACCGTTTTGTGTGTGAAAGCTTTTGGAAAGCTGTCTGTATACTTTCACACGTCCGAGAGTCTGAGAATACAGAGAACTTATTGTGTTCACGAATTTCCAGGTTATCCCTTGATGACCGAGCGTGTTAACGAGCACCGACCTGTCAACTGAGTCGAATACGCCTTAGAAGTCCAGGAACACTAACATTGTGCATCGTTCATGCGCATGCGTTGCTCTAGCATCTGATGAGGTGCGCAGATTTGGTCAACGCAACCCCTATCAGGCCGGAATCCCGCTTGGTGCTCTCGAGTCAGTGTTTCACGAGACACCAAAAGACGACGAAACACAAGTGACGCCAACAGTCACGCTACGACCGGGGTCAAGCTGATTCCCCTGTAGTCACCAGTCACTACGAGCCCCTTTTTAGAAAACGAGCACTATCGTCGATTCTCTCCACTTGTCTGGGACAGTCCTCTTTCCCAGAATGCACGAGAACAGACCAGACAAACGCTGACTGAGGAATTCACCCTCATCTTTGAATAATGCGGGTGGGAGGTCATCCGGACCAGGAGCTCGGTGGCGCTGGAGAGAACATATGCAGTCGTAAATCTCCGAGGCTGTATGGGGTTCCAGATTTACCATCCAGGGTTCTCCGTCAGCGGTAGGCTCCAGGTGAGTGGCAGCTGGTGGCCACGATAACTGCTGTTCGAAGTATTCAGCCCACCGGTCGAGGCGTTCTGTTTTGTTTAAGATAGTCACGCCACTTTAACCCGTAATGGTTTCGGTCATAGGGCATTCAAAGCGTCGTGAAATTTGTCATTAGTGGTGTCAGAGCAAAATGTTGGTTGGGGCATAAGCAGTCACGGTAAGCGGACATCGATCAACTTCCCGCTTGTGAAACTCCTTCACAGAAGTTGCCAAATGAACCGCACGGAGATAACTGTCAACGGGTATCCAGTCAAACAAGGATCCTTATGCCCTTTGACTTAGGAAGATAGCAACCCGTGCACATCCTGCCGCAGCGGTCTATGGAGCAACGGAGGTGCGCAGCCGTAAGCAAGTGGAGAGTTATTGGGTCTTTAGCCCAGCCAATGTGTTTGCATCTTAAATTCTTAACTTCCAGATACACAGCACATATCAATGTCAAACGACTCCAATGTGAGAGCAAGAGCAGCTTGTTGTCCTGCTTGCTTCACAGTACGAACAGGGAAGAAACCAGGTAGACAGGGCGTCAAGGCTTGAAGATTAATTTCGAGAAACCTGACGCGCAGATGCTATTGCCAAAACCGATGTAAGGCGAACGGGTCGTTATTCCTAACTGGTGGGCTTACAAGGGGAGTTATTATTGGTGTAGTTGGATGGGGGAGAAAAAGTATGTGAAAGAGTAAGAAAGGATGCGTCATCAGTGGCCTGTTTTCAACTCCCCACCCTGCTGTACGCAGCAAGTAAGGCGAACCGCTTGCTGGCACTACTCGACGACCGACGTGACAGAAGGCTCTGTTCGTCAGACCTCTAACCATTGACCATCTTGGTATGACGGACTCTGCGAGTGTCGCACGGACTCCCTCCAATATAGCTGAGGGGATTACACACACATACCGTCGCCCTAGGGTATAGTCCTGTTGACGGCAGAGCGGGTTTAGATGGTTCCGAGCGGGACCAATTTCAGGCTACAACCTGTGGATCACGCTTTCGCGAACCAGTCGGTATTGCTGGTTACTTTGATTTGAGGTGGGATTCTCGCTCTAAACAGCTGTTGGCCGGTGGCCAGGTGATTGAGTTTGGCTAACAGGTGATTAGATAAGTATTCGCGTCGAAGCTGTCTACCGGTAACTTCCACTGAATCTGTTGGCGAAGCGTCCAGTTTGTTCCTGCGGTAATTTTCCGGATGCCTGGATGTTCCCCGGAGACCGATGGACCGAACTTTGGTAGATAATCCTTGGTTTCGAACTGAGGCGTGTTCTTGCCTAAGCAGTCTTCACCCGCGCATCATTGTCTCCCGATGCCTCCGTTTTACACTGCGTTCTTTCGAGTAATCGCTGAGGCCATACACGTTTGCAATATGGTAACTACTTTGTTCTCTTCCGCCAAGGTGTATCACATAGAATTTTTTGGAGGGAGGAGAGCGATCCGCCGGAACTGTGAGTAAACTGTCGAAATTGAGCAAACTGACTAAAGAATGTGGTCTGCAACCGAGTGCGCATGGACGTCAGTCAGTTCACCGTGTCTTTGTCCCCCTGAAAGTGGTTGATCTCATATTCTATGATGTAGAAAATCGGAAACCACCGGAATTTTTCCCCTCTTCATACTGTTTCTCAGAATAGGCTGCTTTTTTCCAATCAAGGGTAATGTACTATACATTGACCAGATTGCATGATTTACGTCTCAAGCTATCTGAGTGCTTTTTGCCTCCAGATTTCCCGTCGGACACGACCTGTTTAGGACGTTACATCTTCTTCTTCTCATTTCTCTTCCAGGATTTTTACAATTTTTTTCTAGTCTTCAAGAACACAAATGTGGCCACAGTCACTATATCCGTTATCTGCATCACGGTTTTGGCTATTTTCAAATTTCTGATCAATCCGAGAATTGAGGCCAAGATTCATTTTCCTTTTCCCGTTGAAGTGGTTGTGGTAAGTGGTGTATATAATTGTTCGTAGTATTGTATATGTGTCTTTCGGGCCCCTTGTTCATCCTCGCCATTCTCGCTCGAAATTGTCCGTCCGTTCTGTCCAGGTAGGTGGCGAACGGAGATAATGATACCCTGACTGGCAGGATTGGAATTGGTTGTAATTGCGGACTGAATGACACATTTTGGTCGGTGTTCCACTTCATTTTTCAGTGGTTGGCCGAAAAATCCATCTGGCGCCTGTGCATTGTTTGCTATTTATTCAAACCATTTGAAGTATCCTGACTATCTGAAAACTGCCGTAAAATGTCAAACTTTCGAGCTGTAAACCTGTTAGCTTTTTGTTTATTTTACCTAATCAGTAGCACATGCTTGACGCGATGCAGCGACGTTACATTTTTGTGTAACCGTGCAATAGTCTATGCTCTCTTCAAGCTGTTTTTCAGTGAGTCATCTCGGCATTGTTTGAGGGAACTACAGGTTCAAGTCAAACGGCCAAGTAAAGCAGGACGGAGGTCGCAACCGGTCGCATCTGATCCAATAAAAAACACCCCCAAATTGATTAGGACCTGTTTGAGCTTTAGGTTTGCCCGTATTGTACTGTGAGGACTCCTACGGGGCCCATCGATCATCCACTCAGAAGAGTTGGGCAGACAGGAAATTTCCTCTTATGGGATCACGGAAGAAAGAGGATGATTCAGGGGTAAGAAAATGTATGGTTTCAACAATCCTTATCGTCGGCGCATGAAGTAATTCTCAGAAGCTAAACTATAACGGAGTTTGTATGGGTTTGGATGCCACTTGAGTTGAAGGTAAAAATATTGAGCCGCTTACGATGGAGAGTCTTTACCCATTCCCATATCAAGAGAATCACGGGACACCTCCCAATTCTCAGCGAGAATGAATTTTGACGAAAATATTTCAACATGAAAACACCGGAATCCGTAGTTATCACGTAACTAAACTGGTTATGCGTTATTCCGAAAATCAGTATGTCGTTAAAACAATAAGGTGAAAGGCAATACAGTGAAAGCAGACCGTTCAATATTGTAGCTGAATTCACAGCAGCATCTTTGGATGCATGGAAACGCTTGAAAGCGAATTAATCTTGAAATTTAACCAAAAATATACCAAAAATGTCTTCATTCCACAGCAAAGAATTGTGAACACCGTGTGCTTAGAGATGTGCTTATTTTTGTTTTGGGTTTTAAGTGGGCCAGATAGCGTATTTCTATATTTTCAGTATACGACCTTAAGTTTTATAGTTTCTGTGATTATACGGTTGAGTTTGGTGAAGTGTTCGGTAGAAGAATGCGTTCGGTGAGGAGTTTTAAAAACTCTAATGCCCTAACTCTTTAGTTCCAGTTAGTGACCACCTGAGATAACGTCTAAAAGTAATCATTTTGACCGGGTGTCCTTACTGATGATAATAACGAAAGTGATTGGGTTAGCGTATATAATGCCCGGGAGCACTGTTATTAGATTTGAAACTTTAAGAACGCAGAAACCGATGTGGACCAGTCATGATAATGCTTTAATTCCATGTGTGTAGAGAAGTTGGTTCATGAAGCCAATAACCAATCTGCTCGGCCCTTATTTCAGTAGTGCTACCCCATCACAATAGAGTAAGCAAGTAGGTCAAGTTTTACCGAGATCGTAGTTGTTTCTGAAAGCAAAAAGGTTTACAAAACGTAAAGCATCAACCACTGATGGGTTTGTCAGGCCCTCCCGAACTTTGTGTCTCAAGGTAAAGATATGGTCGATACATTCTCGGCCAGGTCAAAACCCAGTTTAGTTTTCACAAATCTGTCTCTCCCGATAGTCGACCAACGCGCGCAAAATGCCAAAGAGCACCTTAGGTGCGACAGATGCGGGGCTGATGTCATGATAATTTTTGCTTGACGTTCTTGTGCCCTTTTTGAAGACTGAGATGACGGTCGAGGAGCTCCATTTGACTGGTATTCTGTTTTCGTTCCAAATCTGTATTATGGTTGGCAGACTGTTCACTAGGACCTCACTACCTTCTTTGAAGAGTGAGGGGTGTAGGCCGTCCGCGCCAGGTGCCTTGCGCTGGTGGATGAATATCTAGCCGTGTCAGCCCGATACGCTTGAAGTACTGAAGGTTGTCGAATTTGATGAATGGAACTGCTCTGTTTTGGCACGCATAGTGCTGATGGAAAGTGGAGTGATACCCGGGCTTGCACGATGGCGTTATCAGCTGCGTACCCTAGAAGAAACGACAGACTTTGGTTGACGCTTCCCATCGATAACTGACCACATGGTCCAATCGAGTCCATGCTTGTCTTGTGGTCGGTGGCCTCCGAGTATCTCGATGTGAGCGTTTTTGTTGGAAGTTCATATTGGCCAGGAACAGATGATGATCAGTACACAACTGAAGCAGTCATTCCGCTTTATCCGTACACTGAGCACTGACTCCAAACCTACCGCATAACTGTGCTTCTTCCGGACTTAGTCGTATAACTTGAGCATTCATATCACCCACTAGGACTACAATACCCGTCCTTCTTGCTGACCGAAGCAGTCATGACAAGTCTTGATAAAACCTGTCCTTTTCGGTCTCAGAACTGCTTTTTTGGGCGCATGCCAATGCGACAAATACACACCGTTTACCGCATCGACCTGCGTTGACCTTAATTGAGCCAGACAACCGCACAGCGCAAAGACGACTGTTTACTGGGATCCGGTCCAGTAAAACGCTTTCAGCCTTGGGGCTGAGTGCAACTCCTACACGAGCCACTGCATCATGATCAAGGGATATCCGAAGAGTGAAATGTGGAACATCTGAGCTCGTCCTAATCGGCTTGAGGTGCATTACCGAAGTGGGGTCTTGCATGCGTGTTTCGGAGACACAGCATATATTGACAGGGAGGAAAAGCAACGTTTCAGAAAGCGATATCTGTTGTCAAATTCGATTTTGAATATGGACGTTGAAGACTGCGACGTAGATTTGATCTTTTAGGTTAGTGAGTAATTATTTTGGTTTATTTTTTTGTTTGACGGTTTAGACACGGGACATTGGCTAGAGCACTGGCAGATGGGTTGATTGCACTGCATCGTTCGCTGGATGGGGATGTGTAGGGAAGGCCGGTGAGCTAAGAGCTGCAAGGGCGAATGCTACTTCCCGGTTGCCCAAGCCGAAAAGGGGAGTTTGGTTGAGGTGCCCCACCTTGAGCCTTTGACTCAAAACTCTGACCCACAAGACAGTGGGAGGATGTAGGACTTTGTTCGGAGATCCTGTCCCTAGCCTGTCACTCAAAAGTCTGAACCGCGAGGCAGGCGTTGTTAGGGTTTTCTTGGAGGACCCTTCCCGAAGCCAACGATTCAATGGTCTGGCCCACTTGGCTGCAGCGACAGCCTGGCCCGAGGACGCAGGGAGTAAGGCATTATTGTCTCACTTCTAGTGCAGGTGCTCACGGCAGGTGCCTGTTGAGCAGCATCGGACTCGTTGGTTTTAAAATTATTTCGACCGTACTCAATAATGCTCCGACGGTCACGGTTAACCGTTTTGCGATCGGAGTGTACGGTTTTTGGGACCGAACTTATCTAACCCGTCCTTCCTCAGGTGAAGCCAGCATAGCCGCTTCCATCAATCATCAGCATTGCGCATCTCGCGAAACTCGAGGATCCGGTCAACACTGTGACTGCCTGATGTGGGTCCCGTGGTTGAAAGATGAGCGGCGCTATATACTGTCTACGTGCGAGTTAATCACACTGCTGAGTAGCCGCTCGTGACCGAATGGTTAAGTGTTTAAACCACTAGGCAGGGGGTCGAGACTCTCCGGAGTTTCTCGAAATGCGCTGATGATGATTCCCAATAAGAATGAAACAGCTGTACAGTGCTTCTCGGTACTTTAACATAAATTGGCTTCACTTACAGGATGAAACCCCCACAAAATTTTCAAATCTCATTACACTACCAACAAATATATATATATATATATATATAAAGAGAGAGATTACATATGTTGGCGGCATGCGGTTCCGGTGTTTATTGTTCGATCCCGAAGTCAACTTGGGTATTTTATTTGTTCTTCTCAAAATGTAGTAACATTTCTACATGTTTTCTTGTCTGTTGCTATAATCGCTTGCTATCTGACTCAAGATCAACCTGACTGCTCTAAGGATTTTATAGAATGGCGTTTGTTTGCTAGTTTGGAATTTAGGGGCAGGATTCCAGTATGTCTGATTTTTCAATAAGATGAATCGTCTGTTGTGTGGAAATGGCGGTTTGTTGATCGTCTGATTCAAATAATGCACCATGGCTCTCTCACGAGGTGGCCACTTCAAACTAATTCACTGTCCCGCAGCATTTCAACCACTATGAAGTTTGATACTTTTGATATGTGAATGGTCTTCGTATGCTGAGCAGCGATATTGGCCGGCCAGTGATTTGACGTTTCTAACTGGGTTTATTTTGACCAGGAGTAATTGTTACTTGCCTGGTTGAGAGTTCTGAATTGTTTAAAAAGGTCGCCTCCCCGGTTTTTGTCTGGTATGTTTTCGACCTGGTTCTCAAACGGCACATCCTCACTGTAAGTAAGTCGCAATGACCGGTTCCATTAGAGCTATTTCAGAGTGATCATTCTACATATCATATTTGTGATTTATTCACTCAGCCTAGCTGCTGTACCGGGTCGTTCATTTGGAATGTGAGTGTGCTGTTGATGTCTGGTAACTAATGACGTTCGTTTTACAACGTGTCAGTCACTTTACAGTAGCTCGTGTTTTTTTTACCTTGTTTGAATACTTCCGGCTTTGGTATGACTTTCCAGTTGCTGGGACCTAATCTACACTCATTTTCTCGTGTACAACCTAGCTTATTGGTCTGAGCCAGATGACTGTATTTTGTATTCTTCCGTGCATGTTGAGAGCAGCGCTCATTTCTACGCTTCCATTCTTCAAACCCGATGGATTATGTCTCCTAGGAAGCCAAACCAACGGCACTGACCGCCATAACAGTATTCTGTGTTCTCTGTCATGCTGTGCATTTCACACATTTCACCAAATAAGATCTCATTGAAGACGAAAATTTTCCTTTCATCGTTATCCCATTTTTGTTGCCCGTTCATCTTACCTAACCGCTTCACAGAGTTTTGTTGGCTTTCCTCCATCCGTACTGCTTGCTCGACTTCATGCAATCACAATAAGCTCACATGGTTTTTGAGTGAACTGCCACTGATGGACTGCGAGTGCACCTACCTAAATTAAGGTACGATAAGCGTCGTGTGGGTTTGGAAGCGATTATTTGTCCATTTACTGGTAGTCAGATTCCTAAAAAATTTCAGTCTGCCTGCAAAACCAAACAAATACAAGTTGAATGGAATTCGTTCCTAAACATCAGGTGACCGAATTGTGTTCCGTTTACTTGGTGGGTCTCAGTCAGTACAAAATCCTTATTTGAATTGCTTTTTCAAGACGGACAATTTCCGACTTACACTTATCACTTGTAAAAACTTCAAACCTTCTGCTTCGCCATTATCAGGTCGTCCATGGGAAGCATGAAACGGTGGGAACAATTATCTGACTAGTCACTGTTCGTCAGGTTTCTGACAGCTTTCCAAGTGTGTGCAAGATCAGACAACAACGACTGCACTACATAACTTCGATTTTCATGTGAGGTGCCAGCATGCAGTCTCTTCCTAGCCTGGTTACCCAGCTATAGTCTGTCCCTCGTTTTATGTTGCTTTTGTCTTGTACGAGGGTTGCAAGAGATGCACGGTCAATACTGCCAATGGTGCCTCTCCGTAACATGATGTTCAAACGTGTTCCAGTGCTGTCCCAAGATGTAGGTGTCATCAGCATTAAGTTTTGCTTCGTGCTTCTGAACCCCTCTTTTTGCTCCTCACGAGTTCGTTTTCCCCGATTGATTTATGGCAATTAAGTACTAGTATCTACCGCTGTTGTTGTGCTTCTCGTGATGCTAACTAACTGTCATTAATTCCTTTTATCCAGCTTATTTTGGCCACGACAATATCTCACTTTGCTCAGTTGAACCAGAGGTTTGGTGTGAGGATTGTGGGTTCCTTACCACAGGGGTTAGTGTTTTCCTCGTTTCATTACGGTTTTGCACGAATGCATTTGTCCTTACTTTTATTATGTTGTCGTTTTTTATGTAACCACAGTCAAGAGGTGTTTTGTTGATCTGCATGTTATTCCTCGTAGCACTGGGTCACAGTTCATGTAACGAATCGGATGAAACCGAGGTAACGTCAATACTGAAATTCACAAGAAGTTGATACGACTGGTTTCTACTTGCTTGCTTGGGGTCATTCAAAAATTCGATCTCTTTCCGATGTTTTGGACTTTTGACTAATGCCACCATTGTTCTTCCCACAATTTGATGGCCTAGAGGTTTCACAGTTGGCTCACAGCGTATGAAAAGGGCATTTGGACTTCGTTTCACTTATGCGCGGTTTTCTCTGCGGTGTACAAGGTCATGTGTGGTCACACAAGTATATCAAAATACATTCAGCGTTTTTCTTTGAATTACTCTGTACTTGGAAATCGGTTGTCAGCAATAATAATAAAATGACGTGCAACTGTGCTTTACGCGCGTGCACACACTTTTTGCAGGTGCACTATTTACGAAGCTACCAACGGAATAAGGGAGCATAGGTAATTATCTTTTACCTGCAGTATCGGGACGAGGTGATTGGTTTCAGGAATGCATTATGTCGGCTTATAGTGTTTTGGGAATATAATGTCCTGAGATCCACTGTCCAGGGATCAAGTGCTCCAGGAGGAGGTGTACCGGTCTCCGTTCCTGCCTTAGTCTACTTCATTATGCGATGACCGCACAGGTTAACTGGCTCCTGGCAGGAAGCTTCCTGGTTCGTTTTTTCTGCTTTGTGCCAGTTAAAATAAAAATACGATGGTCCTCGTATGAAAAGAGCGTCTATCGAATCTTTTTCTTATGTGGGTAGTTCCGCTACAATGAATTGTCCCTTGTATCTTCTTGTCAGCAACTTCGACGTTGGAATTATAATCAGAGTTGAATAAATCACCACCTCACGCAGCGAGATGATGCCAAGCTGATGTTGAATGGATCTGTTGTGCATGGTGATCCTCAACGTTTAAGTCGCAATCCATTTGGCTTGACACTCAAGGTGGATTGTTTTTTATTCTTACTGTGGAAGCATTGATTGAAACTGGCCAACAACCCACCAGTAGTTTTGGTTTGTCTGGGGCTCATTACCTAGACGTGATTCCGAAATTGTACATATTTCGAAAACCTACTCATTTGTAAAGTTAGTTTCTGTCGTGAGTTATTCAACATATCTGAAATTTGGTATCCTAACAAGAAATGGTTTTAATTGAACCATTTAACCCCATTTATATAATCAATCCCAAACAGAGCGAAACCAGGGTTGTTGGTGAGCCTTAGCCAACCTTCCCAGGGTACTTTTCACAGAAATATGTCCAGCGTTTGTATACACAAATCGTTTTCTTTTGAACAGTCTTCCTACTATACTGGCCTGGTTATTCTGCCAAAAAGAAAACATTTGACCTGAGTTTCACCCCACTACTAGACCTCCATCAGGAAAACTACTCACGGGGTTGCTAGAAACTCTGACAGCCCACGACCGGTTTCACCCTTCCTATGGTTCATCAGCTAGGCGGAGTCCCTGAGTCTTCACCAACCTCGTGAGTAGTTTCCTCTATATAAATATTCTGCAATATCTCGAATATCGTACGAACTGAAACATGCGGCGGCCGTTGTGCAGCACATTCATTTGAGGATAAACGAGAGATTCAGTTGAGTCTCCCGTGAAAACCGAATTGAAATGCAAATGAATGTATTTGTAGAAGCGTGTATGTTTGTTGCTGACATCTTCCGCCAACTTAGATATTGTTTGCTCTGGTCATTCCGATCTGACCATAACTGTTACGCCCGGACAATTCTAGGGCAGAAAATAGTCCATAGTGTTTGCCTTCCCACGGATGATTTTCAATCAAAAGAGGATTCAGTGATAAATTGTTTGGAACGGACGAAAATTCCCCTATGCGGAAAATCCAGGAATCAATGTACATCTATTATTGGAGCTCACCCCCCGAATCTTCAGGGAAATTCGAACCTAAGGCATTCTAGCTTCGAGTGGATGATTAGCAGTGTGATTACCTGATAACTAGTGGCATCCTAGCTTCGAGTGGCTGATTAGCAGTGTGATTACCTGATAACTAGACAGGATATAATGCCATTCATCCTTCAGTCACATAATTCAAATCACGTGTTGATTGACTATTCGACTGACGACTTGGATGGCTCATGCGTTGTGCGAATTTTTTTTTTACTGTTTGTAATTTTGCTCGAATGTGTGGAGGAGGAAGCTCTTCACCAGTTAAGATGATGATAAGTCGTTTTGCGTTTTCAGTTTCACGTATCTTTATCCTATTTCAGTCTACCGAAACCCGTTCTTCCAGATCTCAACCTGGTCCCATCAATAGCGATGGACTCGGTCATCGTGTCTTTCGTTGCGCTTGCAACTACCGTGTCCCTGGCCAAATTGTATGCATCCAAAGCTGCCTATGATGTGCAGTACACCCTGGTGAGTTTCTTAGGACCGAATTTTGCAAAACCGAAAGCGGTTTTCTCTGATAATTCGCTTTCACTGTTTCGTCTAAGCTCTAAAATGCGAATTCCATATCAACTTGGATTCTTTCTATTTGGAACTCCTGGGATCCTGGAAGTTCTACGTGGTGTTCTTCCGAACAACAAAATCGGTAGTCGTCTACATTTGCATAGTGCAGTGGATTAGCTTTGGATATTTAAGAAGTGAGGGATATCTCGCCTCGGTCGTCGCGATGAAACTATTTTATAGCGCTATGTGGGGATAAACGTTCAGTACAGTGCTGTGTCTTATATGCAACATCTGTAGGATCCAGTCAAATTAGTTTCCGGCCCATTCTGAGATTCCCTGTTAGGTGGATCTACTGAGTTTGTAGTCTAATGCGGTAATGCGTTCAACCTATCATTTTCGGTGTATTTCGAAGTATAACTTCCACAGTTCAATCTATTTGAAATGGACAACGAACATCAGACGTTGCCTACACTCCAAATGCCTATTTCTTGAGCGGGTTCAGTAATTCGAACAAAGCTGCTCTTTACCACTTATTTCCATTTCATCTTCCTTCCGACCACCCACAGTGTTTCTTACCACCGGAAAATCCATCAATAATGCAATGTTAAACACTAATGTTAACACTAATGTTAAACACTAATTCCCTGGTGTATGAAAACCAATATATTGGACAAGTGACCCGCCTCCCTGTTAGTATGACCTAATCTATCTACAACAGGATGACCTTCCGCTTAGTAGTCGTACCGATCGATTACACACATACACGACTGCACCCAAATGGGATAAGACATACCTGAATCTTTGACACCAGTGGGTCGTCAGAATAATTGTGTATTAGTTATGACTGCCTTAATGTGGCGTAAAACCTTTCGGTTACAGCAGCCCTCATTCCAGTTTCTGCACGGCCATGCAATACATTTTATCTAGAAGATCTGGGTCGATAATCAAAACACCTACTTTTCACTTCGTTACGCTGCAAAACATGAGTATGATATCTTTGAAATGTCCACTCCTCAGAATTCTCCGCAGTCCCTACTCCTCCTAAAAAGTTGACTTTTCGGTCCTTGATCACAACAGAAGAGAGTTTATCACACGTTTCTAGATTTGATCAGCTAACCATTGCGCTTCTTTTCCCAGCGAACTAACCTTAAATCTTTTCATTGATCGGTTCGCTGAAAAACTACTGAAGCTTTGTTATTTTCCGGCACTATTGTAAGCCGTTAATTGCTCATCTTGTGCAGGTTAGTAGTACGATTTTGAGTGGATGATCTAGCTGGTCTGCTGCTCATGCAGCTCCCGCCGAAAAAGTTCCACTCAGTAGCTTCTTTCTGTGATGTTCGACAACAGTAGGGGACGAGAGCCATACTGGAGGCTTCACCTGGTTTGGCAGACCACTGGTTGTTTTCAATTGAGATTTCGTACCGTCCGTGAAGCCAATCTATGCTGTAAAACTGGAAAATTGTGTAGCCGTTTCATCCTTATTGGGAGTCATCAGCAGTGTTTATCTCACGAAACTCAGTGTTTCGAACCCGCGGCCTTCCGGCCACTGACTGAACACGTAACCGTTCGGCCACGAGCTACTGGACAACAGGATGATTAGTTCTCAATCGGTTGGTTGTTTACCTAAGAGACATCGCTAAATCCTCATTTCAAACGACAAGTGGGCACCATTTGAAGTAGTCTTGGATTGTGACGTCGGACAAATCCTCATTCAGATGCCATTCACCGACGAATGAATGAATCGATGGGTATATTGAGCTTCTGGATAGCGTCGAAACTGTATGAAATTAACTCTTCCTTTCCCCTAATGTCTTAGGGGTTCGACCTTTAAAGTCTGTTGGAGGCTTACTTCTAAGTTAACCATCTACGTCCCTTTTGGTAGCAGGGAAGCATGCTACCCACACAAATGTATGGAAGACATCAGTTCCCTCTCATTTAACCCTACTACGCTTTCACTCTCACTTGGCCGGCGTGCTGACTTTAGGATCATATTACTTACGCATATCCTGCACCGACTGCATAACTTTGCTTAGCAGAACTCCTTTTAGGCCTTTTCCTTTGTCCATTCTTTTGAATGTTATTCTCAAGCTCATTAATCATTTGTGTACTTCAACCGGCCACTTCTATAATTCTGAAAACTGCTCCTACTACTCATTACCGCAACCCAGAATGACACACAGTCCCGATTCCTCGCTGCCTCTCCAAGTAAATCACTTATAACACGAACTGAGACATGCACTCTTTTCAATATACCGTAAAAAGTGATGCTCTTTCCAAGCTTAGTTGAAACCAGACTCATTATTTCAAATAATATTCATTACTAGCCGAGAGAAATACCTGTGATCAGTAAAATTAACCTAACGAGGGCCTAGTACTTCTACGAATGTGATAACGATTCGTGGCCACTATTTAGCTAAGTCTAGGAGACTCTTAGGAGACAGGCACAACTACAGTGGTGGATATGGCATGACAGCTGTGGTCATTTTATCAGTAGCATGAAGTTCTCGGCTGAAGTTGGTGATTAGGCTCGTGATTCCAACTTACATTTACATTTGTTGTAGGTGCTAGTTGTGACGCTTACTGCAACGGAAAGGTAAAGTTGGCTAACACATTCTAAATTCCCGCACTTGTTGCCCGGGTCGAAATCAGAAAAACAACCTAGAACTGCGGTAATCAGACAGTTTCTCTTTGCGCATATATATATTTGTCCATCGTTTTAATCCAAAAGCTGAGACTATGAGAAATCCTATTGGAACTGGATATATCTGATGGAAACTGCTAATGTTCACTTATGGTATTTGTCACCGTGAGATTGAGAAAGTCAAATCGTTCATAATAGCTCGTTTACGGCGTCGAGCGACCGTTAAACTATGAAATTGGCAAGTGGCTGCCCTCCCGCACCTACAACTTTGCTCGGAATCTTGCAGGGTTCTCCGAGACCTCGTTCCCGAGGACAAAATTACACACGGCAAGCAGTATGACAACTGAACCGTCGCCACGGACATTACTAAACTGCTATTCCTATTATAACTTACTGGGCGGTGAAAAATTTATCTCGATTAATTTGCCAACCAATCTCCTTTTTTCTAGATCATTCGATTGTAGCAAGCGAATTATCTTATGCAACGTCAGAAGTCTGGAGACGCAAGATTGATGAGGTCCTCTTTTATAGATGGTAACAGGTTTTTTATAACTTCACTGACTTCACTTGGTTGTGTATTACAAAGACGCTCTTCTAACATCCAAAAAGCATCTCTTAACTTGGTTCTCCAACGACTGCCACAGCTGTATGGGTTGAATACATCCTAGTGAGATCCAGCTAGCTTCAATGAATGAATCCTTCAATGAATCCTGTTCTTCCGTGAAGCAGAAGCAGGGAACCAAAAAAGATTTCATCACAACGCTTGGACTCCACTTAACAACTCTTCTGTAAACGTGTCCTGTTGGAAACTCCCACGCTACCCTTGTCGATTGCCCGTATAAGCGACACTCTGTCTGTCGACATCCGCGAACAATTCGAAGCCTGTTCTGTAGTGCTTGACGATGTAATACACAATAGATACATGTAGTCAGTGGGATTTACGATACCGCCACCACCCCCCCCCCCGGAACTTTGCTACCCAAACACAGGGACTGGATCTCAGCACATTTGTGGTTGTTAAGCTATGCTTAGGGAGCGAGAGTGTCGAGTGCGCCAAACTACCACACGCTGCAACGCCAGTAACCCAGTCGAAATCGTCGGTAGGTTAAAAATCCTCGGAGATCCAGGTGATTGCAGCATCCCTCCAGAGCTGTGTGGTTGGCGAGGGGGCGTAGCGTGCAAAACTGCTGACTTCTGCTCCCTAACATCGCATTGATAGTTTGATCTCGATTGGTGATGAGACATTTACAGTTAAACTGCCTAGCTCAACGAACAAACCAGGGATGACCGCCACCTGAGCTACCAACATTCACCCCAGTAGCGTACACAAAGTGTGCACTACCGCTATTTTCACACTGTCTATTGGTTTATTCTGTTCAGTCTGGGAGAACAGTGGTTTTACTTGGTTGGAGCACTTTTTTTCTTATCTCTTTCCATGAGGGATGACAGGTTCGTTTCTGATAAATATCGTGGTGTGATATAGCTCATAAAAAATCAATCGTCCTTATTGGTCTTTGCCTGCGAATGGCATTCATGCACCAAGCGGAGCAACTCTTCTCGTGGGAAGTTTGCAGTTCTCAAATTTTTAGTCCACGTCCTGTTATGGGACAACGATATAACTATCGGCATCCAACTGTTACGTGCCTCAACAACTTCCGGGCGGTGTTCAACTCTGAACCGAGAAGCACCATGAAGTATAGTGGAATCAGACGGTACCTTTATGAAGCTCTTCGGGCTGCTGTTTTTACAAGCGTTCCATGTCTCCTGCTATTTGTCGAAGAGTCATCGGCCTCCGACTTGTAGTTGTCCGCTGTCCTCTCCCTTGTTCAACTGCGACCCGATAATATTAACGGACACTACGGATTAAGAATATGACTGAATTTACCAATAACAGACCTTGGATTTGCGGATAATATTTGTCCTTGCGGCGGATCAGTGTTTTTGGGAAAGGTTTCACAAATAAACCCGCTCAATGCTAATCACCGTGGTTTGGAAGACGTTTGGAAAAAGATGGAATGAGCCACACTAACGGCCTTTTAACCGTCTGCCCGGGGTCAGCTGCACATTTTAATGAACACTGGACATCATCACAATCAGCGGCTCTTGTTGGTGCCATGAAGACCATTCCAGTAATGGGACGACTAGGATGGTGCATACAGAACCCTCAAACACGCATTGGTGAAGAGGTTGAGGGTCGACATAGAATGCTGATGGTGAAGGCCTTTGCAACAAGAAACAGCTGCACCCTACTCCAACTGGTCTGAGTTGTTAGCGGAATGATCTCCGAAAACGACTGATCCTCAGTTTATTTGCTGAGACTTCGTCTCTAACAGTTCACTGAACACTCCAAAGGACGGTTCAGCTGGTCCCTACCAACTCAACTTCCGTAAGAGTCGTGTGAGCCTGAATTGAATTTCCATAGCAGAAATCCAATGCGGAATTTTATTGCTTCAGCACAACAAAGCACCTTATTCACGTAGTTGGGTTCCTGCAGCGTCAAAAAGGGGGCGATTCTTCTGCAGCTCAAACTCCAACTGTCTGAAATGAAGACAATACCGACAGAGTGCAACACTTTGACGATGATTCCATTATGATGCCACAGGAGCATCGCTTTGGTAGCCATGACTCCCAAGGCTTTTTTTGGTGTTTTATCCTGCATCGGTTGATTCGTCACCGAGAGAATCCGATTCGTGAGAATCAACCTGGGTTTAGCTCCAGTCCAGGTTACTCCGATCGCATCTGCACTCTGCGACGGGCCTGAACTGCGCAAGTCCTCCTTACGATCAACAACGGTAGCTTTTCTTGATTTGAAAGCTACTTTTGATTTCTGCGATCGTCAGAAGCCTTGGCAGTGTCTGGCGTTGAAAGATGTCCATTATAAATGCTTATCTCTTATGAACACTCAATATGTCTAATAAGTTGAAAAACGCTTGGAACCGATTGAGTAGTCATCGTTAAGGCCATTTGTTCAAATTCTTCCATATAAATATTAGCTAAAACTGGGGATATTGGAGATCCCATTGCAAGACCCTGTTCTTGTGAGTAAACCGTTGTGTCAAAAACAAACTGATCGAGATTCAAACACACTCTAATGCCCTCAATTATTTCATCCACCGAGAGGTGTGTCCGTTCCCTAAGTGTCGTGTCTTCTAGTAACAACCTCTTTGTTACCTCTAGAGCATCCGTCCTAGGGATGTTGGTGTACATTGAGGCTACGTCAAAACTCACGAGGACTTCGTCCATCTCCACCGGATATCCTTGTCACCGAAATTTTTTTGGCGTTATGTTGACGACACGTTTGTCGTAATCAAACGAGATAAGGTAAACAGCTTCAACGACTATCTCAATAGTTTAAATCCACACATCAAGTTTAGTATGGAGATAGAGTTCACCTCAGGCACATTAACCTTCCTGGACTGTATAACACATAAGACTGGTGGAATATTAAAAACCACTATCTACCAGAAAGCAACAGACACAGGAACCGTCTTAAACTACTCATCAGCACACCAAAAGTCTGTGTACGCTAGTATTGTCTCATCTATGTTTAGCCGAGTCAGAGCGCTATGCACAGAAGAGATCGATCAAACGGCAGCTCAAATCGAGATTGCCAACAGACTTCAAGAAATAGGATACCCAGTGAGTTTGATCCGGCGTCAATTAAGAAGGATATTGGCTCCGGTACCCTAGACCCAGTAAGGAATGGATTGGCACAGCAGTCATTCCATATAAAGCAGGAACATCGGAGGTTATTCGAAGGGTGTTAAACTCAGCCAACATTCGAGTAGCTTTCCAGAAGGGGAAGACGTTTCGCTCAGTCTTGGTGCGATTGGAAGATTCCCTCCCGGTTAAAAGGACAATGGACTGTGTGTATAAAATTAACTGCAACGATTGCACTAAGGTTTACATTGGACAAACCGCCAGGGAATTGCACACCAGAATTGGTGAGCATAAAAGGAGAATAAAAAAACCCACCAAAGAATGCGGTAGAATACCAAATGCTGGTCAAAGACTCAGCGACGGCGGTGCATGTCTTAGACACGGGACATACAATAGATCTAGATAATGTGGAAGTTTTAAGACGGGGACTGCGATTCACACCTTAGCGGCTAATAGCCGAAGCGGTGGAAATCACCAAGCATCACAGCGTGAACAGAATCGAGGGTGTGGGACTGGCAAGCGTATGGAAAGCGGTCTTAGATAAGCGGAGTTGACACGTGACTGTGTGCGGGTGTCAATGCACGTAGAATGATTAGCAAATCAGGGGGGTGGAACTCCCAACCCGACCAAAGTTCAAGAGGGATCTTCATGTGAACCGAACCGGAAGAACTAGATCCTAGGCTGAACCCAAATCTGTATGTCTATTGTCACAGACGCCTATGCATCTATGGTAAACTTTCTTCCGAGTTAATGACACCCAGTGGTCTCAGGCAAGACTTCCCTCTTCGCCATTTCTGTTCAACTTTGTAATGGCTGTGCTACGCGGATCTTCTTTACCTGCCTCTAACGAACACCTCGGGAACCTAAATGTTCCTGTGGCGTTCGCTCACATACGTTGAGTACACTGACGATATCGTTTTTCTTGAGCGGTCGCTTTACAAGTGCAAGCTATTTTTATCATGCGCTTCGCACCTGTAGAATTTAGATTGCAACATCAAGGCTGGGTGGGATCACACCCATGCCATATGCAAATGAACCTGGTGAATATATTCGCCTATCTGTGCAGTTACAATTTTCGGTAGCATGGTGGGGAACGAAATTACTTTCAGAATCGGACAATGTTTACCAGCCTCCGATATTTGTAGCACAGAAACAACATCGGTTTCGTTTTCAAGATCAGAGGGTATACTACTAAGGTCTGGCCTACCCTACTTTGTGTAACAACGGCGTGGCCGCTGTTTGCAGATCTTTGAAAACTCATAGTGTTTGCTCATCAGTGTCTTTGAAGCATTCCGCTAGTCTGGAATGAACGTCGGATCAGTAATCCTGTTGTACACGAGATGGTTTTCAGGTAAAGTCACTCTTCCTTTATAGATCAACTGGTCGCACTACATAAGTTACGCTGATTGGGCCATGTACCTCGATGGCCAGAGCACCGTCTTCTCCGCAGGATCCAACCATGTGACGACCCAGGGGCAGATAGTTCATTGCTTGGCAACGAAACATGAAAACTTTGTCAGGTCAACTCACTCGCGTTAGCCCTGTTACACAAACAGTGGTGGTTTTGCGTCAGAACTATTGCTTTCATTGCGTAGCCGTCACCCCCTCCATTTTACCAAACACAATAATTCACCTTCGTTGAGCTGTCTGAACCATCGTTCGATTATTCTCCTTATTTTCAGTCAACTAAACTAGAGCAGCTGGAATTACTGTACCATGAGGCGCATTTTTATAGCTGAACTGTACTGAACTTCCACCGAGTAGTCAATTGACATCCCCTTAAAGGTCAGATATGTAGCACTGCGATCAGCTACCGCTGATGAGGGTATTCAAGACTGCAGTGTCCATCAGTAGACCTAGCTTGCACAGTAGACAGATAACAAACATCAAGCAATTCAAACTAGATGTGGCCTTCACAACTAGATCATCTGTTGACATCGCTGTAAGCTGATAGTACTTATGCACACTGTTTTACTGCTCATACACAAGATACTCAGTGGATATCTGTCCAGTCTGTTGAAGTGTTTAGTGCCGTACAACATTCCTGAATATCGTATATATATATATATATATATATATATATATATGTAAACGTGGAACCAAGGTGACATATTGTAATCAGTTTAACACAAATCCTTATAAATCCAGCTAAGAACATCGCAGCATTTATTCCGGACTCTTCGGGTCGTTTGATTAAATAACCCAATCACTGTGCAACCACATTTGCTGGACTCCATCTGGCCTGTAGGCGAATCAATGTACAACTGAGCGTTTCCGTGAGGAAACACCGCGAGGCGTTCTGTTTTGCCTGTTCATGCAATATGGAAGCTGCACATTTTGGAAATTTGCGAAGGCTTCTAAGGTTGTCAACAATGGCACACAAAACAGTGCATAAAGAAAGCAACCACCTCGTAAGGAGTTGACCTAGACACATCAGAAGTCGGTCCGAATACATCGAAGAGCATTTCAACTGGTCCTACATACCTTCAGCTACAACCCAATCAGCCGTTTGTACGCTGTGGACTTTCAATATAGATCTCTCAACTGTGTCAGGGGTCTCCAGACTAATAAATCGTGTGAAACGACACAAGACGCTTGGCATCGATGAACTGTCCCCATCGCTGTTCCGTACTGAGAGACCGTGCTATTGAACTGACCCATTGTATCGTTTAGATACGTTCATACTTCTGGGAAGGTCGAGTTCGAGGCTATTCTGCGTAAGACAGAATTCGTTCCATGTATGTACGTACCATGCGGCACTAACGGCTGTGGTCAGGGCTTGTGTTAAGGATGCCTACGCATCAGCCTCCTGGACGTGCTTAGTTAGCGAACGCCGGGAATCAAGATTGACATGGGGTAAATGTATGAAGTCATTGAGGACTAAATTAGTCTATGCCCAGCTCCAGACAGCATTGTAACCAGATTGGGACGCTTTCTGTTATGGTCCATCCTGAGTACCGGCGGCGTTATATGCCATAGAAACACAAGCAGGTAAAGTGGAAGTACCCACGCAACTGAGCACTGACGGTGCCTCGCCTTTTGGTGAAGAGACGTTTGCAAGTTAATTGGTAAGCTCGGCGACCTGAGTAACAACCATTAAGCGCACCCGAGTTACCAGTATTTAGGCACATTATCGAAAGATAGTTTCGTGTGAATGAAGACCGTAAATAATAATTCTTATTTTTCTACGGTAGCAATTGGGTATGGTAAATTCCTGTTTGTATTTGATTAAACCGCTGCTGATGTCCGTTTCCTTTGGGGTTGTGAGTTAGAAATATCTCTTCAGCTCATCATGAATATAAATCTGTGTTTAACTGGGTGACTGATGAAAATAAGTGAAATATTAACAACTCACTAACTGTCTTCTTGCCATTTCACTAGAAATTAGGCGCGGGTACACTTTTCAGTGTGTGTCGTTTCTTCATATTGACGTGCTTGTTTAGTAAAAATACCTTTCCATGTTGATCTTCACACGTTTCATTCTAATTATTATATTATTGTATATTATTATATTATATATATTATTATTATACTATTATTATTATTATTATAAACTTTCTTCCGAATCATCACGCCAACCTGTCCCATCGCACTAATGTGCACAGACACGAAATTTACAGTTCAGTTTTTGTCGGATATTTTCCTCAGGAAATGAACGCACTTGGATTGGCCAACATCGTTGGTTCCTTTTTCCAATGTCACGCAGCATCTGGGGCGCTTGCTCGGACCAGTGTGTCCTACTGCGCGGGTATGAAGTCTCAGGTAACGTGATCAATATTCATCACTAGGTTGTTTGTGTTACCTTCAACTCGGGATTGATATCGACTGCTATAGTGTTTGGGTAATTTGATTTTTTTATTTGTACTTTCTCGCATCTGATGCTCATTCTTACGTACATGGGAACAGTCGTTATACAAGTGGCATGTGTGTGTGTGGGGGGGGATTACTGATTACAAGTTCAGATGAATTTTTCCGCACTGATCGAGTTCCACGGAGCTTATCCCTTTGATATATTTCGTTTTTATCTCAGGGGATGGTTCCAGTGGGTTGTTATATGCTTCCCTGTCGTCATCATCATTCTGATGATAATTTAGTTTAGTGTTGAGCTGTACCACTTGATGTTTTAGTTGACTTCGAGTTGGGCAACCGAGCAACATCGAAGCAGCAATGGTGTAAATCTTAGGAATCATCCTTCCGGGCATCATTAGTAACTCCAAAGGACGTGTTCCACTGATTGATTCATGACACGGTTGCGCATTTCTTGTGCTAGGCATGGCTGAAATGTGTGTATATCTACAGGCGACATCTTACACGCGGTTGTAGTTTTTGGAAAAATTTTCCGTGGGGTCCGGGTAACGTTACACTTTTACAGTTAGATTGAACTGGTTGGGCTTGCTGGCTTGTTAACATTTTAACGTGTCTCAGTCCACATTCTTATGCTCAATTACTGCATTACGCAATTGTCCCATTACTGTGTTTCCCATAACTCCCCTAACTCATGAGCTACGGAGCCATTCATCACAAGATATACCGAGATAACTCCAAATTCTCGGCAAACGATTTAGTTCCTGCTGTAGACAAAGTAAACAACTTGGAAGGGAGGCGACAAGTTAATCAGTCGCCTTATTTCCATTCTGGTAATTATGATTATGGTGTTGTGAACTCATGGTCTGGCGGTGCTCCAGGAACTGGAAGAGCAAGTACTCGATCTGATGATAAGTGGAATTTCTACGCATACCTCTGCTTGTAGTTGGTGAATCCAATAACTTGCAAGAAAGTTTGACCTTAGGAGTTCCTGGCCAGACTTGGCTCGGATCTTGCTTAACAGTTCAACCTCTTAACCTTTGGCTAGAAACAAAGTTTACTGCAGGAGGTAGGGCCACTTACATCTTCCACATCTCCCAAGCATTCTGGGGTACTTACATTTCCAAACGCTCAGTCAGACAATTGGAAAGGAAGGTGACTGCACGCACATCTTCCTAGCTACACCACATCGAAAACATGGCGTTTAATAAAGGTAAATGCCATCAATATATTTGGTATCTCTATGAAGGTTGACCTTGCATGTCTCACGAAGAAATTCGTGTGTGTTATGGTATTACCTCGTCTCTAGAGCGTATTTTCATCCATTATGTTATGGAGCTCCTTGCTGGCTCAGGATACTGACTGTGTTCTTCTGGTTAACGTATATTTTTGTGCGTTCTGGTAAGAACACCTGAACCTATTTAACCATTTCCAAACAGACGCTGTGGTTCACTCTAATACTAGTCCAGCTATCGCTTAGTTTAGGCGCGGTTCATTCTTCCATTTGCAGGTCGCTTCTCTGATCTCCTGTACAGTTCTTCTACTAGTTTTGACAGTTATCGGACCGTCACTAGAATCTGTTCCCATGGTAAGTATATCATCTTATTCGGTGCGTTCTCCCCTGTCGTCAGGTCTCATCTTGTTGCCTCTTACAATTTTATTCTCTAGGTTTCTTTCAAAAATGGAAGAACACAGCATTACTGTTTTTGGCCTTTCTTATGAGCCTTGCTATTCATCAGATTTCTTCTGTGAACGTGTTTTCATGGTATAGTTTGGATTCTCCTGTGAACTACCCTAAAAAGAAGTGATTTTCCGAAGAGCATCCTGCGATTGCACTTCAACTAATTCACTTCAGCTAAGGCCTTAATTGCAACAATACACCATATCATTGAATAGTATTCAAATAACTAGTTCATTGTTTCACTTGTAAACATGCGCTGATTATTCATGTATGTTACTTGGTCCATTGCAAAAGCGAGCTGCAGGACAGGCAAAGTTGCTCGGTTCTTGTAATTTTTCGTTTCTTTGGCTACAAGATTGCGAGTCTCCCACAACCTGTGAGGCTTCCCTAACAACCGTGTGTTTATCTGCCTAGCACTGGTTCTGTAACGTGTGGGAACTTGGCAAGTACAAAAGGTAAACGTTGACCTTAGATTCATAGGTCCGAGGACAACCAGTCTAAGAAAATGAAGTCACTGGAAGCAGGATGATTTACCACGCTATGAAAACCTGCTTTTTCACAGGACCGCTTGTTAAGCCCTTGCTGCAAGATTAATTTACAATTACGTTTCAAAGATTTTCGAATTCAGACAATTTATCTTCGACATCTCATGATTTCGCGGAGGCCGTTTCACATCACCCTAGACCGGCACTCAGACGAACTTGATTCAGCAGTCTACAGTTTATCCGGATGAATACGTTTGGGACGGTTTTATTACTCACTTGGACAGTTCAAACGCTTGGTTTCAACCGTCGTTAGATAAGAGTTCCTAGAATTGGGGATCTAACTGGCTTACTGCTCATGCAGCCTCCTCCGAAAAAGTTCCACTCAGTGACTTCTTTCAGTGATGTTCAACAGAAGTAGGGGACGAGAGCCATACTGGAGGTTTCACCTGGTTTGACAGACCATTGGTTGTTTTCAATTGGAATTTCGTGTCGTCTGTTAAGCCAATCTATGCTGTAAAGCCGAGAAACTGTGTAGCCGTTTCATCCCTATCGGGAATCATCACCAGTGCGTGCCTCACGAAACTCAGAGTGTTTCGAACCCGCGGTCTTCCGACCATTGATTGAACACTTAACCGTTCGGCTACTCAGTGCTTCACTTTTGACAAGAAGTTGTTCGAAACGGATGCCTTCACATATCTCTGTACGGTTCCTGCACACTATGATGTGGCACTTGTTAAGCACTTTGAAAATCGGGATAGGTTAAATGCAGTGTCGTATCTAATGAGACTTGCCTTGACATGACTCGATTTGTTCACAGCCAGTAACAAGACCTTACAGATATCGGTAGAATAAATGCAGTTACTTTGCCTTGCCTACTGCCCGGACACTTACACGTTCGATACAACTTACTTGATAGTGTTGGAACACTTCAAATTACGCGAAAGCCATTTTTTTGTACGTTACGAGCCAACAGGTCCCTCTTACTTGGTAAGGGCAGTTTGTTAAAACTAGAAGTCAATTGGGGGAGATTCCATTCTGAAACGGCTGTAAGATTCGTGTGACTCATGTCAGTCACATGATTTACTAAGTATGAAACCTGTAGAGGATGTTATTTACCGTTTTAACATCATAACCGCCACTCATCTGGTGTTTGTAGTCTTATTGCTCTCATGCTGTGCTAGCTTCCCAATGACCTCACTCATGTCACGTGGATGGCAGACATGCTTGCCAGTGGGGCGTAACTTCACGTAGTTTGTTTCCAAAGAAACAGAGTCAGGCGACGTGCTTTTCTGGGTCCGAGTTCTTCCTCTCTTTTGTTCAGCATGACTGTGATTTGTGGTGCCAGGTATCGGAACAACGCTAACGTCGCAAATGGCAAAGTCATCAGAATCCAACATCCTTACCGTTCCACGGCCGTCGAATGGTGAAAACGTACTGAATATTACACACGTATTACATTACGTATTACATGAATGCTGGGACGGTTCCACGGTGCATTTCAACGAAATTCATCCGACACTGGACTCTGAGATTTTCTGTTAGCAAACTAACAGACCACAAGCTCAGTGACTGCCAATACTGAGTGTTCAGTAAAATGTGTGTTGCATGGTTCGATTACCACGTTTTCCGAGCTTGTGATGCTCACTCTGCACGAAACATCTAACTCTCACGATTTCCGATTTAAAGGACCTCGTGACCGGAATCTGAACGTTCGCTGATACAAGCCAGTATTTCACTTCAGTACTAACTAGTTATCACCGATGAGGTTCCCAGAGGCCAACTGTTATGGTCATAGTAGTAAACTATTCGGTAAATCCAGCTGAGCAAGATCAACCCGTTTAATACATTGCTTAAGGAGGATTGCAGAAAAAACGGTGAAAATTACTACTACCAGTCAAAAATTACTTCCTCCAAATGTGTGATTTTTTGTGTTTTCAATGACCGTTGAAGAGGGTCGTTGTATCACCAAATCTTGGGGAGATGTGAGGAGAAAAGTGTTTTTCCTAATATGGCTTCGGTCGGGGCCCCATGTTTAACACATACAAAAGGGATGGTTTCACCGAATGGCATTTTGTTGTATGCAGTTCTTCTAGCACTTTAGAATGGCGTAAACTGTGTCGCAATATTTGTATTTTAAGCGAGTTCACGTCAGATCGGCATTTCAGGCTTTTGCGGTAAGTTTCCATGTCAGGTTTCCCAGTGATGCTTTGCGCTGCATGATAAGCTACTCGTAAAGTGGTTGAAAGCTACACAAAAATTTGTGGATACTTTCAAGGATAGCCCTTCATCAGAGAGGTTCGCTTCCCAGTAATATTCGCTCTTCTGATATACCCTTTTGGGAAAGGTCAGCGTTTTTAATGTTTCATGGCGTTTTATCAACTCCTAAGCAATGAAACCATGAACACCTTTTTACCGTCGCTAGATCTCTACAACGTGGTGTGTACCGATGTTCGAACCAATGGTCATCGGCTTACGTGTATGACATTTCGGACGACTGTTATCAGTCCAACTCTGAAGGTGTACATGGTTTATTTTTCAAATGTTTCATTAGTTTGTTTGGAAATTTTCATAACTGCACAATTTAATCCTCATATTTTAGCGGAAATACCGTACAATGTAACTGCTGTCGATCGTCTCAGGCGTTGACTCAGCCGGGCTTGAGAGTTGGATTGGCGAGCAAGCCAGGGAACGCATCCGAGCTCCTCACGTTCCGCAACATTAGCGCTTCTATTTTCACCTCTCACTTTGCCTGTCTCAACGCGCTTGTTCTTCCCATGCCGTTGAACAGCATTAGTTAAAGCTCCAGCCATCTTAGCATTTGAGTGTTCCCTCTATCTTTGGTACCCACGTCGATCTGCTCCAAGTCACCATTGAGTACCGTCATGTTCAATGCTGCAACCGGACATACTTGTTACTCTGCGTAGGAGCAGTTTGCCGTGAAGGAGCAGGATACATACTACTTTTCTGTTTATCGTGCCTTGTGCAACTGTAACATGCTTAGGTATTCACTGTACATCAAGGTGATACCGCTAACAATACCACCCGCAAGAATTTTATAGTTTCACCGTAGACCTCATGCTAATGCTGAGTTTCACTTTTAATCGAGAGACACAACCCACGAAAAGTTGTTAGGCATCCAACCCGTTCCAATACTTAACTTTACTAGCTGAGCATTTAGCTAGCTTGTTTGCAAACAGAAGTATTCTTCATGGTGCCCCACAGCTGCGGCAACTTGTCAGCCGTCAGAGAATCCATTCCGGTTCCAATATTTCATTTTTGTTGGGTTTGCACTCAACAATAAGTGCGATGTACAATGAACGTGTCCTCCAATGTGCTGCGAAGAAGTGGAATTGTCACAATCTAAAAATCAAGCTAAAAGAACCTATTCTACTGAAACTAAAGCAATAAAACTACTAACGGTAGAAAACCCCAGTTCGCCTTTGGAGGTGTGCATCTTTTATTGTGGACACAAATGGTCATTGATTGTGGTGTTCAAAAAACTAATTCGACCAGGGCTTATCATTTCCTCCAGTCACAGTGATTCCCTCTGTTTTCTGGTTTGTCATTTGGTTTATTAACTCATTCGTTATATAATTGTTCCATGTATCTAAATCTCTGTTGGGTTCTTGTCCTCGATCTGTTTTTTTCTTTCATGAACCTCTCTGAACACAGTGTGTCCTGTCCTCGATTATCCTTGTTTCGCTGACTGGCATATTGGGTCAAATAATGGAAGTTCCTAAGCTTCTTCGCTCTTCTGTCATTGATGCGGTAAGTTGTGTTGTTTGGATTTCCTTCAATATGGTCAACCTCATGAAATTCGCTACACAACGAGCACAAATTTAAGTTGTATGGCTTTAAACATACTTTTACCTTACTAATGCCTGTTGAGTCGTTCCTGGCTCGCTGTTTCCACATGTTTTGTGAAATGCGCACACATATATTTTATACACCGTTAGTATCTTAATACTTATGCATTTATCCAGTTCTTGTAAAGTTCGGCTCACAACTGCGTTCACGACTCAAATTTTGTTCTTTTTTGTTTCAACAAGGACGAATTTACCTAAATACATTGCATCACCCAGGTGTGCGACTGTGGGGATACCTTGCTACTCGGCCGACGTAAATAATTCAGCCAAAGAAAACGATGACAGACAGGTTCAAGGATCTGCAGAATCGCATTTAGTACCGACTTACTGGTGCGTTGGTCTCAATTAGACAGTGGATAACTTCTTTCCTGTTGTGGTATTTGATGGATGCATTTCTTCTGGGAGTTAGTCTGTGCCCCAGCGAAAGATAATGTGAAATGTGTTTATAGTTGGGAGTGGGGTTCGTAAGGTCAAGGTCACTACAGACGCTAACGGGCAAAACCAGCTACACAACATACGCATGATCAACCCACCAGATGGTATAATCAGTGACGATGAAATTAGAATAGTTTACTGAATAGGCAGATTACTAAGGAGGGCGAGGTCACCCAAATGGTAAGCGCGAATTTACTGGCCGGAAGGTCCGGTCGGTTCCAAACCGACCTCTGCCTCTCGACTTCCCCTGTCTAGGCTTGGGCAACCTGGAGTATCCCAACCCTCGTGCTTCTTTCGGGTGGCATGGCACTTAGGCACCGGAAGGTTGCTACAACTGAACGAAATAACCAGATTGCTACTACCCATCAGCAACAAGCAGGATCATTCGAAGATATCGACATTCTGTTCGCATATTTTTATTATTTTTTCCAAGTAACAGAAATAAGACTTAAAATAGTTCAGCATTCCAACTAATTAACTGTCAACTTTGTTGAGTTGCGTGTATCTCAAGTACTTTCACAGATTAGTTTGCTTTGGACCTAGGTGAGCAGGATACAATCACTAACCGGTTCTTCAAATTCGGGAACTCAGGATAAGTATTACGAACATTTGAGAAAGGTGAAATGCAAGTGGAATCTGATGAGGAGTGAACACCAGAACCCTGCGGCAGGTTTCGTTGACCAGGAGTCGAATATGTTAAACACAATGATCTCTAATAAATCCTAAGGAAATAGCTCTAGAGGGAGCACACCTCCCAGGAAAGCTGTCTCTTAGCCACTGTATCTCAGGCGGTTCTACGATTTAGGGGCCGTTATTTTGGCGTTGGATTCACAATGCGAATACCTACTCTGGATGTCGAAACCGAATTCAGCGGAAACACAGTTTTTTTAAATCTAATACTTACGCCGTTTTGATGCAAATACGAGTACATATGTCTCCAGCTAAAAGTACCTCATGCTCGTACTTGGAGGACACGTCGAAACGAGACCTTGATGACTCAGGTGCATTAAATGTACATAAATATAATGAGTTCTATTTTATATTTGGCTCCAGTAAGGGAAAGTTTGTGTATTCACATGAGGGCTGACCACTAAAGGGCAATGACTAAAAATGACGATTGTCTTCAGAAGACGACAAAACGGAAACGAAGCGAACAGAAATATCACTAGAGAATATCATAGTTTCGGTTAATCCGTATCCTCTTTTAAAAGAGGTTGCTGCACGGATTTCTGTTGACTCCTACAGCCGATCGTCTTCGACCACTGGACTGCCGTGATAGAACATTTGCCCTAGGTGTTCTCTTTCCAAGTTCGGTTTCATAATTGTTTTTTCTTTAAAGACAGTAATTTATTACTAACGAACAGCGGTTTAAGCACCTTTCGGATTTCTGATTTTGATAAGCTTTATTGACGTTCGAACTGTTGTAGGTAATAGCGTCCATGATTTTCTATCTCGTCGACCGTAAACGCTCTTTAGTTGTTTGGATGTATTGGCGGAAACTTGATGCATCATTAGCGTTGGTTCTCGGGAAACGCGAAGAGCAATCGATTTCTTGGTCACTGCACCTGATAAAGAGACTTTTTAGTACTAAGCTGAATGTGTACCGATTGAGCACGTTCGTCTATCGTGATCGTAATAACTATCGATCGACTGATGCATTTTCGTGCTTCGCTAGAAGAGAAAACGGTGCTACCCGGCTTGTATCTCGTGTGGTTGCCTTCCCAGTGAAGGTGAGCAGCAAGCATTGCTCAGTAGTTGTTGCACTGGTTTAGCCCTCTAATGTTGATTCCGGTTTGAATTATGTAGAAATCAACGGAAATGAATTGCGTGAGTTACGTAATAACCTCTTGCGACAGTGTCATCCTTGTGCTCAATGAAACCGTTTAATCTTATTTTATGGGTTGCTCGGATCCACCGTTTGCGTACTGCACGGTAGCAAGAATGTGGTCAAGCCAACTTTTTCATGGTATGCACTTGATGTACGCTGAGCAGAGGACGTCGTCAGTTGTACCAGTCCATTTTTCCGATGTCTTTGCGAGGTAACCTGATCTGGATCATTTTTAGTTTGCTGACGGCGGGATTGTCGATTCATGTTGATTGACAATACCCTCAAGGACCCTGTTTTCCTACACGCTCCCAGTAATGCTGGAATGCATTTTTAAAGCAGATCATTGTTTCGTCAACACAATTCCAGAGTAGTTTTGTCCCAGTAGCGTGTAACCGTTGGAAAGGTGTTATATCCCACTGCGCTGTGGTAGCTCGATTGCTACCTTTCCTCGGATCTTTGTATACTTGCTATTCTAGAAATCAAAACCTCATGAGTGGTGTGACGACTCAACTGTACGTCTTCAAGGCTGAAAAAATAATGTGTTCGTTGTAGTTCGCTTCACTTTTTATATGCACTCCGTGTAAAGATTTCACGGTCGATCAAATCGCTTCATTTCGAATTCATGTAGTCATTTTTTAAATGGCATCGGTTTGATCGGCTCTTGCATTAATATCCAGTAGTGTTTCGCTGTTTCGAAGTTACCGTAAATCTGTTTGTTCACACTTCTCATTATTGAGTGCTTGGATTGGGGTGACTAGTTTCGCTTCCGGAATGTGCAAGATATTGTTTCTATTTTGACGTACCTACAAGAATTTAGCCGAAGTGATCTTTTTCCCAGTAACAGTCGCCAGAGAGGATAACTGTTGTAAAATTGTGGATTTGTGCTAGACTGTGCTCCAAATCCGATAAATTCAACCCATCTGCCCAACTAGTGATTACCCAATCGGACGAGGAATTGCAAACGTTGTCTCTTGAGCACTCAATTTCTGAGTTGCGAGTGGCTGATCACCAGCATACTTCAACATGACATCACCTTTCTCAGTAACTAATTATAGGCCACACCCTGTTGTCTCCTTCTTATGCCTTCTCAATGATCCGGTTGTTACTGATTCTGGTGGTGGTTATATTTTGTTCGCTAGAGATGACTTCAGCAGAAAATGCATTTGTTTTCTGACTAGAATTCCCCAATTTCCCTTACCACGCCCACAGGCTATCTGGATTGTGACCTTCCTAGCTACCGTCTTTATTGATGTGCCGCTTGGACTCATCACTGGCCTTGTGTTTTCTTTGGTGACGGTTCTCTGCCGCACACAATTGTCGACCAGTTACGAATTGGGTCATATCAAAGAAACTGATTTGTATGAGAATCGAACGCTTTATACGGCAGTGAGTTTGCAGCTATCCTGTTGGTTCAGACTGTCTATTGCTTGTAATATCGTTTCCCATGAACATGCACGTCATTAGATACAGATCTAGACTACTCAACTCTATAGTGCTATTCAACAATCAACGAACTGACTCCTATGTTGATTACTTCACACTAGTGTTCTCACACGTTACATCCTGGTTCATATACCCTTTCACCCTCTATTGGAATGTTGTGTTTGAGTACCTTGGTCTGGAAAAAATCCAAACAGATGTACACCTAGCACGCCTCACAGCTACCCAACCGTTTCGGTCGTAATAGCCGTCGATGGTGTACAACAAAGCTTGAATCGGTTGATCTAGTTACACGAGGTTGCACGTCCTCTCTATCATGAATAAGAAGCATATCAGAATATTAGATAGGTGATCGTGCTAAAGAGGTATTTAGAAAGCAGAGGATTATCACTAGCGACTCGCAGCTAGCACTCAAACGATTTATACAACTTTGGTCAGTACAGTAATTCTTCTGTAAGCTTCCTCCAAAGTAGACTACTTCTCAGAGATGACCGCTGGTCTGGTTTCGTCAGATTGCGTTTGAAATTGACACCTTTTAAAGAATCATTTGCAACTGCGAACAGCCACTACCCTGCTAGCCACCAAGACACAGTCTTCCATCCCAACAAAGACGAGGATGCAAAACACTTGCAGAGGGATTTTCTCATATTCTGAGTACGCACCCGACTAAACACATCGAATCCAGGTTTAGTCCCAAGTTAGCTAGAGGTCTCAAATCATGATTTTCATCTGCATGACACTATTTTATGTTTTTGTTCGAAGAGGCCCTATCAGAATGGTCGTCGAGAATGGCCTTTTCTGAACAAATCCAATTGTTCACAAAAGTCTTGAGGGACCAAACAAGTCTAGTCACTTCTGAGAGGCGTCCTCTTCAGAGATGGAAAGTGTATCGTGAAAGCCGCTGACAAATCACTGAATTTTACGTCCCTATGTTCAACATTTTGGTTGTAAAGTGCACACCAATTCATATTGTACAGATGGCACTACCATTTTCTTCACGTGCAAAAACATCGGTGAATTCTAGGCACCACTATCCTTGGAACTTCTGTCCTGGTGAACCACACATTGTTGATACAACTAATCGCTCGAGATAGAACACTAACAAAGACGTTCTTCTATAACAACGGGTCGCTTCTGTCCGGCCTATCGAGGAACCGACCAGAATGGGTGTCTTCTGGTTGAGAGCATATTACGCTCCTCCTCTCGAGCAAGTTCATCCTCACGTGATCTCTCCAGAGGGCTGAACACTTTGGAAAGTTCGCGCTTGAAATTAGTCTTTCAGGCAACTTTTCTTCCGACAGTTCAGTCCCCCTCCCAAAATATTCCATTTTTCTTCCTAATTTTTAATGAATTTTTTTCTGGAGATGACAGACATACACTCAGTTGGCTGGTCCGTTGACCAATTACTCCTCAGTGGAGCTAAGTTAGCTGCAACCCAGGGAACTAATCTGATAAAGCGTTCAACGCTGCCATGGATAAATTCTTGTAGTGGAATCAGCATTGACGTACTTGTGAAAGTATAGAGATGCAAGTTTATCTCACGTATCAGGTTTACTGCACACCTTAGGGTAAACTGTTGGAGAGAGGTACTTCAATTACACCAGTCCTTGATGTGGTGTCTACCTTGTGAGGTAAGCATGTGCTTATTAGTGAGTGGTCCCTGTTATGGTCAACTGAAATGTGGTGGTTGCAGGATAACCTCATAACCTCTGTTGCATCACTGCGTGATTAATACGACTGCTAATAATGGCATACTTATATCTACTCGTGTGTTTCGGTATAAATGGAATCATTCTCCCCAGCTGAGATCAGTTTATCCGATCCTGGTGATTGGGGACAATTGACTTTCCCTTGCCTTATATGATTGGCTCAGTCAGGGAGTATCCAGCATTGAACACTTTCATAAGTACCCTTAAATTCCCTCCTTTTGTCTAGCAGAAAGGCTTTTAGTCATTTCCAGTCTGACGACTTTCTTAGCCACGGATTCTGCATTATGCATAATAATAAGTGACGCCATATGGTACACCTCTCTTTCCACATGTTCACAGCGACACAATGCTCCCCTTCAGTAGCTCCTTGCGATATGAGACACCGTTGACAGCCCTGAGGTTTTACATTGTGACAACATGAAAAAGGGACAGTTTCTGGTTCGTGATCTGGCTGGTTTTCATTCAAGCAAAAGGAAGGCAATTGAAATATTCCTTGCTGCCGTTCGGATTTCTTGGTCTGTTGGGGTCGATGTCTTAAATGCTGTTGATGATCACATTAGTGGGCTCCAAGATGAACTCGTCAGCCACAAACTCAATGACTCTCAGAAATACACCGCCAATACAGCGCCAATTCTTCGCTTTTATCTCACGTTTTCGGACGTGATTTCATGATACCAAGGATGAATTAGAAGTTCAGGCGAAGACATTGTCGTCCAGATATCAGTAGGGGAAAGAGATGCACTGCACGGTCTGTAGTCGTGTATCCAAACGAAATACGTAAGCCCCGTAAGTGAAACCACCACGGAAAACAGCTATTTTACTCCTTCCTTGAAGAAGGGCTTCGTCCATGGGGCAAGGGCTGACGAGAGGCACTACTCTAGAGTTTCCGAGCAAGTGTTCTCTTCGGGCCACACTGTATCAGGGCATTTATCACTTCACAAAAAACCTGTTCTACCACACCTAGTCTTGCTAGATCGAAAAACATTTAACTGTATGCAATTTTGCGCTGTCATCTAATGTTAAGTGTAAACATAGTTTGATCACAAGAATACTGTGGAGGATTTTTACCAAATTTCGAAGGAAACCAAAGTAGCGTGTAGGTGTGAATGGAGAACGATGTTTTTTTCGGTGTTTACAACCGTGTTATCAAACTTTGTTCTTAGACTCTGCCATTTCCATATCCTTTACTCAACCTGTTTTGTAGGCCGAACGTCTACCGGGCATAGTTATCCTACGATTCGGTGGTCCACTATATTATGCAAATTCTGAACGTTTTCAAAATTGGGTTACGGAAACGGTGGGTGTCGATGCCAATAAAGTTTACAAGGAGCTCCAATCCAAAACTACCGTGGCGGCACCGACCAGTTCAAGCCAGGACAAATGTAGCTGTTCGTCCAAGTGTTGTTATCTATCTCAGACTTTGGAGGTAACGGTGGTAAGTTGGTGTATCCGCCTGTGCTTCTGGCAATTTTTTGTGGGAGAATAGAAAACAATGCCGTTTTGGATACCATTGGCAATTTGTGACATTTTGTACCCTCAAGTGTGGCATTCCTATTTCAACCTCCATAAAGAAAACTCCGCTTTGACAAACTCCGATCACAGTAAGCATTTGTCAGATATTTCGATTGCTCATGACCAAGGATAGTCCATATAGTTTGTATATCGTAAAATAGAAGGTCCTTTATGGAAGATGATGGCAAATCGGGCAACCGTATTTTCTCTGGACGCAGCACAATCGACTCATATAACTGGCCGTACTAAAAGGGCTTTTCTGTGTCATAATTATTATTTCGATTCAGCAACTACGGGATGCAATATTTGTTAGCTTTGTCTTTTATCCTCTGCAATTTTAATCCTGTGGTTATATATATATATATGCCCAATGTGGTCACGCTATTTATGTAGACGTTCCTAACCTAACCTCCGGCTGTTCTTGCACGTAACAGTAGTCGCTACAAGTCTAGTAGTTTTCCGGTTCCTGTCGAACGCAATTTCTGGCCTAGACGAAGGTAGGCCTTTCTTTTACATTCTCATCTGAACCAACAATAGCATGTTTAATTCAGCGCAGCCCCTACTCGATGTTGCACTTAAATGCGTGTGAAGTTAATTACACAGGTTGTTTTCCAGTTATTACTACTCAATTTCCTCGAAAATAGTGAGTTGAATCATGGTACTAGTCTCGTTTCGGGTAAGAAGAGTTAGCTGTCGTGTTCACAATGCAGGTGATTTAGCATAGTCAGTTCAACTCAATGGTGAATATTCCATTCTTGGAACCAGTATGAGTGTTGTCCCCAATTTCTGTGAACGCAGAATCGTATTGATCTAAATAACCAAGGGACATCCTTGAACAAAGAATGTCTCTACTTTTTCACTTACTAGTGAAGTACACTTAATATAAGGGGACGCCTCTCAGCTCCGAGCTGTCGACATTTGCCTTAGCCACTATTTTCCGCCGCTTCAGTGGCTTGCATTGTCACTTAGTCATCCTAATTGTCGTTGATACAATAGAACTGTTGCTCTCACACGAATTCCTAAGCATTGTTTACCGTCCATCTATGCATCAACAGGAAGAGATAAACTGGCTGTTTAGTAAATCTGTCGTAACAGGTCAGGTTCATTGCAGAGGTCGCACCATTACTACACAGACATCACTGTTCACCTCACCCAGCGCATCAATGTCCCCTTGAAGTCTCTTTTCTACTGCTGACGGATGGCGAAACATCTTAGGCAATGAACGGATGTTACACAATAATCATAAAGTTGATTGGAACTCTTGAGCCTTATGGGTAGTGTCATATGAAGGAAGATACCATCTCAGTATCTTGATTATCATTCTAACCGAAACACAAGGCTTGTTCGTGCAGCAGACTCATTCAAAAAATGTTATGTACGAGTGATTCAGATAAGCCTGTCGTTACTGCTATTTTTGCTTACAGGGGAATGTTATTCCCCACGAACTGATCGCACTTCCTTTTTCGGTTTATGTAAGAATGGGTTTATTATTAGCATTTTTTCCGAAAAGTTACCTTATGTGATATCACTTTCTCCGGTCATCATTAATCGTGTAGAATTCTTTCCTTTATAGCCTGAGGAAGAACAGGAACCGCCACTCCGCACACCCCTGGCCAGTCCGATCAATGTAAGATTCATCGTTTTGGATATATCCTCTTGGACTTTCATCGATGTCGTTGGGGCTCATACTCTTCGTGATGTAAGTTTCGAGACAGTAGTGGACATTAATGTTGATGGGAATAAAAGTGGTGGACCTGTGCGAAATCCACAACCATTTTATGTATTTTCGAGAAATACACTAATTTGCAAATCAATTTGGTCTTGCGAGAGACTCATCTGGAACCCAGCTGAATCTCCCGTTTTTGATGTTTCCAGCTGGGTTCCAGGTGAGTCTCTCGCAAAACCAAATTGATTTGCAAATTAGTGTGTTTCTCGAAAAACAGTCCAATTTGGGTTCAAGTAGAGCATAAGGCTGACGGAAACTCGGGGACTTCGCCTACCTGATGAGCCCCAAGAAGGGCGAAACCGGTCGTGGGCTGTCGACGACTTTTCAGCAACCTTATGAGTAGTGCATTACGTATATACATTTTATGTATTCCTTGATCTATATGTTTATAGCTTTACGGCAATCTCAAGAAACAGTAGAGGCATGCCACAAAGTGTAGACTTCAAAGACACTTCCATCGAAACTCACCAGTGCTTACCACCAATGTCAAGTGTACACTATGTGCAGTATACAGTACAGCAAGGACTAAGAATGTCGAATCGTCATATCCGAAGCTGATGAATGTGATGGGTATGATTAATTGCTTGGAACGCATATATCAAAGTTTGGAAGAGATGCGATCTCATAACCTGGTAGGTTCGATAGGGTTCGAATGGTCATGCAAAAAAGCGATGCTTATCACAAAAAGTAATGACACTTAAATTTCAGCAGGATTCAGTTGACATTTGGACAGATAAGCGGAAGTGCACAAGGGAGGAACATAAGAAACTGGATGGGGGAGAAAGAGATGATCGAGTGCAGAGGAGTCGGATTTACCTCAAACTCTTTCAAAAAAAGAGGGAAATGTTTTCGTTCCATAGAAATTTAGTAAACAATCGGTGGATTAGTTAGTTGGCTCTGTTTCTCGGTTCCTGTGCGCGAACTTCCCAGCAGACGCACGTTTTCGCCTTTCTCTGATGGCTCCGACTGCTCCACTTGGTTGCAATCAAGAATGTGACCAGTTTGAATGATAATCCAACAGCATTTCACATCGATGAGCGAATGTTTCTTGAGAAGCATTTCTTGTGTTCTGCCAGTTTTCTTCCTATTGGGAGTCGTCTGGTGTCAGAACATTTTGATTATCCAAATCCACTTCCTCCGAGGCTTGTTGCATACTGGAAGCCTGTGCACTAGGGGGGAGGGTACTGTAGTAGAATGTGGCAGCTTTATCATGATGCCGTTGTATGGCTTTTGGGCTAGCGTAAGCCTCATGCATCACGGTGGAACCCCTCACCATGGGGAACCCACGTGGGAGAACGAAATCGTACTTTCTTCAGAGGGCTGTAAAGTAGATATTTAAATACTTGGCAATTAATAATGCATTCGTGCCAACTGTACTTCGCTTGATAAGAGTCTAAAGTAGGATAAATCGCTTTTGGATCCATGAAGTATCAAAGTAGAGATTATTTTTAAAAGTCTTCCAGGTGGTTGTTGTTCATATCGCGTTGTTTAAGGTTAGGTATTACATCCATCAGTTTCGAATTCACTATATACTACAAATCCCATAGCCTAATAAATCGGTGACAGCCCTAGTATGCTGCGCTGGTATTGTCGTCACCGAGTATTTCTTCACTCATGGCATATCAATCCTATACATACTTAGTTTACTTCAATATAGTTGATGCTCGGAACAAGTTTAGATGTGGCTGCAAACTTGGGCGGTTTCAGTAGAGATGGATCGGTTTTATAACTAATTGGCGTTCACGTGGCCGTTCAGCTACACAATACTTTAGCATTCCCGATCGAATCTCACGCAGGTTCATGAGGTAGAGCAAGTCATGGGTTGCATTGAGGCAAAGTTTCCAAAATCTGAAGTCGCTGCCTCTTCTGGATAGGTTTCATGTTAATTATGGACCGTGTTGAATGTTCTTTTTGGTAAGCGGAGCTGCCGTTCTTATGAAGAGGTTAATGAGAAACTAACAATGAAGCCAAGGGACATTTAGGATGTCTCATATTTTCGGGGGGGGGGGTGTGCATGAAGTTTTCTATATCTTGCCCATCTGTAAGTCTTTCCATATACTTCCTATTTTAAAGACAAACATCTTCCTAGCCTCTGCTCACCATGTATCCCCTTGCGATACTCAGCCATAATTGCTGGAAACATCCGTACGAGATCGGCTTGAATGAGATGGGCTCTACTTCAGCCACTCGGATAGCGACCGTTTCTGGAAATTTACACATGTTTGCTCCGTAGAACAAGTAATCTTACCAACCGTTTAAATTTTCACAAAAGTTATGTGACTGAGGTTTGTGTAACATCGATGGCTTCACAAAAGCAAATTACTGTTCGGTGTTCTGCGTATGCGTAAATCTAGTCTGAAAGCATATTCCATGCCATATTCTGTCCTGGAAATCTCATCTTGACAGTTTCGTTTTGTCTCCGATATCCCACCACATGTTTTACATGACCAGGCGTCATGGTCAGCTTTTACTTTTTTAACAATCTCTCCATAGCCAATTAGATTAATCGCTGACAGCCCACCACGATGCCTGGGTCAATAGTGTGCTGCGAGTTCAGAAATAATTGCGTTTGGAGAACGGGACTGAGAACAGAAGTATTCTCGGAATTTGGACAGCTTGTCATGTATAAATCAGCTGTTTACTGATACGCTTCGCTTATAAAACCGCAGGAACTTCCGAATCCGAATGAACTTGTGATTGTTCCATGTGTCACGTGACCTTCCTGTCCTGAATCGTCCTTTGATTACATGCTACGTGAGAAAAGTACATAGTTCGATACAGCGCGAGGCTGTTGTGGCGTTCATGATGCCTGAACAAGGACACTCGTTTTGCACATCTAGTTTACTGTTAGATTTGAGAAGATAGAGTGAAAATTGTCTCACCCGTTTCCGGTCAGTCGATCGTACCACAGTTTTGCCGCCGGCTATTTCTTTTTGTTTTTCCTCGGGGAACTGTTTCAGAACAAAAATAAGCCAATCGAACGCAGACTTTACTTTATAATACTAGTCACTCGATCCCTCAGCGTGATTATATGACGGAATAAGTAGAGGGATTTATTAGTGCATCATGCCAACGCGATCGCAGTTTTCGCAACTTACAGCAGTCGGATTCTACTGGATATTTAGATGCCGACAAGCCTAATCAGAGGAAGTTTTGAATACACACTCAAACAAGATTTTGATAGTGGCAGAACTGCCACATGTGCTTGTGACCAGCATACGCATCTTAAATTTATGTATCGACCTAATTTTGACATGTCGGTTCGCGAAGGGCATTTTGTGGTTAGTTCTACTGCATTTAATTAACACCTGATTATAGTAACACGAGTTCGCTAACTCCGTTCAGCTGTGCGCCTTTTCCCTTGCTAACAGCTATTGCGTGCGTGCGATATTTTTTCAGATCATTAAGAGCTACAAGTTGATCGATGTTGACCTACTGCTTACCAAATGTCAGCCCCAAGTTCGGAAAACCTTGCACACTTGTGGCCTATCATTGCGTGAGCTTGACAAAATGTGTTTCGTAACTCTCCACGATGCAGTTCTGTATGCCCGTAGCCACTTAGCAGCGCTGCCTCCAGTATAGTTGGACGATCTTCGCCCTACATGGATACTTCAGATTTTCGTAATTCACCCAAATCACTTCAGAGGTGAGTTATGTTCCCAATTGACATACGCTTGTTTCTAGGCTTGATTAAATGCAGTCGTTAAAAAGTCCATATGTCTTTCTCCTTTTTAGATGAACTGTCAGCGTATACCCTCCTGATTACTCTTCAGTTTCAGCTATCCTGGCTTCAGGCACGATTGTTCTTTTAGGTTTCTCTCATTGTCTAGTCGTCATCGTCTTAAAGATATGAACAGCACGTCCTTCTGATCTCTCAGTCACTATTTCTTCCACTAACTATACCACTTTGTGAATTATGTTCACTTTTCCTGTCCATTCTGCTTTGAGACAATATTTGTCACCACTTTTTGCTTCCATCAGATGTGCGGAATTATCAGCGAGTTCTTTTCAATTCTATCTCACCTAATCTTTCTGATATGATCTTTTACTGAGCAATATAAGCAATCAAGGCTACAAACGTGCTTTGGGTTGGGCAACAAGGAATCCATGGAATGCAGTCATTTGCACACTAACACCGTTCTAACGGGAGACCCAGCTAGTGTGCAAATGAGTCTAACCAGTGACCTAATTACTCAGAGACAGCTGAAGAGCTGAGACATACATCGTATTTAAAATACCATCTGGTTGGTCGCACCATGGGCACACACATGGCTTGTTAGTCCCAGGTTTTATTCACCTTGGCCTGTAGGTGTTGGTCGCAGAGAGTAAACTCTGGCGCCGTTTTACTCGCAAAACTCCGGAATGTTCATGGTTTTGGGACCCAGTCGTTTGCAAGTTTGTAGATGTGCGATGGGTACTGGGTTGTTCATGTGGATACTGAAACGGTCCTCAATCTGCCACCGTGACCCTCAGGTGAAACACAGCATCACTGTCCTCCAGTTCGAGGAGGATGGTAAACCCCATTCCTGAGGTGCGATTCATTCTAGACACGTGGCTGACGGTGATCCCAGCTGTGTATGATTAGTCTACAACATGGTCCATTTAGACCAGATAAGCAGACCCTCTCCTCCGGAATGGGCAACAGATGGGAGAGATGATATAACCTCACACTTATATCTCCCCCCGGGTGACTAAACTTGGGCTCAAGGGACGTCCGAATGCCACTGGATCAAGGTGATTACCAAATCGATTATCCTGTACCGCCTTGGTTCCATTGGAATGGAAAATATTCAGTCGATGTCGCGACTGTATATCCTAAACAAAGCACAGTTGGCTGACTATGATTGCCTTCTAGAAGCTGGCTTCGGATAATCAGCTACTGGGTGTAAGTAGAACGGGGCCGCATCATTATCATAATCAGCTGTAAGAACCGCGTACTTGTCGTACAGTGGTTGTAGCTGTCACAATTTTGTCCATCGATGATTTGGGAAGGTAGAGGAGGTAGTTACGCATTGGAGGCGGGAGCTGGCAGATTGGCGCGTAAATACAGGTCTGTCAAGTGGACTTTTAAGTGGGATCGCGCTAACGCTTTTGTCCTGTCCAGTGGTATTAAGGAAATGCTTGACTCGTGGAATAAGTCCACGTTGAGTTGAGTCTGCTGACTTCATCGTCAACCGTGAGCTGAGATATCGTGTTCCCATGGTTTCCATGGTGTTTTCAGTGTTTTTTGGCAGACTCAAGAATTAGATGTGGATGATCTCAAGCCTAGGAATGTATCTTAACAAAGGCGGCGGTTATAACTCTCCTATCTACTAATGCGACCTCCGATACTTGACAGTACTTCACATGCACTGCATAAGGCGAATGCTTAGTGTTCACTGGACTGAGTGAACGTTCGACGGGCCCACTGTAATGGAATGATGGCAACGATCTCAGTCAACCGTCTAGGTAGATGGGACATGCTTGCCGGACGGACGGAAACATGACGTCATTTGAATATAAAGAAACAGAAAGCTGGGGACAAAAGCTTTGGCCTCTGGACACTGGTCCAATGTCTTGTAGATGTAAATATATATCACGAAATGGAAAGCGAAAACACGAAGGATAGAAATGATATCAAGTGGGGTTCGTTAATTCAGCGACCGCAAGCCAAGTAGCCCAAGTGCGTGAGACGCAAAGGTCTCATCGTAACTGTTGAATCTGGAAACCGAACAAGCTGGGTCTGAAGCGAATGCGATCATGTTTGTGTTGGTCACAATGGGCGAGTCGACTACCAGCAGATACAGTGACCCTCTGGCGTGGCGGCCAGACAACGAAAGAGGTTACGGGTGTACGATCATTATTCATTTGATGTTTAGATGAACTTGTTTGTAATTGACCATCTAGATTACGCATCGTCATGTGTGTGGATAAGAGCATTAATTTAAACTGGTCGCATAAGTAGGTGTCCTTGAGAGGTCCAAAGTTCAACATGTCGCAAAATAGGCCAGTTCCACTAACACTTTGGTCTGTACAAGTTCAGATTTTGCACAACCTCCGGACCATTTTATTCCCACGTAAGTAGTGAATCTAAAAACTAGACCTACCGTTCAGTGGGAGCAAAAATTCTGCAGTGTAGAAGTTCGTGTCCGCGAAAGCGGGCATAATTTTCTTATCATTACTTGATCAGAATAGTCCAGCAACACCAAGAGGCTTTGCTAACCAGGTTGTTCGACTTTCGTTTTACGCGCACATATATCGATACCGCAAAATGACATGCAGTTTTTGCACATCGAAATACGTGAAATCAGACTTCGTCCAGGTCAGACACCAAAAAGCTGGTCAAGAACGATCTAAACATCAGTTTAGGATCGAATGTCTCTTGATTTAGTAACTAAGCTCAACGGAATACATATCCCTTAACAACATTAGGGCTCACTACTTTTTAATTCATAAATCCACCACTAATAGACGGAATCAAAATATTCTAATTATCAGAAAGCATTGGGTTGAAAAGGAAGCTCAGAATTTGCAGGAAAGTACTTCAAAGGAACCTACGCAAATGGACAGAATGTAGGAAGAGAGATTGACAGAATTATAGAGCCTTTCAGTTGCATCGTCAAACCATAAATTCCTGTTAGTTTGTCTTGAAAAGTTAGTAAAACACTGCGTTTCTGGATGACATTTTTAGCGACGACTCTTAGTTTTCCTTCTACGCTAGCCACTTAGCTGATTTTGAGGCAGCGCAGTCCAAAACTATGATACATACGCCTAGATATTGGAACAGTTAGAATTGCCAACAGTTAATTATACTGAAATCTTTCAGTACGACAAAGCAGCGCTAAGCACCATTCAATTCATCGACGACAGACATCTGTTCCGTCACATGAAGCATTTGGGCTGACCTAACAACATCACTAATTTCAGCTTAACTGAGAACACGTAAAACACATTTAAAAGTGAAGGGCATAAAATTGCACGTCGACGGACATCACAAAGCAAAAGTTGAGACGTCGTTGTAATTCATTCAGAACCGCATTGTTTTCTAAGGTTTCATGTCAAACCAACAGGAATTTGTGATACGTACATCAAACTGGTCCCATAGTCCTGTCCCTCCTGTTGCTCACCTTCTGTCTATTTCGCTCCGGTCCCTTTGCCTTACTTTGGTATAAAGGTAAGTGCTCACATTTTCCGAACATTCAGAATACTCGCACGGCAGCTTTTGAGACGGTTTCGTGTTTTTGAGTCGCTCGATTTTCTTACCACCAGACAGCACGGAACAAAATTTAACAAAGCAAATACACTCACCTGCATAGGAATTTGATTCTGGATACCCAACTGAACCCTCCCAAATCACTCGTTTCCAATAGTCTTCTTCAACTGACTATGCTTCACAGGCAGCCTCATGTTTGTTTTGTTACGATATTCGGAACATTCAGACACATTTTCTAGACCTAACACACTCATGAGGTTGCTAAATTGTCTTCGACAGCTCACCACTGGTTTCGCCCGTTATAAACGACTGATTCGGCTGGATTCAGTTGAGTCTTCCGTGAGACCGAATTCGTATACAAGTGGGAGCAGTTGGCGAATTCCATCCAATTTATGATCACATAGAACATAAGGTTGATGGAAACCCGGGGACCGCGCCTACCTGATGAGTCTGAAGAAGAGTGGGCTGTCGAAAATTTTTCGGCAGCCTCACGACTAGCGTGTTATGTCTAGGAAGTTTAGTAAGTTTGCTAACCCCGAGGAAACTTGGCCTGTTTTCAATTAGAATCACTAGTACTCATCAAGCTCTGGAGGTGACCGTGGCTTTGGGCTTGTGCTCACCTGTGTCTCTAACTGTTTCGCCACTGTTCCGAATTTCGTTCCATTTATCTTATTCGGACTGAACTAATCACAAGTCATCACAAGTTTTGCCGTCTAGCTGTAAACGTTTTAACTAGCCGTTTTATAGAGTACTGACTAGTGTATTCGGAAAAGGTCAACAGCAAGGCGCTTACGGATGATACCACGGCGTGGTTACCCTCGAAGAATCAATCGGAATGTGGTCGTGTGAACTCCATTGGAATCAGTCAATTCCGTTAACAAGCCACAATAAAATATCATAAGGAGACACCCATAAACAGGACAGCTGTGAAGAATTCATTTCTTCAAGTTTTGGCAGGTGTCCAAATGCTCAATCGCAATCAACATACCTCTCCTAAAAACCTACTTGATCACTGGGGTAGAAAAAATAGGTAGATTTGTTTATAGGTAGCACACACAGACATTTGGTGCTTAGAGACTTGATTCTGCCATTCGTAACGACTAATATTTGCATTATGTTCATTTCTTCCGTAAGTCTGAGAACCTCAGTTAGGTATTAAAGGCGTTCTGTAGATCTTCTCCGCCCTTCATCGTCGGACTCGTACTTTGGGTCGTCTGGAATTTGTATTAGTTTTTTCTGTATCGTACAAACTGCCGCGTGAGACATCCGTATCATTTTTTTAATATTCTTTGCAGAATGTGGATCACAGACTTTGTAATTACCGGAGGTCCAATTCTTTAGAAGAATTACTGATGGACTACCTATGGTAACTGAAGTGCTGGGGATATTATGCCTAACTTAGGTGTGTTTACATTCGGACTTTCTCCTAGCTCGAAGATCCGATTCATTTGTGCTTGCGATTCAGTAAGAGAATCTCTACACTCTGTTAAGCGACTTCTGCTGTCGATTATTGTGGAGCCAGATAGTAAACTCAGAAACGTGTGATATGTGGAGAGTTCGTCCTGTAAGTGAAAGCAATCTATGCTGAAAAGCCTAGAAGCACTGTACAGTTGTACATCCATCTCAGAAGTCCTTGGTCGAGGAGCCGGTCAACACGTGTGACCGCGTAATGCGGTCACGTGATTGAAGGATGAGCGGCGCTCTATCCCGTCTCAATGCGAGCTAACCGCACAGCTGATCAACCGCTCGTGGCCAAACGGTTGTGTTCAAACAACTAGCCAGGAGGTCGCAGGTTTGAGACTCTCCTGAGTTTCGTAAGATGCGCACTGCTGATGATTCCCAATAAGGATGAAGCAGCTGTACAGTGCTTCTCCGCTTTTCAGCATAAATTGGCTTCATTTACAGGACGAATCGTCCACAAAAATCCCAAAGCTCCTCACACTACCAACAAACTAAGATATGTTAAAATTAGGTTTGAATTCAGTCGATCAATTTGGAATGTGGGCGAATGCTGCGTAAAAAAAAGGGAAGATTGAATGATTGGTTGGTCCGAAAGGAGGAAGGACCAGTTGGCCTGTGGTAAGCTTATTATTTCAGCCAGAAACCTGGTCATTTGTCGGATGTAGTCTCCCAGCCCCAGCCCTCAGATGGATTACAACAACAAACTACACAAGATATTGTAGAGTGTAAACGCTCAACTTCCCTGTACTCAGGAGTTTAGTGTAAACCACTGATTACCAAAGTCACACTGTTAGCCGAGAGTCCACCTTAATTGCTCCTGATAGTGTTACCCTAGCATCCATTCAAACAGTTGTTTTCACATGCTATTTCTCTGGGGAAAACTTTGTTTGTCTCTTAGTGCCCTCTAAGTGTCTCCAGCCAAGCATAGAGAAAGTCACGTGGACCCCATTCGCCTATAGCAGATATTTTGCTGCTGATCGAGCACGGGCGTGAAAAATGATGCCGTGCACAGTTTGAAACAAATTATATCTAGATCACTCTATGCAAGACCACAGTATTTTCGGAGTTTGAGTTTGGTCTTTGGTCATCAGTATCCCAATATCTACCACTTTGTACCTTCGAACGATTGAAAAATGAAATTGAAAAACATTACACATTCGCACCACTGTTAATGGCCGTTAACCGGGGAGGAAACGAGAAAAAGGTGAAAATGTGCATTATAAAGGTCCTGTAACTTCCGCCACAGAAAATCCAAAACATAGCATGAGCGTCCCATGAGAAGTGCCGTTTACAGCAGAGAAAATGAGAAAATTAGCATACGGTTCACCATGAACAGTCAACCGCAATAGTTTTTTTTGCAGTGCTTCTGCCGTCATTAAAGTCTTTTGCGAATGTCTTTGTCGTCTCCTTTCGCTAGATCAGTATCTACGCATCCAGTAGAGTTTGTCTATTCGCAGCTTGTGAAAACTGCAGTGGTGTTGGTCGGATAACCAAATGGGTCTCAGTTTGAGGCCAGCTTGACGCACAAGCAGTTTGCGCTGCAAATTTGATGAGATATTCAACCGGCTAGTGTCTCAATAATAACTCATATATCAAGCGAGCAAAGTAGTTAACATACACACAGTTCGGTTCCCAAATACGAAATACGACTAGTGAAAGTACATGGCTACGTGAGCTTCAACCGGGTCGAGACCGAAAGTGGAAGGTTGGGAAGTTTTGCGCTGTCCTACCATGAAACTTATGGCTTCATTTCGTGGAACATGGCTCTGCGGCTTTACGGGGTTCCTCACCTAAAGTCCCGTCATATTCCGATTCACGACTGTCAAGCAGAAAATCCCTTAGTCTAGTAGCACTTGGGAGCTGACCCAGCAACTAACATGGTGAAGTACAACGAACGTTTGCGTTGGATTATTTTTCTCGGAGAAAAACCACAGTGCCTTGGCAACAGAACAGCAATAAAGGGCAGACACGTAGCTGCAGGACAATCTTGGATAAGAAAGTCATGTGGAATGATCAGAAGTTTATTTGAATTCGCGAGACCTATCATTCTCTTGTGCCTCAGCAACGAAGTGGATGAATGAACATCTGGCACGGACACACCGACTTTTCAGATCAACTGTATGCTAAAAATACCCCGAAACACATTTCCCTCCATGTACGAACTTTCACTGTGGCTAATGGACTTTCTAAAGCTCAACCAAAAGATAAACCACTGCTCAATCCTTCATGATTATAGCCTACAACCTCCGGAGTTTAAGGCAATCTGGTCAGCAAACCCTGAAAATCGATGCCTTGCCTCTCTGATACCAAGCTTCAAGGTCCCAAAATACTAACCTTGATCCGGCCTTCTTATTCTATTCAGTGCCGTGCTTGTCTTTCCAAAAGTTTAAAGATTACGTTGCCTGGCAAGTTGGGATTAGCATTGCACTCCACATTGTTGCTGAAACTGATCCTGTCAACTGTGCGTCGTTTGACTCAGATACGTTAAAAACAAGAAAAGCCCAGAATACGTGTGCCATCCAATGATCATGCAGTGTTAGTGCTTTAGTAACGAAATTAGTTTAATTATCAGGCTAAAAGCCATAGAAAAGTATATGTAGTTTGGGAATGATGACTAAAATAGTTAGGTGCATCTTGGTAAAATAAATGCAATGCGAAAAGTTGCATAGGTCAAAAGTTGACTTGTCGCCTGCGGACGAGTGGTGAGAGTTCCTGAGTGGAGGTCCGGACGCGGGACGTGTTTTCTCTGCAGTATGTCCGCTACATATGCTCCGTAATTTTCCGTGTACTTGTGGAGTTTGGCTGACTCCCTGTCTTGTGCCGGGCGCGCCTGGGCGGAGTTGCATGCCTATTTATTGTAGGCAATGTGAAGTGAGGGGTCCCCATTGGTGTTTGACAGTTGCACAAACAACCTGACCTGATGTGGGTGACGGTTGTAAGCCTCGCACGTGATGCAAGTGATAGCTGCGTTAAAACGCGTTAAAAAAGGGATGGGAAGATTTATTGTACATGCTGCCGGTCAAGGTTGCAAGCGGGACAGGATTCCGTCATGTAATTTGGGTGTTTGTGCGGTGCACACGACTGTCGGAATATTAATACAAGATGTGAATACCTTAAAATCGGCGAGCCGAACCACCTCCTCGTTGTGCCCACTGGGTAGGCTGGACGTCAGTCTGGGTGAGCTAAGAGTTCAGCAACTCCAGACAGGTCTAACCACCCTGTTTGGTTTCGATGTGCTGGTTACTTTCGACAATGGACACTACGAATCATCTTGCGTCTCAGCAGCAGTACCAACCAGTACACAGGAGAGACTCGTGGGGCTCACATGTGAGGAGTGTGGCAAGTGCTGCAACTCGAAAACTGGCTTGGGAGCCCACCCTTGAGTTCACGACAATGTTAGTGTTGGTACGAACATGGTCGCCCAATTGGCCTGCGCTGATTGTTCCCGCCTTTTTCCGACGAAGATTGGCCTGAGTCAACATCGCCGGCACGCACACCCCACCCAGCATAATTCAGATAAGCTTGGGCGAGTGAAGCACCCACTAGTCCCAACAAGAGTCACAATCGCTCTTGCGCCTGGCTAACAATTTATATCCCATCTTGTGAAACGCAAAGCGCGCTGTTCGCGAGATTGGGCAGTATTTTCCTGGTTGATCGGCTACCGGCATCAAAACCAGGTTACGGGTGCTTAACTGGCAAGGACAACAGGAAGAATCATCATCTGGTGGCCCTGACCAAACTATCGGTCAAATAGCGGCTTACTCGTCAGAATTCGATGACTATAGCCTCTGGTTTAAACAAACCGTGGATTGCGCCATGTCACTCTTAGAATTCCATGCTGACAGTTCACTTGCTAGTGTTGACCTTCTGGCATTTGCCCGAGGTTTGCAGTCTGGCATCATGACAAGTCCTTTCGCTTCTGGACCTCCACGCCTCCAGGGCATTTCCACACACCTGGAAAACTGTATCCGGACGCCGTCGTCAGTTAGCCCATCGGATGCCGGTCAACCGAAAGCAGATCCGCCGAGCCAACTACGCCGCCATCCAGACCCTATAACCAAAGACGGAAAGATGCAGCGTCTGCTGTGCTCGATGGGTCATGGAAAGATCTATACAAAGGCAAATGCGGCCTACCTCCAGACGCCGAGCAGTACTGGAAACAGGTGCTCTCAGCCCCAAAACACGTGGATAGCCGGCCAAGTCGCGTAGTAGTACCATCCGATTGGAACTTGATCGAACCATCACAGGAGAGGAAGTCGGCCGTACGATCCGTTTAATGGGTAATTCGTCCCCAGGCCTGGACAAGCTCACGCCCAGGAATGCTCTGCCAGTTCAATGCTATCGTACTTGCTGGGTATTTCAACTTACTCTTACTACCTGGGGCTTGTCCCCACATCTGTATCGTGCCCGTATTACTCTAGTTCCGAATTTCCCTAATCCGACTTCACCGGATCAACTGAGACCGATCTCCGATCATCCATTCTTGTCCGATCTTTCACAAGGTGCTTGCTGATCGCTGGAGTCGTAGATTGCAACTGCCCTCACTCCAGTTTGCATTTCTACATCGAGACAACTGTTTGGAAGCTACATCTAATTCGGTACATCGCACAGTCTATGAAAATGCTGTAGCAGTTTTCCCCAGGTCCGAGGTTCACTGCCACAGAGGTGTGAGGCAAGGGAGATCCACTCTCCCCATTATTGTTCATCATGGCAATGGATGAGGTTCTTGGATTGTCGATGCCGCAACTGGGATACCAGTTCCGTAACACCCTAGTAGATGGTTTTGCCTTTGCTGACGACTGGGTCGTGTGTGCAGAAAGTCAGGCTTGCCTCAAAGCTTGAAGCCGCTGCGGTTGAGTTTGGAAAATCTGGTATGAAGATAAACGCCAGAAAGACTAAAGCAGTGGTGATCTGTAGGGACAAGAAACATTGGGCGACAGTCTCAGCCGAACCATTTTGCTTCGCCGAGGAACTCATCAATCCTCTGGGTCCGACAGACACCGTAACATATTTGGGCATCCCCTTTACTTTCAAGGGGAAGGAGCCTTCAACCATCGACAGCATTTGCTCAAACTGCTCGACGCGTGCCTCGTTGAAGCCGCATCAACGAATGGAGATCACGAGGAACCACCTGATACCGAGGCTGACATATTCGCTTGTGCTCGACCAAGTCCACCGAAACACGCTCAAAAGGTTGGACAATTAAATCAGGCAATCTATTCGGAGCTGGCTACGTTTACCGAAGGATACCACGAAGCTACATCCATGCCGGTAAACAACATGGGAGACTTGGTATCCCAGGTCTGAGTGCAACAATCCCGATGCAGCGGAGAGTGCGTATGGAGATCTTTTCTACTCAGTGCCGAGTATTACGCAATGTGGTCAACGATTCCGCATTTGGCAAGGTTGTTCGGGATCTCAGCCTTCCGATCCGTGTCCATGGTTCATGCGTAAACACCAAGCAAGAGCTGGTGGCTGCTTGGGGTGATAGTCTGCACAACAGCGTTGACGGTCGAGGTTTACGACAGTTGGTCGCTTCGCCTCTTTCTAGTCGATGGCTTGTATTTCCAGAACGATATTTATCTTTGGTATCCAGATCCGATGTAACCTGCTCAGGACGAGAGTTAGAAGCGCTCGGCCTGGTCATGGTGGCCAGACGATCTTCTGTCATGGAAGCTGTGGCCAAAGGGAGAGTTTGGTGCATATTTTGCAGTCCTGCTGGATCACGCATGATGTTAAATATGGTCGTCATAATCCGGATTGCGAGGGAACTCGCGAAACGTCTCCGTCGCCTGGGATACACCGTCTTCGAGGATGTGAGAGCACCTACTTCGAAGTCCTTCACCAAACATGACCTAATCGCTGTTCCAAAGCGCCGAGAAACTGTGATAGACGTAGGAATAGTCTCGGATGAGCGCCTGGTGACTGTGCAATAAGAAGAAGCAGAAGTATGGTGCTGAAGATTGTTCTGTCGCCACCATCCCAGCCCTACATGCAATCGATTGTGATGTCGACTTTTTGGTCCACCAACCGATGATCATCTCTTATCGAGGGATCTGCTTTCCTCAATCCGCCAAAGCTGTTTTGGACTGGGACTTCCTAAGGTCACAGTCAGTGACTTGTGTTTGCTCGCCATTGTGGGCTCTCTGCGTACGCGTACGTACGACACTTTTATGCGTGCCACATGGCGCTGAGTGTATACTCTGGCATTGGATCTCACACCAGACCCAGTATGACGGACACTTTGTGCCTGATGTGCGAGTCTTGACTGTGCTAGCGCTTACCACGCCTTGAAGAGCATTCAGCATTGTTTATCCTTTCTTTGGCTGTTAGATTTTACATGTTTACATGTTTCCGTACCAAAATTCTTACATACCCACCACCACGTGATGTTTGATCTGTCACACTCAATAATTCCGCAGCTAAGCCTGTAGGATGATTTAATTCGTTAGACGCATATGGCGGAACCACCTGGGTACGTTACTCTTCGCCTGGTAATGTTACAGTTCGCTGGACCATAGAAGGCAGGTATCTGTAGGTATCAGTATAAGCTGAAGGCCGAAACTCTGTCATTTTATTCACTGAAAACGTGGAGCGCCAATTCCAGTTGGGTTCTTGGTATACTCTAACTTATACAACAGCCTCCAAAGAACTGTCTTCTGATGTCTTCTATCCCTCATATAACTTTGCACACAGACTGGAAAAAAGCGACTAGTTTTCCACTGCACAGCAGCAAGCGAATGTACATACCACTTTTGAACGCGCGTAGCTCCATGCTGTATGTACGGTTCTCTATTCGTACTGACAGACAGCCCAAAGGCCACAGTAGATGACCTGGTTGGATTGGAGAAACTTTGAAACAGACAGGAAATTACTGCTTGCATACAACAAGAGCGTGAATCCCAATGATCCCAGAGGGAATATAAACTGTTCCTGAAACAAGTTGATTACCCTAATTCATGATGTATCGAAAATTTGGCCAATTATTTTAAACAACGAGCGCTGACCCCATGAGTCGCCAGTAATCATTGAAATTCAACTGAAACGACACTTCCGAATAAACCATTGCCTGTTTTGTTCAGAGATGGAGAACCCTTGCTGCCGACTGATCTGATTGAGGTAAATTAGACTAATGACTGGAAACCAACCAGCTACGGCGTCCGTGGTTGGTTTGCGTACGAAACGTTGAAACCGTCAGAAAATCAGCATGGTAAACGTTGTCTGAAATCCTTGCCGGTGTCATCGACCAACCACTGACCTAAACTATCAAGCAGTGCCTCCTGTCGTAACAGCCGCGTCTGTATATACAATGTATTCAACTTCCGATAGCTACTGGAACTACGCCACGAATATCGAAGGCCAACCATTCAAACATTCCCTAGTGTCAAAAGTGCTTGCAATGATGCCCACAGATTTGTCTCGATCCTTACTTTAAAAAATCATCGCACAATGAGTGATTTCCTAACGGTTAGTATATACAGTGTAGTGGACAACAGCGAACAGCAAAATCATGGCTTACGGCTTGGCACCAAGAATACGAATAGCTCTGGATAGAAATCACTGCATCTTCTCGTCGTCTTGGCCTCAACTTCTCTGTAAGCTGGAGTAGTGTGTGACTGGCTATCTCTGTACCCTTTCCTTATCTCAGTGGGAGGATTCTTGATTTCATCGGAGAGTTCGTTCAGTGCCAGTATTTCGAGGGCTGAAACTTCGGGTCCAATCGTCAAAGCATGTGTATCTTTCCAAAGCCTCCAACTGGAGTTTAGACGAAACATTAGTTTGCCGTTAAAAGGTCGTGCAAAAAACGTCTGTGTATGCTGTGTACCACTATACGCCTCTGAAACATGGGCGGTATGAGTGAGGGTTGGCGACGCTCAAAAACAAACCGCTTCCAAGCATCCGCGCTGTTTCCCGCTGCTGGTGGGGAAAAAGCACCATTAATGATGACGCTTGTCTTCACATGTTTGGGATGAGACACTCATGCTAATCCCTAAGCTCCTAAAAGAGGACTAAATCCGCTGCTCCGGCCAAGTTCCAAGAATGCCTCAACCTCGCTCGTCGCGGAAAGTTTTTCTAGCGCCCTTTGGATGTGACTAGAAATGGACATGAACACGAGTCACAACGGACTCGGCAAAGAAGTAAGCACATCAATGCTGCACCACTGGGATCTGCTAGACCATCGTGTCTCCCAGAATAAGGACTGAGGTATAAGGGACACCTAGAGCTTAATACAGTTACTGAAGTGGTAAAAATCAAAGACGGTGGTGTACATATCTTGTTGTCCTACCAGAATCATTCTGATCTCTCTTAATTTCCTCTCTTTTGCTAGACGTACGGAATTTAGACCTACGCATCTATGCAGTTATACGTGCAATGGTTCCCACAAAGAACCACAAAGTTAGACCCAAAGTGAACACCAATGATATGCATTCCTGTGATGTAATTCTGGGAAGCGCTACTTGTGAGAGAAAACAGCTCCCAGATCAAGAAAAAGGCCATCTGATGTTTCCCACTAATGCAGATTATCCTTCCGACAAAGCCCAGAATGTGAAACCGGTGCACACAGCCTTGTTGTATTTCGATACAAAGCAAGAATTTAAAAAATGCGTTGCCACCAAAATATGTTTCCGAGATGATTGGGTTCTGATATCGTGATTTCCTGCCGCGTGCCACTCTTCCCTTCCTTTCTCTAGAAGCCGCTTGAAATGACCCTTCATGCTTGGTCTCCTGTGAGCTTGTGTAACAGTTAAGTGTTCACTTCTGAAGAGCAGTCAGTCCAGCATGACTGTAACAATTTATTGGGGAACTCCATAGTATTCTGATAATTCCAAAAATCTCATCTAGAATAATGAAATTGGGCAAGAAATTGTTTCCCGATAGTCGTCAAATGGCCTATCATACGTTATATATATATATAGTCTCACAAAAGCATCTTTTAAATACCGTGTGATCTTCCAGTTTGCTCGTTTTACTTTAATCCTGAGATTTTGAAGCGGTTTCTTTTAAGGGTTTCACAAGGAACAAACCCTCGACAATACAACTATTCTCTTTTGAGGATTTTACTCGTGACCAATTCTAATTACCCATTTGAAGATCTAGTTGTCCTCCTTTAGAGGGACCACCTAAATGGGCTAACCAAACGTTATCACTTCTGAAAGATAGTTTATAACAGTTGTTTATTCTAGGACGACAATCCTTCAGAAAGGAGCAGTTTTAGTTGATTCCTTTAGATCGTCTCGCTAGTGAAAAGCAGAGGCTATTTAGCACTTGTCTCCACTCGTCTCCATCCGTATAAATGGCAGCTGTTTTATCAACGATTAGGTCCTATCCGGAAGAGTACATCTCACAGACAGGGATAGTTTTGTTTTGTCTCGTCGGCGGGTTGAAATATATCGTTGGTGGACTTAAGTCTAGAAAAAATATAACCCACCTGGTCGGTACTTTGACAAATTGGCAAGCTGTAAAAAACAAAGTTTTAACTGGTCCTGAGATAATGTCCGGACTTTCTTTAAATCTCGTTCAATAATGCGGAGCCAACTTTGTGTCGTCAGCAGCGGTACCCAGAGAAACCAGCATAATTTCGCCGTCTATGTTAAATTTCAAATTGAAATTGCTGCATTATCATTAGAGACTCGGTCTCGGATACAAGACAGTAACGAAAGTGAGTAGGCTTAAAGCGTTTTTCAACTATTAGTATTGCTGTTGTTGCTTATCAAACTATCAACTCGGGAGAAAACAGTTTCCTCGGAGCGGACATATGGGTAATCAACGAATCGTCACAGGTGGTGACACTCGCTCGGAGAGCAAAACGTATAACAAATTTTGAGTTTTACCAACCAGCCTTGGTTTTATTTGCAGTCAAAATAATTCCGTTTGTTGCGATGAGGATAAGTGCAACTGTTTTGGTGCATAAAGCACTTTTCAACTGGGCCAAATTGACTTGAGTTGCCTGATACCTCGTGTACCTGAAGGCAACCCAAACGTCGTCGCTTTATTGCTAAGTTGACGGGTTATTATTGCAACAAGGGCAGCTAGCACGTTTATCATTATTAAAAACACCACGGCTGAAGATCATTGCGTGATTTTACAAAACCAAATGGCGAAATCGAAACCAAAATGGAGAGGGAATGAAGCGAGTACAACGCGGTCGGTTGGTCGGGTACAAACTACGTAGGAAACGCACCCTGAAACCAGGATTACAGATCATTAAGTGAGTGTAACTACTGTTTGAATGAGAAGGCTGTGAAACGGAGCTATATCCATGACTCCTGCAGATCACAGCTGCGTCTCGTCCCGATAGGAGAGTTCACCAGCCAGACTTGTTATTCTAGGTACGAGCCATTTCAGGCATACAAAACAACAGAAGTGAGGTCACCTGATAAAAAGTGAAGAGTATTGGTTTTCGACATTCGGTTTTTTATTTGTTTTTTACAAGTCATTATGCATGCAACCATTTTCCAGCTGAGTTGTTTCTTCAACAGACCTTTACCTGACCGTGTATTTTTTGTATTCGACTGTTGTGAACCTAATTCAGGCATCGTGAGCAAAATACAGACGCCATATTTCGATCGTCTGAATCCGGTTGTTAGCATCTGTTATGTTTTTTCCGCAACGCCATATTTCGATCGTCTGAATTTGGTTGTTAGCATCTGTTATGTTTTTTCCGCATATCCAATCCCATAAGTCTTCAAAACTTACAATTTCATTGAGATAGTTAGTCTTTCTATAGTATCTGGTGATGAAATCTCTACAAGGTAACAATAGTGTGTGAAACATTTAATACGACTTATATGAAAATGCAATTAACTACGACTATGACTGTCTTCCATATTCCAACCACTCCACACACATTGAGATTTCCATATCTCTATCGTTCTATGTCACTAACAGAAGCAGGAAGTACGATCAAGGTTAATTCTAGAGTGGTATGGATTTTGAAGCACTCAACTCTATGAAGGAACTGGCTTTTTTTGAAACATATCCAAGTCCAGAAATGAAGTGTTCATCTTTATCATTGTTTGACAACCTAAGCTACTTACTGGAGGCCACCATGCAACCTCAATCTTAGTTGTACTACTTTCAAGTTTCGTTTTTAACGCTGATCATTTCGTGGTGCTTGTTATTTTGGGATGCAGGATCAATCCTCCTAATTCCTTGTTTGCGCCACTTTTAGTCAGTTCCACTTACATAGATGAGATGCCGTGTGCCCAATCTGACTACAGTATGCCAGTACTAGATGCTGGCTCTTAACTGCCACCTGGACATTGCAATGTCCATTTTAGTTCTTTTTACACGAGCTAACTGTATGACACTACTAACCACCAAGGACAACTCACCAGCCTGGGACGCTGAATTTTCAAAGTAGCTGTTCACGCGTAAATTTGCACGTAGCCCCGAGCGATCTTGAATACATTCTAATGGAATTACTACACAATAGTATTTAGGAGATTTTTCACCCCATACGATATCTGTTTTCCCTTTCTTTTATGTGTACATCTAATGGTTAATCCGACTCATTTTAAAATGATATTGAGACACTCGGTGCAATTTAGACGGATTCTCAACCTCAACAATTTGTTACTTGTCGTTACTCTGAACGGTCAACTGCTATTTTGGTGACTGAAAACCAACTGAATCGCCCACTAACCATGCAGAATTGACAAAGGATTAAGAATATGGAAATTTATTTACCCCACACAAATAAGCAATAATTTGTTATACTGTCAACCGTTTGCGTTGCCTAAGACAACGCGCGCTAAAAGGATAAAGACATCTAAGATCAGCTAGCACCGTTGCTCGGATGAGTGAAAAAAGTTTACGCGTTGGCTTTTCCAGTTGGTTAAGGTTTGTTTGGCACCTTATCAATGATGCGTCTTATTGCGATATAACTTTCAGCAGAAAGATATGTGAGAGGCACGATAGGAAAGAAGTTCAGGCACCTGGGTTTGGTGTTTTAAATTAAGTTGTTTACAGTTACACGTTCTCTGACTGCAGTAGAACTAGAGTGAGTCTATTCAGTTTAAAATCCATTTGTTGGTCAAAATCCACATATGAAAATGTAACCACCCTGATGTGCACCCATGTGTTTAAGTAGCCTATTCGAATTTGGCTTGAACATGTACCAAAAAGGCTTCAGTATATTTTGCGCGCTGCATCACGCGGTGACGAATCACTTCTAATATCATGATCGTCTGTAGCCATAGGTAGAAAGCACACGATGCAGCCACGTCTCTAAATGAACCATCCTTCCAGTGTATCAGATTTTGAATGCCGCGATATAATCGGACTGCTTTCAAATGGCATTCCGCCCTCAAATGTGCTACTCTGTGAAAAGTACCGGGTCTTCATAGCTATCACTATTTCACTGAGCTACACTGTGGTTTTCTTAAAGAACTAGGAGTTCTCATAGCGCCAACAGTATATTCGAGGTCTCCACCAACTTACAAAGCTCTTTAGCTTAAGTATGTCATCATCATGGTTTCCACTTGCCTTCACGTGATTAGTAGCTGTTTGGTGGTTCCTATCCCCGGTATTTTATTTATCCTGTAAAAGGCGTGTTATCTTTGAGATTCTGTTCGGTAAACCGATTGATCACATGAGTTCTTTGAGCTTTTGCAACAAAGTATTGACAGTGAAAGAGCTGAAATAATACTGAACAGATTTTATATTTCCTCCTATTCTTGTTCATCTGTTCCTGACAGCCGAACGAGATATGTTTTTCGGAAACAATTGCGAATTCGGGTTTTAAACAATGGTCTATGTGTGTAAATGCTCCCAGTAGAAGCATTCATTCATACCAGCAGAATATAAGCTGACTCGCAAGGCATTACTGACAACTGCACCGTCCGAGTCGTTCGGAGTTATATTGACAGAGCAAAAGAAACACGAAGTTCACAAATAAGGAGCACATTGAGTGCGGGTCCAAGGCGAACATGTTCCGGATTAAAGATAGGGCAACATTGAGAACCCCTATTAGGAAAGCGAATTTCCCCCTTGAATTAAGCTTTATTTTTGTCGTTGTGTATTCGAGCGCTTAGTGATGGGCTTGTTGAAGGGGGGGGGCAACATTTTGACGTCAAGTACATTTTCACCATAGGATAAAAATTCAAACCATTCTAATTCATATTTGAGTAACAAAATGTTATAAGCTCCGCTGATTTTATGGAATTGACTAGATACATCCGACCAGGCAGTCAGGTTTCCTTCAGTTAACTTCAAAAGGTGAAGGTTTTGAAAGCCTCAGCGTAGTGGAACTGTATCTCCTATATTTTCAGGAAGTTAAAAACTGCTTTTTGCCTACAAAAAGGTGAGCGTTGTATGCTCTACTTGCACCACTGGCAAAGAGTTCCAACTGCGCATTTTTTGTGCGATGGAAAGCTGAAGTCGACAGTCGTTCAGACCAAGTTCAGTGTGTAGACTACAGTGTAGCTAGCAAGTCGTATATTGAACTAATAATATTCTAGCATCGAATGCAAGGAGCGTTTTATTTTGGACAGAAGAAACATCTATTGGTAAGTTACTTCACAGCACCGTCAAACGTTCCGTCAAACTTCTGTTTTGGGCCATTAAAGGGTTACTTCACACCACCGTTAAACGTTCTGTCAAACTTCTGTTTTGGGCCATTAAAGGGTCTGGCATTCAACAGAACGGCCTGAGGAATAGTTATTCAAAGAGGGAATGCGATATCCTACTGAGACTTAAAGAGATTAAAAGAAAATTCTATCAGCTTGATTGTATGTGGATAACGGGCACCGCTGCAAACTATTACGCCAACGTGTGTAGACTGGCTTCTAGGTTGAAGCAATTCTTTGCACATTTGCCTGCCAATCTCAATTTCTCAGGCTTAAATTGGTTTAAGATCTCACACACAGCGCCACACTTGGCCGTGCTCAAACCGTTTGTGGCTTTCTACTTTCATCCAGCGGTTAGGCCACCACTGAACAAAAATCTATATTAAACAAACTGACCAGGAGGACAGTTAAAACTAACAAAACCCGCATATAGCAGGGGTCATCAGTCACAAGTTTTGATTATTTACCTGGCTGTACGCAGCAAACTAGGCGAATAGTCCGTATTCACCACACAAAGACCGACGTGGGCCGATCCTTAGACTCACGCCACAAACTTCTCTGAAACCTTAGCTTGCACGAAGGAAACTTTAACAAAGCTTTAGCATTTGATGTTATTTATTCGAATCATTAAGATCGCCCCAGACAGTCGCTTCTTTTCTAGAAGCGTATTCGAGGTCTACTTTGAGCACGGAATTCACATTTTAATGGCTCCCGGTGGTGCAGCATGATGTGTTCGTGAAGACGATGGGAAAGTTTCTGGTAAAATTGATTTCTTCACGTGTTTTCTACTGTATTGGATTTGGAAATACTCCCACAACTGAATGAATAATAATTACTTCCTCTTTATCCCTGCGGACTCAAAATGGAACAGTCATTCGTGACCTGTATAGAAAAACACTTTCTACCTTTGCACCAGGCGTCCCGCCAGAAAAAGCCAGGGAATTCGTCGCAGCCAGTAAGTTTGTGGGCTTTTAAAGGTAGTAAGCGCACACTGTATCAGATGTACAGCAAGGTCTAATTTTCGCCGGTATACTGACCCCTTGGTAGTGCCATAGGAGGAATTTATGGGTTAATGGGCAGAAAGAGCAGATAGTACAATAGGGTGGACAGTGCTCTGAAGTTATAGCACAAACCCAACGGATTGGGACGGTCTTGTGGACGCACGTAAAAAACTCTGTCGAGAAATAGCAGGGACACTGTTAACTACGGGCAAGCTATCAGACTGGGTATGGTAGTCGCGGTACCCTCATCGCGACGACGTAATTGGGTTGGTGGACAGCCCGGTAAATGAACATCTTGGGTGAGTTAGTTGAAGTTGCCGTGGTAGTTAGGATTGGTGACAAATTAAGACCAGGATAGATCAAGGATATTCTTGAATCTCTCGGGGGCGCGGCGTGGTTCATTGCTGCCATTTAAACGAGGCAATAATACAGCCACACTGGAAACCCAAAATGGGGGAAAGTGTCAAAAGGGTCTTCTAGAGGGCATTATGGTATGAAATAGCAGACATCCAAGAATGATCACAATTTCTAACTACTTCGGTGGGGCGGTACTGTCCGATTTGAAAATGGTATTTAGGTGAAGAAAGTAGAGCCTTTGAGTGCAAGAATCTCAAAGGCTCGAATCACGTTTGCTAATTTGCGTCACTTATTGCATCAAAAAGGCATCTCACTAGATCTTAAGGGTCGTGTGTACCAGGCTACGGTAAAGGCTATGTTGTTGTATGGGTGCGAGACATGGCCTTTGCGGACAGATGATGTGAGGCGTCTCCAGGTTTTCGACCACCGATGCCTCAGAAGCGTGGCTGGTTTTGGATGGCGTCAGCGTGTTAGTCACGAGGTGATTAGAAAACGGGTATTTGGTTGTGCTGCAGGTACATCAATTGGGGAAATCATCCAGCACCACTGACTACGATGGCTCGGTCATGTGCTACGCATGCCGAAATACCGTCTATCGAGACGAATGTTGTTCTCCTTGTCTCCTTCAGAATGGCGCAAACAGCGAAATGGACAGCGCATGACTTGGCAGAAAGGCGTGAAAGAAATCGCGAAGAGTTTGGGTGTTGTTGGTGTTGTACGCCTTCCAGGATGGGGTCCCCGTGACCCCGCCTGTGCTTGGCTGGAGACAATGGAAGAAATGGTGGCTAATCGATGTCAGTGGCGTTCATGCTGTCAGTCACTTTCCAGATTGTCTGATTGAGCGGTTGGAGGTGTAGGCACCTCAGAATGCTTGAGATGGGCCAGAACCAGGTCCCATTCCTTATTCACTCTTTTTCTCTTCTTTTTACCCTAGGGCTTTTAATATATATATATATATATATATATATGAAATCAGACAAACTTTATGGTTTTACGGCAGTGAAGCATCAGTGTCAACACTGATGTTGCTGTCTTTGATGATGATGATGAGATATGCCGTCTATGAAAAAGGATGCGGGCATATGTGAATATGCGTGACATGCATAATCTAAATTGTGCGCAACTAATGTAGTTCGGGGCATGCATCATCAATAAATTGGAGAAAAACGTTAGGTGTCTGGTGCTGTTGCGTGTTTAGACGATGAGGGGAGAGTAACAGCCTACAGGAAAGCGTAAAAACGTTGCAAGACGAGTTACGTCGGAGGTGTCGTACTGCGTATAGTTGGTGAGTTTATTTTAGAAAATTTTACTCCGCCATAAATGGTGCTTTTGGTTTACAGGAGGATTGCCCGAGACATATGCTAAAACCAGGAAGCTTAAGCCAGCGTTCTATTCTAGGAACACGTCAGTATCCTTCTCGTTTTATTCCTAATTTTGCTAGACGTGCGAGTTGCTTGTTCGACGTCATATGTGCGAATCAGTTTTCTTGGTCCTCCAACCATGAAAAGACGTTGCGTGCATTGTTCGGTTATCTTCAAAATTCAGCTGTTTTAAAGCCATTTTCCACCAAACATCATTCGACCGTCACTACTGATGCTTCACTCACTGGAATAGAAGCAATCCTTGAACAGTTTGGCAGACCGGTGCTCTGCATTTCCCGTCGACTATCAAAAGCGTAACGTGGGTATTCTCAGACACAACGAGAAGTACTTGCGGTATATTGGGCCATCAAAGGGATCCATAAGTATTCTTTTAGATCAAACTTTACCATTGCTACTGATCATTAGGCAAGTTCTTGTATCTTCCTGCAAAATCGCTGGCAAATTCATCTGCCGCTATGGTGGATTATTGCACTGAGTTCCTATACTTACACAGTTGTTAATCGTGCAATAGTGCAAAAATGATCCCTCATGCCGATTTCTTGTCCAGAACTCCATCATGCGACTCCGATTCTAACAATTTAGATTGTTTATTGGTTCATCTATTACCATTCAGGCGGGATGCGCTTATTGCTGATACTAAAAGATATTTTGCTCCCGTTTTTCTGTACTGCGTCGTGGCTGGACACAGCAGGAAGGACGTCGATTTCCTGCATTGTGCTGCCGCCGCGGAAGTTTGTTGTGCTTTGAGAATAGAGTTATCAGTTCATCGACTCAGCGACCGGCTGTTCTTGCAGATTTGCACTCCGGTCATCTGGGTATTGATAAAATGAAATCTCTTGCACGCTTGTCATACTGGGGGCCGAAACTGGATGCTAACACCAAGTATACTGCTAGGAATTGTGTTACATGTACACATAAGATTCATAACAAGTCTTTACAGTGTTATCCGTGGCCAGTTACTTGTGAAGCATTTCAACGAGTTCTTGCCAACTACTGTGGTCCTTTTCCCGGTAGATACTATGCTTTAAATGTTATTGACACATATTCACGTTGGCCTGAAGTTTTCCTAACTGTTTCCACAAGTGCGGAATTCACACAGCAAGCATTGAGGAAAGTGTTCAGCCATGAATGTGTACCAACCGCTTTGGTCACTGACAACGGCATACGCTTCACTGCAAAATCCCTCGAGGAGTGATTAAAAGGTCTTTGATGTCGACATCTGTTTACTGTTCCACGACATCCCCAGTCGATTGGACTTGCTGAGAATCCTGTCAGAACACTGAAATCTGCCATTATTTGAGTCTCTCCTACTTCTTTTGTGGAACTAAACCATGGAATTGATAATTTTCTAATGTAATACAAGAATTCCATTCATTCTGCTACTGGGTCCCGCGTTCCTTTTTAAATCTCGCTCGTTGCGTACAAGTCTTGACTGTGCCAAAACGGCTGATGTTGTTACATTTTCAAAGGGAATGATTTACGACCTGATACAGGAATAATACTTTCATCAAATGGCAAACGTATGGTGACAATTCGCGATTAGGCTGATCTCTCTAGCTACCGGAGATACAGTGATCGTGGTTGAGTTCAACACCAGAGATCAGACTGTTAACGGCACTCCTGCTGTTTCAAATACTAGTGAATCTTTTGTGGATGACCTTATGGTATCCGAACAAAACGTTATATCTGAAGAACGTGCTACCAACGACGAACCTGAATTTTATAATCTGAGAAGATCCAAAAGAATACGATCAAGACCACCACTGAACTATAAACATTCACACGCTCATTGAAGGTGTGGCGGATGTGATGCATATGATTGATACCCTGTCCATTGCTGTATTCCTTATTCTCTTATTTCAATATTCCAAGTGCTGTACATATACGCCAATTCGGATACATAAGTGCTACTTGTCACGGTGTGCTGAATTCTGAATTTCTAGTTCGTCTGGTTATACCAATATACGTGCCGAACCTAATGACCCCAGGTACTGACCGGAAAGATCCACCAGGTTGGACAAATGTGGATGGGTAGGCGAAATACATTAGTGGCATGGGTTATGGGAAGTCAGTGTCTACCGAGCAATTAGAGGACAAAGGCAGAAGTGGTGACATTGTGGCGATGTGTGCTACTTGGATATTGGTTGAAGGATATTTATTCCCGGGCAGTTAGATATGGTAAACCTTGCAGTCCCCAACTAGATCATCGTCATTATCAGAGACAGTTTGATCGTAGCAGAAATGGCTGTCTTAATAGCCCATCTATTCGGATATTGTAGACATGATTTTAGAAGCGGTGGTTGACAATAATTCGGCATAAACGATGAAGTATATGAAGCCAAAACCTATATGACAGACGTGGAAATGAGCCACAGAGTAGCCTGAACTAGCGAGAGGCTTTCAACGAGTTGTGTGTCTGAGATGTAGAAGCATTTCTTGCATATAATCGGATGATGAAGGTCACAAAAGATTTGGTTTACAAACGCTAGCACGGACCTGATAATCGGTTTCCTAGAAAAAGCCCCTAGTTGGTGACACTACTACTGCGGTTGGATGTGGGATGGTTACAAGTTATGATGTGGACGAATTATTTAGCTCTAGCTTTGACTTTGCTTCTTCCAATAATGCATGTGATGACGGAATCTCGATGTCGCATCATCGTTGTACACACGGATTCCTCATTATCGACAGCTATCACTAATTCAGCAAGTGGAAACTTTAACTTCATAATAGTGATAGAGTCGACACTTATTGAAGACAACGGGATTTATTAAGCACTTGGTGATTTAGCCTCTACCACTTTGTTTAATTGTGTTTTCAGTGATATGGCCGAAGATGTACACGAGTTGTAATTGATTATAGCCGAAGATGTACACGAGTTGTAACTGATTATACATTCCTTCTTTCAGAAACCATGTCGAGTGAAGTCGACTTCCTGAGAACCAGAAGTGGATTGGCTACACATTCCGTTCGTACCGATGAAACCGACCAATAAATAGAAGCGTACAATGATCCAGGGGGTTGTATATTTTTCACGCGTCGGATTCGCAAATGGACGACATGTACAAAGCACCGTCGATGACCTTTGGATTAGGCTATCAGCGGCGTGATTAGGTATGGGCGTGGCAGGAAACCTAAGTAACGAAGCTAAGCAACGACGCATCCGGTTATGGTTGTATCTGGTTATAGTTGACCACTGGACTAGATTATCACACATAGCTGACGCCTCAATAAGCTTTTCATATAGACGGGCCTTGCAGTCACGCTAAGTGGCAGAGCTAGGCAAAAATGGGTACGGTTATCATGGTGAAAGGCAGTGGCCGGCCTAATTTTCCGGCACTGACGTATTCCAGCTTAGTGACGCAATGGTTTCCATTGGAGAAGGCCTCCTCACCAGGATGTCACTAGTTCACATGCAAATTTCTGAAAACGCCGCATTATCCCCTGACTAGTTGCGCACATCAGATAACGGGGATCATTCATACAGATTAATGCCCTCATCGATACTGAATGATGTATCAAGTTCTCTTCTGTTATTACAACGAACTCAAGGTGAGCTTCCCAAAAGCCGGTTGTGCCGAATTTAGGTGAACCAACTCATCCAATTTGGTACGATTGACGAGCATAATGCATACGCCGCTTATTCAACTACAGACCTTGATGGAATTTACACTGCGTATGTTGTTTCCCATTTGAAGAACACCACGGAACCTTAAAATCTCTTACGGCTTAGTTTCGCACTTTCTCTTGTAAACTGGTGACAATGCGCAAATCAGTGGTGGTCAGTGACCTTGAAAGTTCGTTCACTTAAACAAAAAGCCATGAGCACTGAAACGTGCGAATGGATCAGACTAATTCTCCGTAAAATTCGCAACTTGGAAAACCCCACAGTTTCAGGCAAATTAATTTCCGTTTATTTCTTGTGAGTGACCCGATGTAGAGGGCGCGCCTTGAAGACAATGAATTTTTCTGCAAAACCTTTGCGAGTGGAATAAAAATGTCCAGGTCACAATGTTGCATTTCCTTGTATATGTTCTCATACCGAAAATCAACCTCATCTGCCGTCATTTTTTGTTATTCGTTTTAATTAACCTTCTTTCGAAATTTTTGGCGCACGTTTGACTATGAACTTGCTGTGCTATGGCTTGGGAAGTGACTTTACACGCGCTTGTTGAGAAATTTGAGGCTGTATCCTTTTTATTCCTGAAGGCATTTGAGAAGGCCTTGAATCAATACATGAAAGATAACTGTGGTATTTGTGTATTCACCCAGTAATCGAAGCACCCACGCTGTTTTGCACAATGTTGCATTTCCTTGTATATGTTCTCATACCGAAAATCAACCTCATCTGCCGTCATTTTTTGTTATTCGTTTTAATTAACCTTCTTTCGAAATTTTTGGCGCACGTTTGACTATGAACTTGCTGTGCTATGGCTTGGGAAGTGACTTTACACGCGCTTGTTGAGAAATTTGAGGCTGTATCCTTTTTATTCCTGAAGGCATTTGAGAAGGCCTTGAATCAATACATGAAAGATAACTGTGGTATTTGTGTATTCACCCGGTAATCGAAGCACCCACGCTGTTTTGCGTTAAGAATTGGTGTATTACAAATGCAGCAGGTGACCTGAAGACCATCGAAAAGTTGGCTTATCCGGAGAAGCTGGTAAGCTGAACGTCTTTGCTGATAAAAAACAGTACGCGAAGCCCCGCTTGTCCAGGGCGGTTTTTCTAAGGAGGCAAAGCAACCACCTAGCAGTCACATCTTATTTTCTTGAACACAAAAATGTCAAATTTTTCTACGATCGGTTTCCGGTTGATCGACGCCCAAACGAAGGTGAATTGGACACCTGCGGAGATCTTTTGAAGTATGGGACGCCGTCGCGTGAGGTATGGCAGTTTGTGGCCGATGAATTCGGTAAGATCCTTACCACCCAGGATATGTACAACTACCGTCAGAAGTTTCAACCGGCTCTGTTGAGTAGGTGCATATGATATACCTTCGGTCCTGACAACACTTCGGGTGACCGGACGCATGCCAACTTGGCCATCAGAGGAGAAGCGTTGTTACGAGGCTTTCCAAATGTAGCAAATGTAGACGGAACGCACGCAACAAATCGTTTTGGGTAAGTTTTTTTAAAGCATATAATATTCGGCCTGTAGAATCAAGCTATATATCTTCTGGATAACGGACGGCATAGGTACCGGGCGTCCAGTTGTATGCGTTCGTGAAGAGCGAACAGGTTGCTCCTGTGTACACTGTTCGACATATTCAAGGAAATGATGGACGAGCATTATCTAGTTAAGACGTTCGTTGGGGACAAGTTGGCGGCGCAAACGTGGGCGGCTAGAGTCGTGTTAGGCTGCGATGTAATTCTCTGATACTACCAGTGACCTTCAGTGTGCACCGGAGCGCGTAACATATTACGCCATCTGTTGCCACGGTGAAACTTACCCGCTGTGCGGTGATAGTCTCCAGGCTTGCCCCAAATGCGAGTCCACAGAAGAATAATTTACATTTGGTTCCAAGCCATGGCCCTTCCAGAAAACGCATAGATGTGCTTGCTACCAGGTCCGCAAAGATGGCTTCGTATGATGATGACCCGGATCGAAGCACAGAATCCCGATATAGTGTGCCCCGGAAGTCTGTGTTTATCCGTATTTTCAAATCCAAGGAGGGTCCTACTTCACAGCCGTGAATAAATGCCTGACTACTACGATAAATGCTGTAGAGCGCCGGCTAGATGAAGGAGACGATGATGACTTCATGTGACCCATCGGCTCCAGATGGTTCGTCTGTTAATTATACCTCATGCGGTTCAGGTAAGCCTCGTATTTCTTGAGGGATGCAGTAAGTGGGCAAGGGAAAACTACCGCCTAAGATGACGTTGTGTAAACAAGTAGCTACGACATTATAGCCGCTGAAGTGCTCCCATTTTCGGGTACATTTTTCTCCCAGTTTTTCCGCCGCCTACCTCATGGCGATTATTTGATAACCAAACTTATATGTTCTTATTTCAGAACGTCAGTGGCTCCTCACGAAATAGTCCGTGCGCATTCCGAAGAGACATATGTACTCATCAAAAAGACCACTGAAACTCACATTTTTATGTCGTCTATTGTGGACCTTTTCCTTGGTAGAGCTGAACGAGCGCGCTCCGGCCAGCGGATTAAGCATCGTGGACCTCTAGCCACATGTTGGCCGTGTGTGTCAGCTAGGTCGGTTAGGCTGTCCACTATGATCGATTAAGGTCCATGAGTCTAGCTGGTCAACAGCATGGTCTTTCTGGCATACTTCTCAAGCTATAGTGGAACACTCTGCCGTCTAACAACAAACGTGCTCGAATTTTCGCCAATAATGAATGGGGTTTACGCAGTTTTTACCCGTAACAGAAATTATCTGGGAAACTTCGTTTACAGGACTGGCTTCTATGCATATTTTGCCTCCACAAGGGCCATGTAGTTTTTAGAATTTTCAGGAAATAATTTCGGTTGTAAAATTAGCTGAAAGTTCCGTCCATTATAATTGAGTAACCTTTTCCGCAATCGGCGATTTCTTATTACATTAGCCACTTACATTTGCCACTTAAACAAATGCAGGTAATTTGTATAATACATGTACATAGACATTATACACAGACGTTCTACACTATGAAGTGGCAACCCTGAAAAAGTCGTAGCTTTCGAGAAATAAATCCCATTGTGCGAATACTGAGCGGCGATGCAGCATGCTGATATGTTCGATTTTGGATTTGGCGAGTCTATGTGGACGGTGATCCTTGGTTGCAAGATATTGTTCCCTGCAAAACCTCTGCGGCTGAAAGAAGCGTTGTTTATTCTGTTGTTCGCCCAAGCCAAAAATCACCTTGCTCTAGCTTCTTCTTGTCGCGACACGCTTTAATTAATTTCCCTGCTTAATTATTGGCCCGCATTCGACTTCGAGCTTGCTGTGCTATAACTTTAGAAGTGACTTCAGCTGTTAGTTGAGAAACTAGGGCTTGTTCGTTTTTCATCCCTCAGTGCACTTGAGAATACAATAACGGAAGATATAACAGATAACTCTGTCGTATCTGTGGGTGTAGCCAGTAATCTGAACACCAACGACGTTTCGCCTCACGATTGGGTGTACGGTAAATGAGTCAGTGACCAGCAAGGCAAATAGAAATTCGAGGAATCCAAAAAGCTAGTAACCTGAACGTACTTGCCGTGGACAATCAGTACGAGAAGCACTGGCAATCCAGTACGTTTTTGTCCAAGGAGGCAGGGGAACCATCTCTTCGTCACCTTGAGCACAACCTTGGTTCTAAGTTTTTTGTACGATCGGCTTCCGGTAAGTCAATGGTTAACCGAAGAGAAGTTAGGCACCTGTAAGACCCTGCTGGATTATGGGACACCGTCATATTAAGCGCGGCTAATTCTGGTCACTGCATTCGGACATATTCGGACATATTCTGGACATATACAAGTACTGTAGGAGGTGTCGGCCATATCTGTTGGGCTAGTGACGTATTTTTGGGTTTTAGAATGGCAGATGATATGATTTCGGTCTTGGCAAAACTTTATAAGCCCGGACAGGTGCTTACGCTTCATTCGGGTAAGGTCACTGCAGCTACGTAAATTTCGTTAGATGGCAGCAGATAACGCTGTTTCGACGCTTCCCGGATGTAGTAAATGTCAATGGACTATGTGACAAACCAATTTTGAAGCAACGAATACCTAGCGTGAAGGTACAATCCAGTAGACACCTTCTTGCTAATGGATAGTATGAGCACCAGACTTCCGGTTCTGTATGCATTCGTGGAAAGCCAACAGGTTGCTTCCATGTGTAAACTGTTCGGTTTGTTCAGGGAAGTGATGTGCAGATAGTATCCCGTGAAAACTCTTGTGATGGAAGAACTGGTGGCAAAAATGCGGGCAGTGTGGCATTCGGATGCGTTGTCGTGTCGTGCTACTTCCATATTCGAAATATTTTCAGGAAGCACGGTTCATTGAGATCTCTGCTATGATCGAACTAACTAGCTGACCAAACCTCGTGGACCCATAGAAGCATGTTAGTCATGTGCGTCAGGTAGGTTCGTTCAGCTGTCCGCTGTTATCGACGACATGATCGTCCTCGCATGCTTTGCCAGTTACAGTGGGGAACCCCGCTGCAGTTTATCATCAGAATTGACCTATGGGCATAGATCATCAGCATCTACTCTTCCAAACTCACATAAACTACCCGAAAGCAATGAATGTGTCTACCGCGATGAAAATTCGCAATAGCAGTCATCGAGGTTTCAGAGCAAATAATTCGATATTGGTATAGTCGAGCAGATATAAGTAACAAAATAATTCACAGAAGTGATACTTCCGCATATTTTGCGTCCACAAATACAATGCAGACTCTAGAAAGCTCAGTGAACTGTTTCAGATGAGAACTACTTGAAATTCTCGTCCAATGTGGGCGAATCGCGTTTCACTGCAATTCGCATATCTTGTTGTATTAGGCACCGTTTTCACAGTCGGTGGTGGTTGATAACCTCGAAGCTTCGCTACCATACAAATAATTTGCGGGAAAATCCATCAGACAGAAATTCTTTAGTCTGACGTCGTAGCCGTAGTCTCGTGACTTCAGAGAATTTACTTCTATTTTGCGAATACTGGGCGGCTGTGCGGACCGAGGCCCTGCCGAGTTCCTTAATCATAAGCAGAAGAATGGTTATTTTTCCTGACCAAATTTCCTTGCTCAGAAGTCTGATCTAAAGACGATGGTTGGTGTAGGGCTGGCAGAGAAGTCTTACTTTTTTAAGAAGAAAGTTCAATCCCGCAAACGGAATGGTCAGAACACAGCGTTTGGTGCGACTCCATTTGCTGAGCCCTTTTTGTCGGAGAAACACTGTAGATCCTAAAATGACACCCAATGATGTGCTCAGGGACTCAAGCCGTCACATCACAGTAGGGCTCTGTCTTTTTGCGACAGAACACTTCACCAGAACACCTTATCAATGACATATGCATCCCGACAAATGGATATTCATCAAAGTTCTGGTCTAGAATGTTGTTCATAGCATCCCCTGACGTTTGTTTGTGTTCAACTGCCTAGCATTCGCATATTTAATTGGGGGCAACAGGCCAGAGTGAACAGTCATAGTATCATTTTCTGTGACAGGTGGTGCGCACTGGCTCATAGTAACGTCAGCTCGGCCTCCCTGACAGGTAGGATACTTCGGACATCGGAAGACCTCAGCGCTAATGTCTGCGTCCTGACATACAAATGTTCCACGTAATACGCTTGTATGACATGGTGTTTAAGGGGGTCACCTCTAGGCAAGCCGCTTTCGGCTGCCTAAAAAATTACGCGCCCCTACGTCATATTTTAGCCCATTTTTCTACGATTTATAGACGTTGGCGATCTGCTTACATAAGCAAAGTCACTGATCACTCTGAGCCAGGACCTTGTGTGAAATAGAAATACCAGAATATCTGACGAGCCCAAGGGGAAATTATGGCCTTAGCTTTTTGGGCGAGATTTGAAGGAGTGACTCAATGTGTGCTCTTGTGACTTCTAAAGCCCAGTCGATCTGGGTGGTCACCACCCCGCGTAGTGTTTTTTCTAGAAAATATACTCAAGCTACTGGGTTTTGGATTTGGGAGTTTGGATTTCCCCGATCTTCTTCAACGATGGTTATCCAAACCCCCAAGTGGGCGATCAATCTGACCAATACATTCTGCAAAACTTCTCAGAACCTATAACTTTCCAAATTTACTGTGCCGTATCCCACTTATTTCCGCCTTCGGTTGGAAAACTGTAGCATTCTGCGCCTCGAAACCCTACAACGTTAAGATGCCACAATTGCCACTGCATTCGAGATTATCCTCTAACCCTAGTGGATCTTGTGTCTAATTCCATTACTGCTCGAATACCGCAGGTCTGGAGGATGCTTTATGTACACCTAGAATCTCTTTCACTATGGAATCTATGACCTTTTTTCACTCTCTTCCAGAGCACCGAACCTTTTGGGATACGGCCTGGGATTCATAAAAAAACCCAGATATACCAGTCGACCAAGGAGAAAAAGGTTCTCCCATGCGGCTGTCCTACTGTTCAAGAAACTCCAAAACAAGCTCACGGGTGATTCTTTTCTCTGGGCCCTTACGTGCGATATCGACCGCTCCTTAGCTCTCCACACGCGCCTCATTACCTACGTCTTTCTCAAATCCATCTTGGCTTTCAGTTGATTCTCCAATATCAGGTGCCGCTAATTATTTTAAGGCCCACCATCCCATATGATCAAGCTCCTTCCTACCATCATCCTTCTTGAGATACGCTACTCGACGTACGAGTCAGACACCGGAACCGACGCTTCCCGCTCTTGTCCAAACCTATCGAATATGTTAGACTATCGAAGGGCCTTAACTGAAAAGCGCGAAGTCGGTGGTCGTAATGTGATTTCGTGTCGGCCTGAAGGTTGAGCAACATAGGGAATGGCCGAGAACACGGACTTTAATATACGCTTTAATCTGGCCAGATTTATCTTAAAGTATATTGACTACCATGGGTGTGTCTCACGTGATGGTCATTATAAACATGACAAAGTAAGCATGCTTCAATTCAGTGACTTTGTCGCAATGCAGGTTAGAATGCTAGGGAACTTGAAAAAGATACCCTGGGTGGACTCAACATGCAGAACAGAATTCCAATCAAAAAATCTACCTGCTGTTTACGGCCTTCCTCGGTGGACAGAGATGGATGACTGTTTATATCTCTCCGGAGGACTTAAGAGATTAGCCACGACGTTTTATGAAAGAGGGTAGGTGCCTAACTTATTAATATATTTAAGCGTAAGCAGATCAATAAACGACAGTTCTTCCGGACGTGCCATACAAGGTAGGTTGATTCTTATCTCATCATATCTGTCACGGGAATGTGGCATTGGATTTGAAGAGGTCAGATGGAAGGTTTCAGCTTGGACGCCTTAGCATTGTTGTGTGGATGATGATGCGTCTTGATGAGAACCGGTACCTCATAGGGGTCTTCAAGGTTTTCGCGATGACAGTTTGGTTCAAGACCTGTAGTGGTTTGCTACCCAATAAGTTACTTCACCAGGAGTGTGTGGCAAAGAAACAAAAATAATAACGCTAGGTTGGGTATACAATAATAAAGAGGTTAGATAGAACAGACTCACTAATAATTGTTCTCTTTAAAATAGTTCGTCGTTGGCCCAGGTCAGTGAATAAACAATAATCCAATTATGGTGTTCCAGGGGTCTTCTTCTGAACAGTTCCCACATATAATAGATTCCGAAGATGGTCTGAAATGTTTTGATACCAGAGTTAGCACATGAGACTCGCAAATGACCGCTGCAAGCGCGAGCGAAATCAGAAGAGAAGAGTCGAAGCACGTGACAACGTTTGTATTGCGTGAAATCGTACAAGTGCGCGTTTTTGTAGTTTTGCGTATTCGAACAAAAAACGATTATGCAATTGACGAAATACGTAGTGTTATAATGAAAGCAAAATAAAGGTACAAAACGCCACAAGACACTCTTTGTCATTTATTCGAATCAATGCACATAGACATCCGGCAGTCAGAACTAGAACAACATATGCACAGTAGGCAAGCTGCAAACTCCGACAGAGATACAAGACGGGCTGTTTTGCTATTCTGGGAAAATATTATTGCAACTGGTAAAGACCCAGCCCAGCAAACCGAAACTGTTTTACGAGAGTGCCTCTGTGCATTGACCAGAAGATCCACAATATATTGAGACAACCACAACCACGGACCGGAAGAGCTCCATGATATTGGAGCTTTTGTCACTACTCAAAGGAGCATCCCTTGGTGCTATGTCCAACTGTCTAGTTTTGCGTCTAGGTATAAATAAATACATTGTGCAAATAAGTGAATAAACGCTAGCGGAAAATACAGACACGATAGTCTGATATCCTCTGAAACCTCACGGGGATATGGAGTAAAATGATGCATATTCCGTGCGTAAAGTGGCGGTGACACAAATCGGTGGCTTTTAAAAACCCACTGAGTCTTCTGTGGCTTCAACGAGTACTGTAAGAATATCCTCCTGGATAGCCAGAGAAAGTGAGCTTCCGTTTTTGTTCAATTCACATTCTGATGTGACCAATACTCTATGGACATAATACATATTTGGGCGAGCCCTCAGTGATCCGAATACCATACCACTACAAAACGTTGGAACTTTAGCTCCAAAAAGAAACGAATAACAGCAACCCCAATGAGCATGAAAGCTGAAGATAACTTTAGGTATGGCACAGAGTGTTTCGTTGCATGATTCAATCTTTAGATACTCAAAGGGTTCGTGCCAGGCAGCTCTTTTCTTGGGATTGCATGGACGAATACAAATCTGAATGTGTAATTCTAATGTCATACTGGGACTCCATACATTAGTATAAAACCTGCATCGCACAATTCCATCGAAAACAAGCTCGTCGTTGTTCAAGATGAAAAGTACCTCATACTCAGTCAATTAAACCAAGACACCGCCACCACAGGTTTACGGTAAATCAGTGTTGTTCAAGATGAAAAGTACCTCATACTCAGTCAATTAAACCAAGACACCGCCACCACAGGTTTACGGTAAATCAGTGCTGTTCAGTCGTTTCTGCGAATTAAAACACAGCTCACTGTTTCAGCAAGAGATTTTTGTAGGAACCAGGGGCGTAACTTATTTTCTGAACTGGCACCTTTATTAACAAACTACAGACCGACAACTCTAGTGAGATTGTTAACGACCTACTTAATTTGGTCATTCCTGTACTGTCAGTAACCTTTCTCTTCCAAGTTTCTTGAACACGGAAAAGATCAGGCTGAACAGGCTAGATCAGGCTAGACATTTTCATAATACAGTTACTCAAAACCAACATTCAGTTTTACTCTAGTTTGTGCCTTATCCCTGTCATTTTGAAAGTCCAGGGAAAATATTCAAATAATTGTGTGGTGCACATGCGCACACCCAAAAATTTTCCTCTGGGATCACAAAATGAAAGGTCTGGGCCAAAGAGCACAATCACAATATTAGGTCCGACGTGATTTTTGACTTTTCCTTAGCCTCTGAACCTGACTCATTGATTGTTTACTTCACGCTGAACGTTTCTAATATTTTGGACTCATATACCCATGAGGATTATTGAAGGAAGCGGGTGGCATGTTTATAATTATACCGATCTTGCCATTTGGATTTGTTCGCTTTGTTCACGCCTTCAATAAACGGAGGCCTACATTTTAAGGAGTACTGCGTCAATGAAATATGATTACTATCTCTTTTAAGGCCAGAGAACCTGATTGAAGTCTAATCTATATAAGTAATCGTTCCATTGCTGTGTTGAAACATATTTTCATGGGCTTTCCGACGCAAAACCACCCACGAAAGTTTTCCGTCAAATACCATCTACCAGAGCAAAAATAAAAAGTAAGCTCCGTAAGACTTCACGTGAACAGATGCAGAGTACAAAATTGTTTTACTACTCTAAAATAAATTTAAGGTTTGGGCAGTGAAAAAACTTGAAGCTGTAACACCCCCGGTGTCTAGCTGCCATGCTACCCAAAAGAATCACTAGGGTTGGGATACTGCCAGGTTGCCCAAGCCTAGACAGGAGAAGCCGAGAGGCAGAGGTCGGGTTCGGACCATGGACCTTCTGGCCAGTAAGTTAGTGCTCTAATCACTTGAGCTATCTTGAGCAGTACCAGTAAGGAGATTTCTCCAAATTATTCAACTGACAGTTTGTTAATTTGAGCGTTCAAAATACTACGATTACACAGCCAAGAAAGGTTTCTCGTTAGAAAGTATTTGTGGCAATGAACGTGCACTATAGACAGTCCTTGATATACCACTGTAGCGGTGTATTTTCTCCGACCCGTCCCCGGCGTTTATCATGAGGAAGAAAGGGTATGTGTTCAAGTTAGAAGCCTATATTGCCGGTCAAATGTCAAGAAAAACAGCTACGAAATTATAGTCTCCTAAATTAACGGATTTCCGTCCATGTACCATTTACCTTGACTAATCGCTCGTAGACACTAGGGAAAAAATGCATACGAAGGTCTTAATTGGCACCTTTGTAGGAGTATTATGCATAGTAGAGGTGTCCACCTGCAACTATGGTCGCAGATAACAGCGCAACCTGAATTCACAGAAGCAGCTCATCAGAGCAGCTTTTTAATCCAGCTTTTTCAGTTTGACCTAAAAGTAAAACTAAATAGGAATGCGCGGTCCTGTTTTGATGTTTGTTTAGCAGTATAATAAACATAGTTCTAGGCACGTTTATTTAAATTTTACGCTCATACTTATGGTTGTTTGTACCAACTTTACAAAGGGCATTTCCGACACATTACCCATCGGCAAGGTGATATCATGTGACCATAATTTTCATTTTTAATCCGCTTGGATTTTAGGTCAAACTTGAGAACTTTTACGGATGAAGTTTATCTAGCGGTCTTTGTTCCAGCTTAATTTGGTCTTGAAAAATGGGCATACCTGGCTACAGCTTTTTCTAGCTTATATATGTTTTATAGCAAAATTTCATATTTGGACATAATTCTGCAAGACCAAAGATTAGATACTAGGCCAAGAAGGTTTGTGGAGAATTTGCAATGATGTCAACTCAAGCGAATAACCGTTTTACGCAACTAAAGGAGAAAATATGCGGACTGTGAATGCACAATAAAAAACCACTGTAATTCCAGGCATTTTGGAAATATAACCGGAATGCTGGTTTAATAAGTCTTATAAGGTAGTAGTTGACTAGAAAGTCAGTAAATAAATATCTTCTGTATTTTAAGGTAAGCTCTTATAACCTAGGCTATAAAAGGACTACATGTTTTAAAAACATCTTCTCGCAAATCATGGAAAATGAGCGCAATACTCCTAACATTTAAGTCAACGAGTTTTCTTTCCACTGAAGTTTACCAGCTAACGCAAGATAATAAAAGGGAACGATTCCATGTTTTTGGTTGCACTGATCACAATTTTTGCGTTAGAGTAGGTTTTATCACAACTGGATTGGGTCAGCAATCAGCTTGTTGAATGAGCTTGTGATTAAAGTAATAAATATCTTTGGCATTAACTCCAGGTTTCAATATGTCTAATTTTACGCAGCAGAAAACTAGAAACTTATTCTCAAGGAATGTGCATCGACGCTGCCAGTTATTCAAAACCACAAATTATCTGTTTACATTGGATACGTAGACAAATAGGCCCATACTACAATTGGAATATTTCTCGTAAGTCGTAGTACAATTCCCACTATCTATGGTCACTTGCAGTTCGGAGAAGTCTTACAGTCTTACAGCCTTACAATCTTGAACGGTTAGTACAGATTCCCACCATTGCTAACGGGACTTAAAACCAAGGTCCGAGAAATCCAGAATGCAACAAAAAAGACGGACGATGCTGGTATCAAGACTATTCTCCAAACTAAATTTCCCAAAGCGTAAAAAACAAGTTAAACAACTATATAAAATTCCGGAAAGTGAATCTGACAATTACTCCACACTTGGTGGAGTTTAGAGGCCAGCTCTCCTTTGGTAACGTTTCCCTCAATAAACTGTTTTCTGCTTGGCCTACCAATGACTTCTCAATGTGAGGAGCACAAAGTTGAAAGTAAACTTCTATGCAGCCAGAGAGAACGCCGTTGCTTTTATGATGTGAATGTGTGACAAGTCCCCAAAACTTCATCCTAACCAGTATCTCTCAGGTGTTACTTCGGAACTCTCCATAATAATCGTCCCAAAGGAATAGATATTTTCCATAAGCGTAGTTCTAGTGCACTTATTGACTACTGAAAGTCCGTAGCTCATATCAACACCGTGCTACATTACTGCTCGTTTAATCTTTAAAATATTGCTGCAGTTACAACGGAACTTCAAAATTAGTCTAGGTGTTCCATATGCATGGGAATGGTCCAGTTAATTATATGAATTTATTGTATTAGACTTTAATATCACCTTTATCCTTTTCAGTCCCATCGAGGGGCAATAGGAAAAAGTTGCGGCGAGCCAACTTCATATCAAAGCTCAGTCACGAATTTTCCACGCTGATAACGGATGAGAGTTTCCACGATCTTGTAAAACAGACGGAGGATCTTAAACGAATCCTGGAATACATGTGGTGTCCAACACGGCCACTGGAAAATGTGGGACAGTATGCCATTGGTACGTGGTTTGTCACGGTATCTCTCGTTGAATTCGTAGTGTTGGTTCATGCCTCACCAAGCGGGAGCTACCAGATTGTGGGCTTCTCTTTCTCCATGTTTAACTTCAAACACTCTAATAATATTTTGAGTTAGCTTATTTCGGGTTGGCAGAGGCCCAGTGAAGCATACTCCAGGCATACATGTGCACGGTCCAGAACTACAGTGCATTTTAGAGCCATGTGAGAGTTCGCCTGGAAGGTATGTGCATTAAGGTAATTTCTGGATCGTGTGAAAATAAGTCTAAGCTGTGGACTCATGTGGACGATTAGACTGGTGTTGAGGGGAGTGCTGGTATCTCAGATGCGCTGAGTTAAGGATCCTGATTGCATATACAATGTTTGCAACTAAAACGACTAGTTCACTAAACAAACCAACAATCAGTTTGAGTGTTGGCAAATTTTCATATTATTTAACCTCAGTACGCACGGCCCTTCGTGAAGGACTTGAAAATTACAACGGCCTGGAATTTTACTGATTAACTTACGAGAACCTCAGTGGAACAGTAAGAAACATACGGCGTACAAACCTAAGGCACTTACAGACATATCACAATGCGCACAGTAACCCAGTCAAATCCAAATCATTTATACCAGCTGAGTGTGAGCTTTTTGTTTCTGCTTTCCGGTAAAAAAATGTGTACAGTGTGATTACATTTTATTTATCCAACTTCATTATATTACACGCATCATAATACTACGCACATGAGATATGCTAAATAAGTGAAATATACGTTACGAACTTTACACTGCATGCACTGTGTATACGTAAGTGTAACTGTGCATATAATAAAATCATTTTGCGTAACATAGTTTTGTTTACACAATGAGCAGTTATCCGCCAGAAAGCAAAAACAAGAGGTTCATATATAATACTTACGGACGGTTTATACGAAAGTTTCTCTGGCAGCTTATTCTGCACCTATGTGAATATATATAGATATTTGATTGTGTATGCAATACGTTATATATATAATATATGTACATAATGATACGTCTACCTAGGAACCAATACTGCAGTGCTTTCGGATGTCTCTAATAGCACCACGTTGCATACTCTGCCTGTTCCTTTCCCTGGAATTTCGAAGATCTCTTTAATCTAATACTGGCTGGTTGTGTCCATTTGAAGAGAACCGAAGTGAGGAATATCGTAGATAAGGCATCAATATGGTTCGTGGATCGTGCGTAATTGAACGTAACCAGCATGAACTACTGAATCCGATTGTGCATGGAACTTGAACTTTTCACCAGTTCCACTATAATGGTTACGATGAAGTGGATAACTGGCAATGTTGAGGAATGTGGGTAACCGTTTGATTATTGTTTGCCCTATCAAGCAAAATTTGGCAAACGTAGAGACAAACAAAGCGGATAGCCTCGGGTCGTTTCAAACGTCCAACTTCCGAGTCCACCAGGACCAAGCCTTAATTTCGAGTTCTAATTGGGGGGAGATTCCGGCTTGCCGCTTGGCCTTTAAACAGAATTGCCGGCGGTCTTCCTGTCGGGGTATGAAGGCCAATCGGAAGAAGGCTATTCGCATTGCTGCTTCACTACTAAGAGGCAATGTTTGAAAACCAAAGGAAAATCAAAGAAAAACTTGGTATTTTTACTAGCTTTAATTTGCTTCTTCCTCTTCACTTTTGTCAGGTTCGGTAAATTTGTTTGCCAAAGGAAGAAAATGGTCGTATCCAAGATACCTTGCATTAATTGATAGGCAATCTTTAAATACTTGTTTATTAAACAATTTCTTAAAACGGGCAACATTTTTCTTATAGAAATCTGTTTTCATCGGTTCGGAATTTTTCTCTAGCAAAATTCGATCTCGGGTTTTGGCGACAGGTCTTGTGAAAACTCAGTACACTTGCCCATCTGACATTTATCAGTAAAATTCATGGTATTCGTTGAATTATCTGCCCGTGTTTTTATCTTTCTACAGCAAAACACGCGTCAATTCACTACATACTCTCCACACACGCGCTTTTGCCTTCATCTGAATGCTTTACACGTAAGTCCTACCGTATGTTTTCCATGCTGCTCTTTCATGACACACATGCTAGATGTACCTTGCATTTCTCCACCCTTTTATTGTCTTGACATCAAGTGTTTAAATTTTGGTAGCAAATAAAAATACTCCTTCTTCGTCTACTTTATCAAAACTGAGTTGAAACATAATAATAATGCTGTAACATTTGCCTAATAGCAACCTACATAACAGCGGCATTCACCGAAATTCATGTACCGACCGAATGAAGTTGATTATTATCGTATTGAACGGTTGTTGTTCTGCTTGTCGAGCTTGGCAGTTGGATTGCAAACATTCCATTACAAATCAAGGTGACATCGTCAGTATGGAGTTGAGTAGGCAAAGTCCTGCTCTTCTGCCTGTCCTTGTGTAGTTTGTAAACAGTCTCTGATAGTTTTAAATCGACTGGTTGGTTCCAAGATGGTCTTAGCGTAATCTGGGTTTTGTCGTGGCCTCATTCCCTTTTATCTGCTAGGTTCGTCGAGTGCCTTCCATTCGACGGTTCTGTTCCGTGGTTGGGCCGTTTCTTTCTTGCCTTGTGCTCTTAATTTGTTCCAATTAATCGATTGACCCAATGACCTTCTAGTTTCAGTAGCTGTCTTCCCTTGAGCCGATTGAGCCGTTGGTTATCATCAGGTTCGGGGTCCCGTGACTGCGTAGTTCTTTTGTGCGTACCCACTGATAGACTAGGTCGGTGTCATTGTTTTTATTGCTAGATTTTTTGCGAAGTACCACGTCTGAGCAGACTCTCGTTCCCATTTTGTTCCTGTATGAACAAGTATTTGAACATTTTCCCAATTGAACTGATGTCCATTTCTGTCTTCGTGGGCTGAAACAAGTAATACAGAGTCACGTCTTTTGCTAAAAAGAGTGTGTTCGTGTATTCTGATGGCAAATTTCCTTCCAGCTTAGTAAACATGATGTTTGTCTCAGTCGTTAAGTTGAAGTTTGTAGATCACCTTTGTCTTCTTTATTTCATCCAACCTTTTCTCTGTTTCCAAGAGTTTTCTCCGCGTGCGGCTGTTATTCTCTTTTGCCGCAAATGTCTTGTACTCATTTCCGCGACGTTTTTTTATATAGGGCAGGGTAATCATTCTCTGTTCTAGTTGTGTTGATGAAGCAGATTGAAGTTGGTTGCGTAAGCACCCCTATCTGAAGTTCCCTGGGTAGCCAGTATTTTGGAATGTCTGACAATTTCTTCGGTCTTCTTTCTCCTTTGATTCTGTTGTGTAGCAGTGTGTCTCGATCCGTTTGAATAGGGTTTGAACACACCTTTGTTTGTGACATTTCTGCTGAACTGGTTCAGAAGCTGGTCCGTGTGCGTTCCTTTTGTGTATACTTCACTTTGCAGTTAACTGTGTGTTGTCCTTGTGACCAACAAATCTAGGAACGTCAAAGTGCTGTTCTCCATCGTTTTCATTGTGAAATGGATGTCGGAATACACGTTATTTAGCAGTTGATTCGCTCGTGGCGGTTCAATTTCCTTTACAATGACAGATATGTCGTTCAAGTAACGTACCCATATTTTCGGCTTGATGTCTGATAGCACAGTTTTCTCCGGTTTCCGCATTTTAATTCCCGCGATAAATCCAGAGGTTGGTGATCCCAATCGTAATCCTATGAGTTGTTCTTGATACTCTCCATTGGACTCAAAGTAGGTTTTCGTACGCAGGTCTAGTAGTTCACACAGTTCTCTCCAAAGCGTTCCGTTTATGTTTACCCGGTTGTCTAGAAGTGCAGCAACAACCGTCATCACTGCATTTAAATCAACCGACGTAAACAGTAAAGTTACTTCGAAGGATATCATTATTTCGTGTTCTTCGGTTGTCATGTTTTAGTCCATCCAGAAATGGTCCCGCACTGTTGATTGAATATTGAGGCCCGCTAATGAGATGCTTCACCTGCAACCCTAGTTCTCTTGGAATGTTGTATGTAGGTGTTCATGGTAGAAAGACAATTAGGCTTAATGGTAGCGTTTATTTGTGAACCTTTGGAACTCTGTAGAATCGGGCAACTTCTGAGTCGCGGGCTTCCATTCTCCAACAATCTTCTGTAATTTTGCAAAGATCCTTGATTTTCTTTAGGGGTTTATTTATCTTGTTTGTGAGCTTCGTGGTTCGGTCGTTCAGTAAACGGTAGTATGTGTTTGTATCATTGAGCAGAGTGATGGCTTTGTCTATTTATCCTGAGTTATCTAGAACGACTGTCGTTTTTCCTTTGTCAGCTGACAAAACAACAATGGTTTTGTCCTCTTTCAAGCTGTTTATTGCCCTTTCTTCTTCAGTGGATAAGGCGTCGTATGTTTTGTTTCTAATGATGGCTGGAACAACGGTTTGGCGTACAATTTGCTGGTTTTCTCCATTGAGACTGCTGGATTTGAAGTGCTCTTCGAGAGTTGCCAAATATTTCAGATTGCCAGCATCCTTTAAATTAAAGTTAAGCCCTCTGATAAACGCGTTTACTTCCGCTGCCGTGAATTACCTTCTGAAGAGAATTCTGATCCTTGGTTTGTGGTTGATGCGCTCAGTTGGCTTGACTATCCCGTAGAACTTACGCTGCAGTGTGACTCGTTTCTTTTTAATTGTACGTCACACCACTGAGTTTGTTTCCTAAGTTCGCGCCCCATTGTTCTCAGGCATGTTTCTCTTTTTTCGTTAAAGGCTCTTTCGTATTTTTTTGTCGGTTGTGAGCATCCGTAATCATCAGTCTTATAGTAAGCATATTATTTCCTCTAGCAAGCTCCTAGGCCCAGGATGGCTCACTGGTGGTCATTAGGATACGCTGCACGGTTATGCGTTTCGTCTCAGGCATTGGTGGAGGAAGCAAAGTTGCTGTCGGATGGAAGCCAGTCGGCATGCGAAATTCTCCCGGAGACGAGTTTTTTTTAGCATAAAACGCCCAAAGTTATTGACGATGTTTCGAAATCGCAGTAAATGTCCGTTAACCACTAATCTGATCGCAACTTTTATGGTTTCTTAATTGGCTCGCTTACATTTATCAGCCATCAGCCGAGTATCTGCCTTTGCGCACTGAGGAGTACCATCTAAAGTTGGATGCAAATGCTATAGCGTATTTTAAACCAGTTATTCATAAATGTCTGTTAGGTGGAACTATGGGGCACGTCTCTCATATCATGGGTGGCCCTTCAAATGAGGTTCTGTTAGTGAGGCACTATTCTGCCTCAGCAATCGTGCAGTAGCTTATCCTTAGCTTCGGTGCCACGTACGTTGACGGAAGGAAAGAACATGTACGCCAACGCGAAGAAGACTACTTAAAGCGTCCGATGCAATGGCCAACTGGATAAAGGCAAGAAACTACTAATGAAATACGAAAACCACGTTTCTTTTTGCCAGAGACCTGCTTAAAGCAGGCTTGAATTAACTGTTCACCCACTAGGCTTGGGCTCAGCAAGCCTAACTATCCTGTAAGTTTAAAAAAGTACTCTAGTATTAAGCCGTCGCGACCCATCTACCCATTGAACTGTGGATTGCGAATTTTCTTCGTTTCAATTGCTCCCAATAACTGCACACTTTGCTCTGACCATCTGCTGAATTAGGCGGGAATTGATAAGTTCCCACGTTAACTACCGGTCCCCTAACTGGTTCCACGAGTTGGACCCAGGAAACTCCACATTTCGTTCACAAAGTTAATAATCATGTCACAGCCGGCGTTACAGAAGATGGTACAACCCTTGTCATGACAAAGTGAAACAGTTGAAAAATTAGTGGCACCGATATCGGAGTAGTTTTCTTTGATAAGGCTCTGTCTAAAAGACTGACGAAAACTCGTCGTTATTTTGCTGCAGAATTACCATTTCGGACGCCCACCAGAAGCGCGTAGTTTACATGGTTCAATTGGCCCTATTTCTTCTTGGACCGCGAATTAGACGTTTTTGGAAGTGAATACTCATTTTCAAACGCTCACGTTGCCTAACAAGTAGTATCGCATCGAGATTATGTCTGCATTCTGATTACTGGTTCAAATAAAACCTGAAACGGCCATTTGTCCCATGGTTTGTTGACCCATTTGCACTACATTTTAACACCACCTGCAGTTACCTGTACTGAAATATCCCAGTTGAGTTACGCATTGCCAACTGCCATAGAATGCAACCTGTCACTGCCTTATACTCCACATTCCCTGAAGCTCTAGATGGCAACATTTTTTAACTCCAAAAGCTTGATGTGGACCGTCTCTTGACAAAAATCCTCCCCGTGAAAATGGTAGAACTCCAAAAGTCATAAATAATAAACACGGTGCCCAAATGAAGAGATCGTAATTGATGGATTAGGACCTTCTTATGTTTTCAGTTAAGAGCCGAACGTATCATACAAAGTGTGTTTAATGCACACAACTGGTAATTTCAATGGGCAATTTCACTTGATAAGTTCAACTCCCGTGAAAGTGATAATCCGGACCGTGTGCTCATTACCTACCTTACCTGTTGCCAGCGAATGTCGCGGGTGGAATCAAGGTGTTAGTGACCGAGTTGCAATGGCGCTTTCCTGACCCCAGGTGGCGATACCCGTAGAAATCACAGCTAAGTTTCTCAAACTATAGTCGGTATCACACGGGGTCCATAAGAGGCCCGAGATAACGGACATTCAGTTAGGATGATTCATCGCTGTTGTGGTCAGCTAGGCACGATGAACAATTGTTGCATGCGTCAGCAGAAGTGAGGCGTTAAATGTCTGTCGATTCCGTTTAGTCGAAAAGGTTTGACCGTTCATCAGAAAATTCAAGCTTGAGTTACATGGAAAGATCCGAAACAGTCTGGTTAGTTTGATTTTACATATTATGTACGAAAAATGTTTTGGTAGCGCCGTTTAACTCTTTGGTCTCAGATTTATGAAAGTGAAGTGTTGAAATGCATTCCTTAAGAAGACCCACAAGGCATCCATCGTCTGTTTAAATACCTTCCCATTGGCAGGTTTTGGGGAAGGTAGAGGGATTAGACCATGGGGTTCGATGTGTTAGTGTTACTCATGCCGTATGGTAAACTGCTCAGCGAAAAGGGTCATTTCCATTTTATGTGTCTGGTTAGTTAGCTAGACTGATTGTTTAACTCCTTTTTTACCCATTTCATAACGACCACTGCTGCTGGAAGGAAGAGCCACTTGTCTTGCAGTTCTTAGTCGCGCCGCATTTAAGCACCAGAGGCAAACAGTAGGATATAAAACGTGATCAGTCTGCCTGGTGGTGGCTGTGCACCAACCTTCGCAGAATCCTAACACGAGAGGGAGGACATAAATGACTTCTGACGTTTGTCAAATCAGCAGCTGTCAAGCAAAACCACCAAGTGCATAATGATGCCACCTAAACTGTGTGGAAGACACACTGGCGAAAGGCAACATGATGCTAACAATGCTAACCTAACAAAAGGTCCAAAACACCAGGATAATACTCTGCGCCACAGTGTCGGAGGTAAAAATTAGTGCCACTGAGGTAGTTCTGATGAGAATTATTGAATGTACCAGTCGGCTACATAAAAAACAATGATAGTTACCAGCATTTTCTCAGGTGGTTACGTTGTGGTATGAGATTAAGGTTTGAGGCTGGATTTCGCCGGTCAGAATCCACAGAAAATTACCATTTATTGTTTGCTTGGTTTTGCTTGATTTACTGAAGAGGGTGCCATAACCAAATGATTATTAGCTTGAAGAAGTCCGGTGGAGTGAGAAAGTCTTCTAAATTTTATACCTGGTGTGTCAGCTGAACGGACAGCAAGTATGACGAACCAACTTTGTTCAACAGACTACCATATATATATACATATATATATATATCATAATCGACACCAAAAGTACAATGTAATTCAATGCACCATTTTTATTGAACACAGCGGAAGATATTCAGCGCATTATGCATTTGCCAATGGAATGGATTGGTGCACTACCCAGGCAGGAGGATACTCGATGCATCACGAAATTTATTTCCCGGTTTGCAGGTAAGCGGACAAAGTAGGAAATGGAGTTTCAATCCAGATTCTGAGTGACGCTGCGTTATCCTTCCTCGGACGAAATGTCTGTGTTAATGTATGTCAGGTGACTGTCTGTTAGCCCCGTGGTTATCAAGATCTGCTACCGGCAGAACTGTTGACGAAACAGCTGGTTACCTAAACCAGCGTTTGTCTGTTTGAGAAAGAATCTGTATCAGTTAATCAATTTACAGAACGTGTAATTTATTCAGTTACTGGGACTGAATTTATCAGGGTTTTCAAGTACTTTGTCTCACCTCTGAAAAGTGTGCTAAAAAACAAGCATGTTCGATTCCTCCACAGGATATGCTTCATACATCCGCCTGTTGTAAATCTTTAGACTAAAACCAAAAAAGCTCAGATGGACAAATTTTAATATTCTTCTCAGAGAATATTCTATCGCATACTATCCTCAGAGTTGCTGGATCTCTTTACTGATAAAATTAGTCAGTGTACTTTAGATATACCAGGTGTTTAGGAAGTCCGAAAATACTCTGTGTCGAACAATTAATGTCCGTTATTTGTGGAGCTAATTGATAAAGCTGTGAACCTTGTCTCTTAATCAATAGCTTACTACTTTCTTCAATAGAGCTGTTTGCGGAAAAAACGGGACTGACCGCTGAGGCTGAAGATCCTTTGGATAGGTATGCACGGAAATGTGGTCAACGCGTATTTATGGATATCATACGTTACGCTTCAACTGGAGCATTACCTGTCAAGCCACCGAGAAAGTAAGTTGTTCGGCTTAACCGTCATAAAAGGTTATGTGATTGAGTGTATTCCGTACTTTAACAAACGTCTTCTTAAATGATGAGGTTGTTCAGGAGCAGCTTCTTCTCGTTTTAGTTCAGACGTGCGCTTCTGTGGTCAGTGGACCTTGCTGTGAATAAATATCCGCTAATTTTGGTTTTGAGATTGTGAATGTCACAGTAAAATACCATAAACTTTGTTTCTAACTAAAGTCAAACTGTTATATCTTCCATCGCAGCCACAACAATAGTGAACTCATCTGGGCGTTTCGTTTTTCCAACTTCTATCCAAGTGGGTAAATGATGAAATCTGTGGTTGGTGATCGAAGACCAGCGTCCCAGGGAAAACAAACGAACCCATCAAACAAGGGAACTGAAGAAAAGGTTCACCTTGGATTTGGGTGCCTAAAACCGTTAGTTCTGCACTTCCGGTTGTACTGTCTTGAATTTCAGCCCCAATGGGAACCCTCGACGTAATTTTATCTAAAGGAATAAGTTGGCTGATGGAGAATTATCGTCCACTGCAATTGTTCTTTGACGAAACAGCTCTAGCATGAACAAATAAGACGTCTTCTGGTCCCCACAATGGCTGCGCCATAGTCCCTTGATAATGTATAATATGTAACTGCCAAATCAACTGGCTGGTGTCAACAACACTTCTGGTGCGTAATCCAGAAATGTAAGATTACTACTCTTGGTTGGGTGTAAGTTGGCCCATTTGAGAATTTAATCCGGGATGGACATGCAGTACCATTATTTAAAATATACCGCATCCACATTACGAATTCTTTGTAGTAAAGCCAAAGTATAGAATGAACCGACGCGCGATAATCCACTGCTTATTCAGCAACGAAGAACTACAATTACTTTCTGTCACATGAGGGCACAATTCCACGACAACCTATCTTGTTTTTCAGCACAACACTTAAGCATTCGCAGTGAACTGGATGTCAAACAGGGATGACCATTTTTGCAAGTTGACGTCAAAACGCTAACGCCAACCACCATCAGTAGGGAGACGTATTATCTGGCTTGGATGGTCTGGAGGAAACAGGGATTCGTCGCGAACCCCAAAAAGCTGCCTGAAGCACTCATATGCTGCTTGGCTTTCATTAGCCCACATCAGAAAGTGTAGAAAAGTACCACATGGAAATGCCCCATTTAGGAGTAGTACTATAGTTATAGGTCTTCCACAGCCAATCGGATAATGAAATATGCCTTAAAAAATAGTATGGATGTGCATACGTAGATGTGCAAATGTCAATTATCAAATTTCCTCAGATTCGTTCATACTTCAAAGGTTACTTGACAGAAGTATTTGGAGAGAGTGGGAAATGAAAAACGAGACAAAAGGGGAGCTCAGATGGCAATATAATGGTTAACATAGTCCTGCGAAAGTGAATAGCACACAACTTTCAATCTTTGATGTTGATATTATTCATCAGTCATAAGAATGACGTTTCGTACAGTGAAGGCCTGAGATGCTCTGCTGAAAACCCTCCAAGAACATATGACTCCCAAATGACTACATTCAGTGCAAGTGTTTATCACTGAAATCTACGAAAAGGTTTGTTTTGAACATCTCTGTTTTTTTCTGGTGGTTTTAATCATAAAATGTCCACGACTCATTACGACTGTCAATTAACATTTTCAGCCATACAGGTGCTCGCATTAAGCCAAGCATAGAGGCGGTTCTATAGAATTTGTTGTTAAATCGGAGCTACCAAACTGTATCAAGGTCTATGCTGTACCAACCAATCATTAAATGCTGTTCGTCAACAGATTTCCAGCAGCATTTCTGTTATTGGGAACTGGATAGCCGTTTGATTTATTGCTAGCATCTAATCATTGGCCTTGAGAATTCAGTCAGCTTAGTTTGTCTGCTGTTTAAGTACATGCTATCCGTAACTTTGAAAACGCAATGAACTTAAAATATCCAGTTCACCATGCCAGCATGGACCAATACCCGCATTCTCTTGAATTTTAAGAGCGGAACTTAATAGTGAAAATGCTGGATATATTAAATAAAACCGTCCAACGACGATCGGTAGCCCACAGCGTCTAGACTCTTCTAGCATCTGCGAAGTTCAAAAATGGAAGCGATTTGCATAAAATACTGTGTACAAGTGCTATCTGGAGCTCTCATCTCCCAGACAAAGCTTTTTTTGCTGGGGCATTCGATTGTAACTTATGAGCTGTAGGTTCAGCATGGTGAGTGACATAAGCTTTCCTGCTACACCGTGCAATAAATCACACATGTGTTCTGCAAAAAAATTTATGATTTTGGCTTAGGCATGACTGACAGAAAAGGTGCGATAGCAGGCAGGAGCATCTGGAATACCGCGAATGAAGGGCGATGGTTACCTTGTCGATTGCCCAAAGTTTTGTGGGCCCACTCCAGCTGAGACTAACTACTGAGTTTTCGAGGAACCGAGGGGTCGCTGATTGCTTTAATAGTCACTCGCAGTGTATAATATTTCGATTTGCTTGATCCAGAGTTCGTCAGACCGAAAACTTGGAAGAAAGGAGTGTGAATACAGCTGACGGTACCATCGAACTGGAGAGCTATCCACCACTCGACTGGACTGACCAGCTGTCGCGTACTAAGGTTAAAATATACGATATGCCGCAATGTGGAAAGACACGTGTGAGTTTTGTGACTAATATGGACTCCGTATTTTTTAGCAGCAATAAACAAAAATCGGTCATAATCTTTGATACTACTTTCATAAAACATTTGGATGACCTAAATATAATGTTTACACGTTTTCTATTGCCTATTACAACCGTTTGAAAACAACTGATGCTAATTTGTTTGTCTGAGTAGTAAAACCACTCAGCCGACGTTGTAAAAGCCAATGAAGTTTTGAGGAGTTGCAGCACCTATAAAGTCCTTATCCAAATTGCCCTCTTCTGAAAAGTCCTCCTACTGTCCTGCCGCAGTTACTCCGGTGAGTTCAAACAAAAGAAACAGCAAGAGACCATATTTTTGCTTTCATTACAGCACAGTATCAGCGCATAACTTTGGCCAAGCTGGAGTTTAAACTCCGGACACCTGTCATAAGAGGGAAGCGCATCAGAACACGCTGAAAGAATCTAGTTGATCGCATCTGGGAAGCTCACATGTTTACACCCTGAGTACTGTGAGCGGCTTGTTCAAGGCCCCTAACCGCGACTGCCGATCGAATCCTCCGCCTGCAAATATTTCTTGGTCAGATGGTTGCGTGAACGCGAGAAACTTACTAAACGACCAGTTCACTTGTAATTGGTTCTCAGGCTTGTGGAATTTATGTCCACACCACTTGCTTGATAAGGTCGAATGGGGGCGAAATTCGAGTTTATTGCTGCACTTCTTTCTGGTCTGAACTAGCCAGGGTAGTTGCAGCATCATAGCAGATGGAGTGTTCATAGAACAGTATTGTGATATATGATGGGCCTAGATTTCTTCAGGAACCCCATTTTTTAGTATGGAGCCAACTTGATACCCATTAGGCAACATACTGTGAGTAGACACCGATACCTTGATATCTTTTAAGAAGTTTTCATTCAAACTGGTAAAAGTCTGAATTTGGAAGCGCATTCCAAATGTTTATTGTAGACTATTTGTGGGGGATTCCAGCGCGCTCATGGTAGTTCCAGAACCGATGTTCTTTCACAATTGGTCCGATTTCAGGCGAGTGAAAATAATAAAATGTTGAGTAGCTATTGCTATGAAGCAGATCACACAAAGATCTAACTTTTTACACCCTGGTCTAGTTGAACACGACTCACTCAGTGTTTCTCAATGCTTCAGTCGATTGGTAATGTACACTGCACCTGTTCTCGGTGAACTATTTACTCTTTATGCATCCTTTATTTTCTTCGAGCTTGATGCCTGCGGTAATTCTTGCCATAATCATGTATATACTGTCATTGCCATATAGTCGGTGCACATTCTGAGAGACTCTAATCACACCTGTTTATCGTTTCATCCTAAATAAATGGTGATCCCATCAACCCCGATGGTCAGTGGCCATACCTATCAGCGATTCATGGAACCATCTTCCTTTGAAATTTCCTCCATACGGTTCTGTGTTCTCCACTGTTTTTCTACGTCAAATAGCTGTTTAATAAGTAAGCACATGTATGGAACACAAACCACACGGGGAATCCTTTAAGATCGTGCAGCGCTTAGGCAACTTCTATACATTATTGGGAAGCCTACGCGCCTTAGTAGTTTTCACTGACATTGGATAACTTCCAATCCCCTATATTCAGAGTTGCGCCCCCCCCCCAAGTGCTAATGAAAATGAGAATGAATAGAGCGTTTAATGTCGTCAACTTCACCATGTTTGCCACTTTTTATGACTGAGAGTACGGGATCAGTACAGTGGCGTGTGTAAACTGGTCAGTGAACTTGTCTGTTAGTTTAGTTTATTGAAAACCAAACATTTAGCTCGTACCTTGTGCCTTGTTACAAGAAAAAGGCATGTCTGGTGTTACACCTATTTAAGGTCAAAAGGCTGCAGTACTTCTTATGGGATATGTTTTGAATGAAATTTTAATGTTTTTCAATAAAGGTCACTAGATGGCTCGATATGAAGGTAGGAGGTCTAAATGGGCTTTCCATTTCTAACTTGGACTTCAAAAGATCGCGAAAAATCTCAAAATATCTTGGTTTAACATAGAGTCTTTACATGAAGTCAATGTTTTTCAATGACCAGTGGAAAGCTTGAGGGATCAGCTGCAGCAGAGATGTTCACGTATAAAAAGAAGTTATTCAAAGCTCGAGCGTACAGTGGATCCGAGAGTATTATAACAACACTTTGGGCTCAACTGATAAAAGAGCACTTGGTTGTATGTGTTACTAACTGATAAGTCTGGCCTTAGGTCCGGAATTCGCTCATCAGCCGATCCTCGAACTCTGTTCCAGGTGTAGACTATCCAGTACAAAACATCATTTGGGAGCACTCGAGGTAGTGATTACTTAAATGTTCAAACCGAATCGAAATATAGGTGAGATCCATTGAGTTCGTTTTTGTCATTATTGAGTTAAAAAATAATTTTGAACGAAGTTTTCCTCACCTATTACATGTGATGTCATTGTTCTGCGACAAAATGTGGAGTTCCGTGACATCACGTACTTAGCTGGGTGCCCAAATCCAGTTAAGTGCACCCACACAGATTAATTTGGGCTTCTACCAAACACTCAGAAGGTTAAGAAGATGTTCCTTGTGGGGGACTTTTTTCATTTCAGACTTCTCATACACATCACTCAGCTCAATAATGGCCCACATTGAATTAATATTTGGACACAGTAGCTTTAATTATTAGTTGATCATCATGACCACTTATCCCATCCGAAGCAAGTCCTCATAAGTCCACCTGTGCATTCTCCAGGTTGGTATAGAGCGTCTGTTTCCAGGTGACATATGAAGGACAGCAAAATCTGTGTAACACTATTAGCATCTTCATGCCATCGGTTTCAAGCACCTTAGTCTAGCCTTTTACTGATCATTTACATAGAAATATTCTCATCAGTAGTTGACGATGTCACACCGCTTAGAGCTTAACCATTGCCACAATATGTATCCTACGTTTGTCTCGGGATAGGTAACTCGTTTTCTGTCGAATAATTTGAATAGTACAGAGGATTTGCTTTCAGCCAGTCAGTCAGTCCGTTTATTTTTTAAAGTCATGTACCAAGCTGATTCCAGCTGCTACAGTCAGCGGAAAATGTGAGAACAGGAGAGACAGTCCAGCATGAACTGCTATCGTAAATGTGTCAGATGTCGGTTTCCTGTTTCTGACTTCTTCATTCAGAAAAATTGAGGATCGCTAGAACTATCTCATTCTTTAAAATGTCCTTAGATAGGGGGTTTCATTTGACGTAGAGGTAAGTGGACAGACTTTTACAACAGGCCCACTTGGAACTCGTTACGCTAGAGTGCGCCCAACTAGACTGCTGATGGATAGTGACTGTTGTAAGCTAACATGATCAGTGTGTATGCTGGGCTAGCGCTTGGCAGTAAGGTGCTATTCTTTTCGAACTGTCTTTTCAAGGCATGTCGATAATGGTTGATCCAAGCAATTGAAGGAACCCAAAAATTACAAAGAAGAGTTTTGAAGGAGACGATCTGCAAGTGACTATTGTTTCGAAGTCTTCCTTGTAAGGATCTTCTTCCAAGAGTGAGCTTATTCTTTCAGAAAGCACTCTTCAGGGATAGTCCGAAAATTGATCAAAAATTTGTCCTTAATATTGAGGAAGTTTTGAGTGCCGGAATTGTCCCGATTTTCTAGAGGGCGAGAAAAGTTCTCTCACTAGGAATATCATCGTTTGAAAAAATTATCCAAAAAAGTAAGTCTGGAACTGTACACGAATGTTTATCTTTAGGAAAGCATCACTACGGTCGCACTGTGCAGCTTGTTCATCTTCAATGGGAATCAACAGCGCACATCTCACGAGTCTCCAAGGTGACCAGAACTTGTAACCCGTGGCTAGTAGTTGCACGCCCAACCATTCTGCCACGATCGGCTGATCAGAAGTGTGATTAACTCGCTGTTAGACAGTAAATAGCGCCACTCATTCTTCAGGCACGAAGTTTTCACCGCCTGGCCACGTGCTAAAAGGCTCCCAGAGTTGTCTTCTTAGTTCGGAAATTCACAGAAATTGCTAATTATTCTCCCCTCTGAGCTACTCACGGGCTTTTGACAGTATGAGTGATCGTCACTGGACAAACTAGTTAACACATAACCGAGTGATTCGACTTCACGGCTAATTAGTCGGATGTGACCAAATCACTTGGTGTTCAACTATTAGCCAGGTGTTGTGAGTTCTGATCTCCTTGAAGATTCGTGAGGTGCGCACTGCTGATGGCTCCCAAAGAGAAGGAATCAGCTGCGCAATGGTCCATCGCCTTTCAGCACAGATCGGCCTAACTTACAGCACGAAACCTCTGCATAAATTTCTAGATCTCAGTTTCAGAAAATAGCTGTCTACCAAAGCGGTTCCGGATTTTGTAAGAAGTGCGTTCTTGTAACTTTCACTTTTTCTGCGATCTCACATCTAAAATAAGTTATCATTCTGATATTGCTCCACACCTAGCACCTACTAATATTCCAACAGTACTACAGAATACCATATCTTTGTTTCTTTCTCGTTCCGTCTACGTAGCCCACGTACATGCCTTCACGGCGTAAAGTAAAGAATCCGTGTTATATCCAGGAGCACACCTCATTGGTTGCCGTAAATGAAGCCAATATCATGCGAGAAGTTGCTCAAACTCTCACAGCCCTAGAGAGTGACAAGCATAAATATGACAACAAGGTGGACCGATACAGCAAGTCACACAGCCTCCGGCGGGCCGTTTGTACGTAAGTGTCTGATTTCCGTTGGCCTATGCTTCAAGTGATATCACATGCCGGAAATCCAGTAAGCCTTCGGAGTCTTGATCTCTCTTGTTCTCGTAGCAACGAGAACCAGATTTTGGATAGAACTGCTGTTACGTATACCGGCCAGGTGAGAAATCTTAAAATTCATCGAAAAACAGTGGAATTATAATGAAAGAACTAAGAACGTGATCTTTGTTGGGCTCAATAAGTCCTGTCAACTACATTGCAATGTTTTCGACTTCTCATTCTCGTGGGAAAAACCATAAGCACTTTTCATTAGGAGGCCTCGGTTTTCTGAAAACATGAGCGAAAATGGATCGGTGTCAAAGTGGAAGTTTTTAGGTGGACAAAAACAGTACACCCACTGACACTGTTTACCAGTGGGAAAGACCAAGTTGTTCCTAATAGCGGTGGTCTTTTCCGCAGATTCGTTGAGGTTATGTTTGTAGTCAAAGTTAACCAGGACATTTGTGTCGTCTTCATACCACACACTAATGCATGATGCATGGAGTAATGATTAATTTCTGAAGCTGCGAGGCGGAAGTGCCTGATTATAAACATTTTTAAGCTGACTACTTTGGTGTATTGTTTCTTCGCATCGTGCTTGAGTTAGCGCTACCGCATTTCCACAAGTATGGTAGTTTCACAAGTCATAGGAGACCTCAGAGATGTCAGCATTGATAGCTTTAGTTATTCCTTCCCATTTCACCTGTTTTTCGTTATTTGCACTTCAATACCTGCAACCAACTCTATATAAGGGGCTGTGTATGTAGTTTCTTTCTAAAGGGTGTAAAAATCAGCAAATGTTTGCGATTGCTCCGGTGCGTTTAGAAGCGATTCCTTCGCATTGTGTTATTTGCTGAAATTGCGTGGACCCGAAATGAGATGAGCTCAAACTAAGTTTAAAAGCAAAGAAATTCCTCAGAAGTGTGACGATCTCCATTTCTAATTTTGAAGGTCCGTTTTTAGTTTGATTCAGTTCCAAAGCATTTCCGCCGGAAGGTTTTCCAATAACTTCAAACCATTCCTCTTCCCTTTGTCGATGGCATTCCAGAGGAGCATTTTAGGCTTCCAATTTGAGTGATCCATGCATTTGTGTGGTGTGTTCTTCTACTGCTTTGGGACTACCTAAAAATCGACTAGTTTGGAAGGGTAACCTGGATTTCAAAATCAAGATATTGTCAAGTCGAACCACCTTCCAAGTGGATCGTCTTTGTTCAACCAAGTGAAAGGGAGCAATTGCTGGGTTCCAAAGTTAGAATCGACAGTGATTTGTCTAAAATGCCAAACGACTTTTACTGCCTTACAAATAGCATCTCAAGTTATAACTTTCCATCCGTTTTGATAATTTCACTGTTTGTGAATATTACTTTAGCCTATTCGTGATTTGCGCTGATGTGTCACATGAACATTTGTTTTTTATTACATGCTCACTTTGGCCAGAAAATAAACTTTTCTCGTTCTGGCCATTTCATCTGCACTATCTGAACACGCCTTGTCCTCGTAACTGCATTAAAATATTCCAACTTTTGAAAAGTTCACCTGTTCGGACGCGGATCCCTAAAGCATTTACATCACCGGACAGGTCTTGTCTTGGGCGCCCGTTGAGCACTTGAGCTACTCTCTACTTAGGCTGCAATATAGCGGAAACTTTCCTTTAGTGATCAATGACAATGGTGGTCCACAATTCATGTTTCTATCAGAAAGGTCAGAATCCTGAAAGCAACCCAGAACGCTCAGAACCTACTGAGACCCTAAAAGTCCATCAAAATCTCAATAGGAAAGCCGGCAAGTATCCAGGCCAATCAAGCATTCAATCGATTCAGCAACAGACTAGATCGATGAAAGTGAAATTCAAAATAGCATGAGGTCCCTTGTAAGTGCTGAACTCGCACGCACTCGCTTGTTCGCAATAAACCTGTTGTGTTCCTTACCGGCGAGTCTTTTTTCGGCACTAGGCACTGGAGCGTGAACAGCAGTCAGATATAACAGTTTCAGCCAACTCAAACGAATGTTAGGTGCCTATCTTGAGCATTATCTACTAGAGAGTTCTCACGATGGGTAACTTCGAAACATTCGTAGCCAAATCTGTGAACATCCTTCTCATCAGAGACGGCTCACAGTAAACAGCCAACTTGACCAATGATGTGGCGTCTTGGTTCAAGATCTAAGTTAGCTTCAAATCAAAATTTGCGGTAAGGTCAGTGAGCAACTGTCTGAAGGGGGTGTCTTGGAAGCTTAACTATCACAAGTCGAATGGGGGGATAAGAAGGTTCAAGACGAACGGATGGTCGTACATTGACGTACACTGATACCTCAAGCCGCCCGGTTTAGGTTACTCTTGAGCTAGCTAAAACCGCAACGTGGAAGTAATCGTGAATTTCTGCTTAAAGGTATGCCTTGAGGCTAATGAGAATAATGAAAATTCTGTCTGCTTTCAATCAAGTTCTTGCCACGGATTTGACCGCAAGATAACTTTTTAAAAACTTAATGGTCATGAGGAGCCGGTGTGTTACTTTTGTCCCATTTTGATGCCTTATACCGGAGCAATTATACAGCAACCTGAAATGGCAGATCCTACAAAATTTGCAAATACTCCACAATGGTCCTTTATGAAGAATCGCTGCATAGGCTTGTGGTCAGAAACAACATAAACATTTCCAAGTATGGGATTACCGTGTGAATAATTTCACCTATCAGTAAACAAACGATTAGATAGTTGAAGAAAACACTCGATTAGGACCATCCTATAATTTGTATGATACAGTGATTTCTGACTATAAGACTAAGTGACGAATCAAGAAAACCCAGTTTGAAATCTTCAACGATCTCCTGAAGAATGCATTTGCTGCATATTTTATGAGTTGATAGGAGGAGAACCCCATGGGTAGAATTCCACTAAGGCCATGCATATGACCGTTAATTACGATGATACTGCCATGCACCTGTATTCGAAATGCAGGCCGAGCTGACCTGTGTGAGCTATTCGGTGCTAGCTATGTTGTGCTATATGAAGACGGTGAGTGAATACACAGAACTTGCTACGTGTGACGCTGCGCAGACCGCGTGTGACTAAGCAAGTTTTTGACCCGATAGGTCTCTTGCATCAGTGTAGTGCCAAGCACGTGATGGTTGAGCCGCAACAGGATAGTATCAAATCGAAAGCGTTCGGCAGTTATATAATGTGTGCCACAGAAACACCGCAGGATAGTAGTTCTCCAAAGGCTGAGGATTTTTGTGGATGGTGAAGAGCGGAAACTCGTAAGCCGCCAAGTGGGCAAGACAACTGCGCCAAAATACTTCCTCACCAAACTAGCAATCACTGTATACTACAGGATCATGTGACTTTCAACAGGTTATCGAGAACAATCACTACTCCGAGCCACCTATCGTACATATGCCAGCATGACATGGATTTTTATCTAGATTTGTTCTCTAATGATGTTGTACGCACTAAAATAGCGAATATTCCGTATCTACTTCACACATAGAATCCAGTGTCCAGGATTGCGTGACAGACCAGAAAAGCCCAGGCATATCTCGATCATAGACCAGCTGGAAAAGGAGAAAAAGCAATTTGATGCCATTGTGGAAAACCTTCCTCACCGTTTACACGACATTGCAAAGCTGCGGGCAATTAGCAGCAGGAATACGGATGCTCAACCACCGAAAAAGTATTTAGCGGATTGGATTATTGACCCGACGGATAAGGTAGACCAGAAGCAGGCTGCGTTGCTCTGGAATCCCAATCGTCGCATTTACGTAGAAAATGAAGTTCGCGAACAGCACCGTTCACCAAAATACATACGGGCTCTGGATGAAACACGATTGGTCATGGAATCAAGTCGCTCAAAATACGATGCGTTTAATACATCCTATGGCTTAGATCCTCAAAAGAGATTCAGCAGAATTTCAGTAACCAGTAGGCGAAGGTCCCAAATGCCCACGAAGTTGTCGTTAGCAAGGTGGTCGGTGGCGAAATCCGCTGCAGGACCGCTGCACGCTGGACAGTGTGAGTCCAATATTCTGGTAAGTAACTCTGTCCATTAACTAATGAACTGTGCGTCCATATATGGACGGTAAGGTCTTCCTTACGTTTGGCATGGTATACAACAAAGGTGTCACTGCTATAAACCGGTATCCCTATTTTCTGATTGCAGTCAGACTGCAATTCACGAAATTCACACTTAGGAGTCCAGCTAACAACAGGCACCTCCCAATTCTTAAAAAGGACCTTTTAGTGGGGTAGTGACTAGGTAGCCATCATTCATTCAAGCAGCGTCTCTTCTTAGGAGAATATGTTCCAATGCTTTGAACCTTGCAGTCTACAATCGTACATTCAGTCAAACATAACCAAAAGATCTGTCTGCATCTCACGTTAACAACTAATCAAGTTGTAAATGAGAGGTTGACGGGAAGATGATCGTTTGCAAGGTTAACTTTGGCCGACCGAAATACTTATCCGGCAACAGACATCAAGATCTCATTCCCTACTGTTGTCGCTCCACAAGAAAATGAAAATGCGCCTATGAATAAAGAGAAGCAACAAACCTGTCTGACAGTGCAACCGATACGTTTAAATAGCAAACGACAAGGCTACCTTTGAAAGTGTTTGGTAATTGGCTGGAAGCTATGCACACCATTCAAGCAATGCAGTCAAGTGATGTTACCCAGTTTATGGTGCGCAAAGCGATTGTTCCGGAGATAGAAATTCCGTTTGCATTACTTTAATCGATCGCTGGCTTACCTAAAGCCTTTGTTTTTCGAAGGTGCATGCAAACGAAGCTTTTAAGACATGAAAATCTCTACTAAAGATTATAATGATCATTTCCTATGATATTTCTTTATTGAAAATCTTTCTGTATTCGGCTTTGCATTGTTTACCCCAAATGTATCTAAGGTTGTCGTTCCAATAACGGTGCAAATTTATAGACCGAAAGGCACTTACTTGTTTGTAGGGTCACCACTTAAGGATGTCTCAGGGTCCTTTAATTACGCGAAAGTGTATTGATGCTCACAGGCCTGACTTTAACGAACGTTTACTGGTTTAGACTGGATTTTGTCGCCTCTCTGGTTTGCACACGAACCCTGAAGGTCACGCTTATCACAGTGTTTTGAGCTTCCCTCCAGAAAGCGGTTTGAATTGCGAACGAAACTAGAATTAATTGTTTACTTATTCATAGGTTGATTAGGCGGAGTGAATCTATTTCCGCAGGACTCAGCAGAACATCAACTTTTGCTACATGCCGATTGTACGTCTCGCTTACTTTCATTCATTTTCAGGATGACATGCATGCGAACAATGCAAACTCAGGAGTAAAACTGCCGCCCATTGCAACAGGGCACAGAGGCTTTCCAGAACGGAAGCCAGGAAAGTGAAGCTGCCTCTTCAGGCATGTTCCAGTGATACCTTTGTTTCGGTCAACGCAAATTCGCCCGCATTTGCCTTTAAAAATGACCAACATAGCGTTCAGAATGGTCGAAATTTGAGTCGTACTGTTCCAAATGTTATCCGGAAACAACTTCAGAAAGATATATAAGGAGGTTTGCTTTGACTGATCTTTGTTGACTTTCTTTTTTTATTTTCTGATTACAAAGGGCTGAGAAGAACAGCAGGAAAGGGTGCATGAACTGAATCCTCAGATGCACTATTGGTATGGTGATTTATTGGTGGAACTCTTCGGCTGCCCGCAAAAATAGGCAGTGATGCGGTGATTGTTGCTTGGAAAGGACACTTTGAAACAAACAAGGTCATATTCTCTTGCTCGGATTACTCTCCAGTGTTTCTTATAGTTTAAGTAAGCTTGTGATGGAGAATGAGGACAGCGCGACTGTCTGGCGTATTTTTCATGAGTTTCCGGCAAGCTACCGGCTGTGAATTTTCCAGTAAAGCAGGTGACGTTCACTTTAGGTTCGGAAAACCGGCACAATTAAATTTGTCTACTTGTAAGTAGTTAGGCTGTTAGGTTTTAGGAGAGCTGGAAAACCATCCAACTGGGCACTCTCGTATGAATTGATCCCCACAGCTCCACTCTATAGTAATGCTGTACACCCTAGTCATTTTCCCCATAGAGTTAAACGAAAGCACATTTAACTTTTTCGATAACTGACATGAGGCTACAATGAGAGTTCGTTGTTCGGTTGAAGTGTATTACCACTAATTGTGTAGACGAACAGGAGAACATCAAGGAAAGACAACTTGGAGGTGATTATGATTCCTACTGTTCGCGCTTTATAACCTAAAAGGAATCAAAACGGACAAGCATAAGGGTAGCGACTAGACGCATGCACAGAAAAGTGGCGATACGAAATAGACAGATGTCGCTGCATAGAAGCACTTTAATTTTCAAGTCGGACTTTGAAACGCCGGTGGTACGCAAAGGTTCACCCGTGGAAAATTCAATCAAAGTATTTCTTTTGTGTTTATCGACTGAATGAATTATGGCTCATTCCAGCCCCTTAGCGAGCTAAGGAATATTTGGTGCTTTGGAGTTTTTCATGAATCTTTCACTGCGTCCGACGGTTATTTAGTTAAACCAATTGGAATGATTCAGGTCATCCTTACAATCATGAAGAATTGAGGAATTTCGCCAAAAATTCCATGTTTTTATTCAGCATCCCAAGACTCGGTTAACTTATCGTAAAACATCAAGCTCGGTAGCTGTCTGTGCCACCTATGACCCCAGCGGCCTAATTATTCAAATTACCTGCCTCAGGGATACGTCCGGATAGAGTGGTTTACTTACACCATCATGATGTCTCAAAAAAGGATTGTGCACAACGTCAAAATTATTCACAACCTTTCGAGAAAAAGGGATGCACACACTGGAATGGAATTCCGTCAGTTTGCAAGAATGGTGTGCACGCCGAGATTTGGTCATGAATGTGTCTAGGTTTTCAAATCCGTCGGCGTTGCAAACAAATTACTTATTTTCATATCTGTGCACATCCACCTGCATTATCAGCTAAAGGTACTGTTCGCGCTTTATAACCTAAAAGGAATCAAAACGGACAAGCATAAGGGTAGCGACTAGACGCATGCACAGAAAAGTGGCGATACGAAATAGACAGATGTCGCTGCATAGAAGCACTTTAATTTTCAAGTCGGACTTTGAAACGCCGGTGGTACGCAAAGGTTCACCCGTGGAAAATTCAATCAAAGTATTTCTTTTGTGTTTATCGACTGAATGAATTATGGCTCATTCCAGCCCCTTAGCGAGCTAAGGAATATTTGGTGCTTTGGAGTTTTTCATGAATCTTTCACTGCGTCCGACGGTTATTTAGTTAAACCAATTGGAATGATTCAGGTCATCCTTACAATCAAAAAGAATTGAGGAATTTCATCAAAAATTCCATGTTTATATTCAACTTCCCAAGACTCGGTTAACTTACCGTAAAACGGCACGCTCAGTAGTTGTCTGCGCCACCAATGACCCCAGCGACCTACTTGTTCAAATTACCTGCCTCAGGGATACGTCCGGATAGAGTGGTTTACTTACACCATCATGATGTCTCAAAAAAGGATTGTGCACAACGTCAAAATTATTCACAACCTTTCGAGAAAAAGGGATGCACACACTGGAATGGAATTCCGTCAGTTTGCAAGAATGGTGTGCACGCCGAGATTTGGTCATGAATGTGTCTAGGTTTTCAAATCCGTCGGCGTTGCAAACAAATTACTTATTTTCATATCTGTGCACATTCACCTGCATTATCAGCTAAAGTCTTCAGTAGAGAGTTCACCTCGTCAGTGAAGCCAATCTATGCCGGATTGCCTAGAAGCATTGTGCAGCTGTTTCATCCTTGTTGGGAATTATCAGCAGTGCGCGTCTCACAAAACTCAGAGAGTTCCGAACCCGTGACCGCTTGGTCAGTGGTTGAACACGTTTGTCTAAGGGCGGCTGATCAGCAGTATGATATAGCTCACACTAAGACAGCATATAGCGTCGCTCATCCTTCAGTAACGTAAATCCACATCACATGGTTACGTACTACTGGATTCACGAGTGTCGACTTCTCAGAAGGAAGTTTCACAACCCGGTGAAGCTATCATTCCTCTGAGCTGCTTATTGTTTCATAGTAATGTGAGGAGATTTGATCATATTCAGTAGAGATTTCACTTGGCTATCAAGCAGTAGAGATTTTCATCTTCAGCATACGACAGTTAAGCAGTCCTGGGAGTAGGATCAATTAACATTAGGATTCTGCTTAAATGATGACAACACAGAAAGACTCGAACCTTTCAAAGTTAGACCGGGCACTGTGTTTGTGTTCCATGGTGCAATAAATCAGTGTTGTGCTTGGGAGGGAAATGAAGGCCTGGGGGTAATTACGAGCTGTACGCAAATGAAGTAGGAAGGTAAAAAGCCTTGACCCATTTGAGAAGCTATCGAATGATTGTTCAGAGGTTGCCCAGTGTGTGTTGTTTTAGACGTAGATAATGTAGAACGAACTGCAGTTAGTTCCTCATACTGTTTTGCACGTTTTTTCCCAAAGTAACAGATAAATTGACAAAGTAAATTCAGCTACTGGCCTTGTTGTTCTTACAGCCTCATCCAAATCAGGGGATTTGCTTAACGAGCTCATATTTGACAATGACTTGTAACTTCATAAAGGGTGATGGTAATACACGCTAGTCGTTTTGGGTCTAACATGTTTCAAATAACAGTGTAATGCGTGAGGCCCTGATAAAAGCTGCATGGTTCCAGTCCAGTCGTATCCCGTTACTTGCTTCTGTCTGGGCTTATGTAACTTTATAGTGTGGCAGTCTTCCTTTTTCATAAACATCGTTTGACATTTATGCGTCTAAAATGTGCCGCCAACTATCGATTCACTTTGGCCTGATTTATTCCGACACTCGGACCGGTAGAGGGAAAATTATTCATAAATCTGGTTAAGGGTATGTGACGCTCTCCTAAACTTGCAATTAACGACAAACTACCGTGAGGCACACAACAGAGTTCTCTGGGATAACAATGTTTGCACAAAGTATACGCACGGACAAGACACTGCTGTGCACATGCATCAGTGTACCTAGTAATTTAGGAGGGAATTTTATCCCTTTATTCATTTACATAATAGCCAGGTTATCAAACTACCCTGGCGCTTAGATTACCTCGGTTTCTTTTAACCCTATTAAAAATCTCACACCGCATTTTATTTGCACTTATTTGAACGCATTCTGAAAGAATGGGAGTAAGGTCTCTACGGTAGTGCAAGGAGTGGTCATCTTGTTTGAATCAACTTTACTTCGTTCGACCACCACGCAAATTAGTGAAGTTTAAATCCGCCGTTTATGTTCGGCTGAAGACTGGTTCCGTTTGTTCAAAACAACCGACAGCATTTGCATCCATCCACTCAGTTCAAATCTTTCATAGTAGGACTTATTCTAATGAAGGCTGGAAAGTACTCTCTCATTTGCTAGTAGGTGTTGTCCATACCACTGATAAATCAGTGGCAGTCTAGGTGTGATTAAAAGGTGTAGATTATTTCTAACATGGACATAATATCCACTTGGTACTTCTCAACTTTTTACCGATGTGGAACCTACGTTGTCATGACAACATTATGATCACGAAATCGATAATCTTCTCATTGCTTGTAGGACATGAGAAATCCCTACTAGAAAATATGCATTCAGACATGTGATGCTTTTCTAGATGGTCTGAAAGACCATCTGTCATACTCCTTGAAGAATAGCCATCCTCAGAAGTGAAGGAAGAGCCTTATCTTTATGATCTCTTGATGTTTGGTTATTTTTCATGGAGAATAGCCTGAGAATTTTCAATAAGGACATCAGAAGAAGTAAGGTGTTAAACCAGGTAACCTTGAATCTTATGATTAGGGTGCACCTGCACTTTGCGTTAAAACTTACCGCTTGGCTACAAAGGCTAGAAGCTTCCCAAATTGTCAGTGCAAAACTTTGTACATGGTCTTCTGGTAGCCTTTCCCACGTTGTGCATTAACCGCACTTCCGGATCCTTCCTAGTTTGTCTGGGGATGGAACACCAACGGCTGCATTCTAACGGGGGAAATCACAGAACCACATTGTGCCAATATCCACAACTCATGAATGTTTGATCAACTAACTGGTAATGTAGATTAATTGTTTTTGAGCGGCTGCCTGATTTGATGAATTTGACCACACATCGACATTGAGACAATCTGCCTGCTCTCGTCGTGTAGTCATTTTGATGGGGCAGCACAAAACTGTACACTGATCCGAGGCCTCCCACCCAATAGAGCTCATCATCAGTGCACATCTTTGCTCGTTCTGGGATTCGAATGCCGGTCATCTGACGTGCAAGGTGAGTATGTTACCGTAACCACATAGACACACCTGATAACCACGTCTGCGTGAACGAATGTGTCTGCGCGGTACTTTAGGACCCATAGAATTCCACAAAGTGTTCAGGTTGCATTGATCAAGGCTCTAATTCTTACGTTTCCAGTTAGGCAGTGATGCTATGGATTAATCTACAGCATTCTGGGTTAAAAGTTAAAATGGCACTGATGTGTATACAAATTTAGTTGTACAATGACCCTCTTTTGGCGATGCTGGTCAAAATCAGTCTCTCCAAAAAGAATTCCTTCTTTTGGACCTAAAACACCCTTCAATAAGTCCAGAGTTGTTCGCTTCCAAATTTTATCGGCCTTAGTTCACTAGGACCTAATATCCTCACCCAACACACAAGGGATTTGGCCCGAAAGTACGGAAAAATTCTGACAGAATGCTGCAGTGGCGAAATTCTGGTTAGTTTACTGTGGCTGGCAGTTGATTCTCTCAGACACGTACGTGGAATTCGCAAGTTGCGTTGACAGATATATACAATCCTGATATTTCCGCGATTCTTGTAAGGTCACACTGCGCTAAACCGGCATCACAGGTTGATTCTTCAAATTTATTTGAAGATTAACGCTCAGTATCAGCTACTAGGCTTGTGTGGATGAAACGGCCACAATTAAGCGGTGCGTTGCTAGGCATTCAGTGGAAACTTATACGCGAATAACGTGAAACAAACATTTCGGTGGTTCGCTCGCTTTTCTAGGAAAAGTGCACTAACAATAGCACAGCTTACTTCTGAATGAAGCTCACTCCTGACTGGCTGTGGCACTACCCACTAAATCCAAGTCAGTTATGGATATCCTGGTCGTTCATTGTTTGTTACTGAGTCATTCCCCGGGGGTTTGTTGACATTTCGATCTGGTAACTTTAAAATCAGACTTTTTCTAATTCACCTAGACTATGTTGGTGATGTTTGGACGATTTGGCAGACCACAGAGTTCTTTGTGTAGATTGATGTTCGGTCTAGGGTCTTTTATTCCTTGTCATCTGTAAACAGCAATAAAGGACAAATGGGGGCTGAATAAAATCCTTCTCCATTATTACGATTCATTCTACAGGGGAATCATTGAGAGAAAAAACAGGCAAATCGATCGGGTTCGTAGCTGGAACTATAGGGAGAGGTATCCACATTTTTAGGTTGTTGAGGAGCTACCTGCATAAAGGCATCGTGTCTTCGCTTAAAATACGTTTTACAGCTGTTTAATCACAAACGGCCAGTGAAAAATTTCCCTAAACTCCTCATCTGTCCCTTGAAGAAATAAGTCTGTTTTTTCTTAGGAAAAGATCACGGGTGTTGCCAGTACACCTGAAATCGTGCAAAATACAGTTACATTATCTTAACCCCCCTCAGTTAATGCAAACAAAGTGAGTTTTCCCAGAACCCGGGTTTTCGTCAGCACTGCATAAACCAAGTGAATCAACAGATTCTCGCTGCTTTATGGGCCCAATTTTTTTACTAAATACTTGCCACACACTCGAAAACATTCAGAAACTCACGAACTGTGGAATCAGACACAAAGTAAAGTTTTGTGTTTCCGACCATTTTCGGAGGATTTGATCCCGTCTGCCGTCATATCCCGGGCGTTCTGCAGGCCTTAACATGTGGTTGGGGTACTGAGCTATCAGTCTCTCATCCATTCATTACCTCGTATGCAATTCTATTGTATAATTTGTGTGCTAGGAGTAAAGACCTCAAAGTGACCGCATTTGCTTCCTTAAGTGCCCTCACTTTCATGTATGTCGCAATAACACACCTCAAGTTAGAGTAGATGCGAGAATTTTTTCATTACAAATAACCTTATGACTAACTTGATACCTTCAACTGCTTGCACTGTGTATGTATGCACTATAAAAATTTCGAAATTTAACGGTTATGATGTGTCCATCTATCAGAATGGTCAACCGAGTCTGTTTGCAGTGGACTCTTGTACAATGGTAGAACTTGTGTAAACCACCAGTTTTCATTATCACTACACACCGCCTCCCTCTTTACCTCATTCGTCTACGTTTGTGACTCGTGTAGATGAGGGGCACAACAAAAGTGCAAACTGACAAAGTGATTGTGAATCCAAGACTGCTATTCTTCCAATAAAACTATGTTTCACGTTGTGCTGCAGGATTTTCCCCAGATGGCAGTAAATTGAATGACTCCAGACGTTGGACATTAACATTTGAAGCTGTATGCCACAGATGATAAAAACCCGAATGCCAGCCATATATATATATATATATCACCCGTGCTACTCAAAAGTAGTTAAATTATCCGTAAAAAATCAGTCGGCCTCCTTTAAAAACTCAATTCATTACAATTTAGCATTCGTTCACATTTTGTGTTCACACTTCCTATTCCATATTCATTTAGTTTCTCGGCCTTCATGAAAGCCAGCAAGTACAAAAACGAACTGGTTACCAATACACTTTGGTGCGTATTATGCTAAATTTTCCCGTTTCAGACAGTGAGTCACCCAAAAAGCTAGAAAGATGACAAGGCTAAGATTTTCGCAATTTTTGGAGATCAGCAATTTTAACCCCGACAGTCTAATTAGTTTGATGTCTTAATTCTTTTCAGGTACAAAAATTCCATCCTCAGCGTTTACACCCAGACATGCATGTTTACGGCTGAATAATATGATAAACTTCCCAGATATTTTTTTACCAATTTTCTACTCCACTTATAACTGAGGTTACCGCGCCACCCAATAAAGCTAGTGAAAAGTTAAAAGGGAGTAAAAATCCAATTTGTCCAGCAATTTCACATACCATATTTTTCCCTTTTTAACCAAAGTGATTCGACGCAGTTTTTCGTAGCACATGTGAGAGGCTCAACAAGCTTGACAGTGAGATAGACGATGCCGTAGATATAATCCAGGTAAAAAATACTAACTAACCATATATATATATATATATAAATTGGATCTCCTGCACGAATCCATACCTGAGTTGTCAGTCTTAGTGTTTCGGAGTCCCGCCAGTTCATCCGCTGAAGGAGGTCTTTTCCCACCATTTTCACTGACAAACCATTGGTCTACTTCCCTTTAAAGAGCCTAAGATTTCATCAAACTCCACAATGCTTGTCGAATTTGGTATTGGTTCGTCGAGTAGGTGTAGCGTCGGCAAATTTAATACAGCAGCGCCATCTGTGTACTAACATCGATCAAAACCGACACAACAAATTGTCGTCCAGTTTCATTTTGTGCACAGTTCGTATGTGCATACGCTCAGAATAAATTGTACAAGCGGACAAGTACACTGCAAGGCCACCAACAATGTGAAGTGATGCATTTGGGCCAAGTCCATCCACTTCAGGAGAACAGTTTTATCGTCGATTGTATCATTCCGCCCACATTAACCCAATGAAAGGGGGACCTAAGAGCATTTAATTTATAACTCTCAGTCATTGTTCTTAATGCCGCATTTTGAGAATGACGAAGCTAGTTATGTAGTAAAATGTGTATGTAATTAAGCCAGAGCGCCAAGAGTTTCATTAAAAGCAAATGAGTACAAATGAACCCATGGCAGCCAAATATTCCGTACTTTTTATTTACCCTTGTGAGAGAACTTGTGTAGAATTGCTTTTGAAAAGATACTGCCCGTTGGTTAATTAGGTGATCAGTGTCCAGTGAATGTACCTCTGTATCTTCAAGTTCAATCTCACAAACCGGGCACCAATGTGCAGTGGTTCCAGCCGCTACTGCATCACTCATCAATGATAGGGACAATAAGGGAATGAGAGAACTGTACATATTTTTCACCGATGACCAAAACCCATAGCATATTGTGCGCATTTGGATAAATCGGTTTTGCTCTCAACTTTACATAAAGTAACCATGTCGTGGTAAACTCCAGCTTAGCGACCACAGTTTATGAAACTTTGGAATATTTTACGCCTTTACGGGCGGCTTGATTATCAACCCAAATTGCCTTGTTTCCTTCGTGTATCAGCAAACCACTGGAATGCCGACCAAATTAAGAGTGAACAATGAGATCCGATGAGTCATAATTTGCTCAGTCAAACCGGGAACCTTTCGAGCGTTGATTTTCTTATTGAGTGGCCTTATATATTAATCTACTATGATAATAGTACTAGCATTTGTCCTTGAAACTAAGACAAATGTAATTTTTGTCACCAACCAGTTTTCAAAAGTAACTAGGTGAAAATGTATTTTGCACGGCAGATTCTGACATTTCTCCTATCACTATCATCGCCATCAAAAACACCGACAAAGGCAATTAATTTTCCAGTCCATATTCGCGGTTGGATTTCTGGATTAGCCCCGCACCTGTGCACGTAGCACTGAGCCCTTTTGTTTACGCACGGAACTGTAAACATTCCACAGATACTGGCGTTCCACAGAAGGCTGACACAGAGTGATGCAAGCGAAAGTCGCGCTAGATAGATGCCTTCCTAGTTAATGTAACTGTGCTGATTAAAAACCTGTATTCAAAGATCAACCGGATGCGTTTACCTACACAAACGAAACTCTGGACGACGACGTGGAAGTAAATCTGCTCGGCTTATGCAAGCAAAGCAGTTCAGTGGGCTAGATTAGGAAAGCATGCAGCTAGTCCGTCTTTTACAAAAGAAATTTTGGTTTACTGGGGTGGGAACTGAGGTTGATCCACCTTGGTCTGTTCGGATTAAACGAATAAATGAAGCGTGGTGCAGTGAATTGCGACTAGACTATCACTCATCGAGGGCGTTCGGAATAGAAGTGAAATGAATTGCTCAGATGCGCTTGACATTCCTACGTTTTATGTTAAAGCTCAAAATTGCAACAACCGAGTAAGTAGGATCGTGGTTTTAATAAATGTATGATATGTATCTATAGTCCATCGGGCATCAAATATGCCGCCGAACTTTGATCTCTGCACTCTGGTGAAGTTGAAACAATACAAACAGAAAGCTAGTATTGGGGTTGCGCAACAGGAAATTCAATCTAAGCAGTTTGGTCGTGTATTGCGCAATTCACCGGTTACCGAAATGTGTACCGTTTTCCCCGCCCAATTCAGAAGGATATAAGCATACAAGTGGCCACCTTTTGACCTAGCAGAGAGGTATGAGAAAGTTTACGAAAGGCCCCAGTACTCTCAGTGCAACTCGGCTTCCAGGATCGGGTCTGCATGGCTTCTACCTTGAACACCGATGTTACGCTGTTGACGAATGAATGAGTTAATGACTACCGTGCATGGTTGGGAACGGTTCAGGAATTGGTCATTTTTGTTGAATACATTTCGTCAACACCCGACGGGACATTCTCTGTGATTCAGCAGTGAGTCGATGTGTAAAAATCAATAAGGTGGGTATATGAAGAGCTAGAATTTGCACCACTAATGCTTCAGTTTTCCCACAAGTTGGGCGAGTTTCAGTAGACGAAAACGAATTACCTTGGACTTACTTGTTTCAGCCGAGCCATTCCTGAAGAACTGCTTAAAAAACAGTCCCTAATAGTTGGGTCCGCCGGGAGAACTTCGGAAGAATTTTGTGACTGCACTGAATACAGGATTGGGTAGTCACCACTCGTTGAGTGCTAATCTTTCACTTTCAGTCGTTTGTTGAAAACAGTAGTCTTAATTTCATTCTTTGTGTTTCGGTTAAATTACGGCTGATGAGGTGTGCCCAGAGTACATCGCGAAGTTGTTTTATGTTCATCTTTTTTAGGATCCAAGCTTTTGATTATGGTTGTATCATCCAAATCGCTTCGACCAAGTGGTCCCTTAAAAGGGTCACCTTTTCCCGGTCCGCCAACTTCACTATTAGGTTAATGGACTAAGTACAAACTCGACTTTCAGACAAGGGCCGAAAATGTCGGCGATTTTTGTTCTATAGTTTTCCAGCAGGGATAACTCTAGTTTAGGAGTAAGGAAGCATGAACACTGTTTAAAATGGGAACTGATTTACACTTGACAGCAGTGAACAAATGTGGCCAAACGTAAGTTTGTCGCTTTTGTTTACCTCCTGTGTACCTTACTGACACTGCTCAGGACTTGACATCTGAGCTCATCGTAGAAAGGAAAAGTCCAATGGCCTGTGCATATTGCAATGTATCATTTAATTGTCGAGGAATCTTTGTAAAGAAGTGATCCGATTACTGTTAAGGAAAATACTAGACTTAATCGATGGCCGGATGGCGGATAATTCACCTATAATGATCTGATTCCATAGAGGATCAAGCTGAGAAAAATGAGACGTTCCTGTGGCTGATGTATTCACTCAGCATGTTAAAAAGGATTCCATTAGAGATCTGGTTAAGCTACTTAGTGAAACAAATACAGTTTTCGAGGAAAATAACGAAACCACTCTACTTTTCACTTGTTTTCTGAGGACGCCTACGCAGATGATACCGGCTAAATACGCACATGTCTGCTACGGACCAAACATCAGGCTGAACATCCGTAGCGGCGGGGAATCAACGCTAAAAGGACCCAGTGATAAAGAACAAGGCGCGCATATAAGTTTCATATGTTCAAAGTATGTATTCAGAGACTAAATCTAATCAAACAAACCTTACCCCGTCATATGAAGAATGCCAAACGCGTTCACCCATAAAATTACTTCCGCACCGGTATCCCATCGATGCACACACAATTAAATAACTGTAAAGAGCATAAAGCGATGATTGCGGTTCTACAAGAAAATTAGGCTATTCAAGTGTACCACGATGCACGTATGTTGCAGAGCCATAGATAAAAGCCAATACCTAGAGCCAACTATTTTGTACCGGAATATTACTCATAGCTACATGATAGCATACTGGTATAGGACGCTTCAGAAAAGTTCGGTGCTGGCAGATCCTGCAGAACTAAGCTGTAACATGTGCTAATAACTGCATTTTCAAACCGGTTATCAAAGAGATTCCATCTTTTTTTATTATTATCGTAACAATCCAAACACGAAAAATACCAAGGAACGAAAAATTCATACTAGCTTTACTCGGTTTTAAATCCCGTACTCTGTACAGTGCTTCTCGGCTCTTCAGCATACATTGGCTTCACTGACAGGATGAAATCTCTACTGAATATAAAACTTTTGTTCATATTAGTAACGTGTGTATGGTGCGCTGCGAGAGTTCAACAATGGTAAAAGGGCGTGCTGAATTCAGAAAGCTTTTCAACTTTGTTCTTTTGTGATCTACACGCAGCTTGGGTAGGTAGACAAACAAGGCTCACCTACATCTTGGACGCCACCAAAGACTAGGGGGGAAACACCCGGTGTTTGACATTTCATAGCAATGGTCTGGTTTCATTTAAAGGAATAACTGATTTAAAATAATCACATTTCTTTCATTCAACTCCGTAATACCGGCCTTGTCCCTGGACAGTATGTACCTAACTGCTTGTGGAATATTTTTTTCAGGAAACAATTCTGCAACTTGTGAATGCTAATTAGCGTTCGGTTATGTTCCCGATGCTCGTTACCCCAAAAAACTAGCGTGCGCTTTGACTAGCTACCACCTCCCTCACAATTACTGAATACATCTGAGATCAACAGTGAAGACAAAGAAAGTTCTTCGCTAGATCTAATTAGAACAAAACACGCTATGAGGGAGTGCAAACATCAGGTTTGCCTTAATTGCATTCAGTACCGAGTCCACGTAGGCAACATCGTTCGTTCGATCTTATGCGTTTTTCTAAAAACTAGACTGTACTGCGCTTGGTAGGTGCTGACGCATTTTATCCACCAAAAAAGCTGTGTTTCTTTATTTGGAACCAGGTGGAAACCATGAGTCACATTTGTTTCAGCTCATCCACCAGATATCAAAGCCTCTACATTGAATAACAGATAAATTATTATAAAGTTAGAATATCAGAAAATAGTGAGCCCTTTTGATTTGTTCCTAAAGTCTTTCGATAATCCTGGGACATTACTGCAAATATTAGAGCGCGCGGTACTACCAGTCATCAGTCTTTCGATAATTGTGCACAACTAGTATCCGGAAGGCGAAACATGCTCAGGAATGAATGTTGTAGACATGAATACAACATTGGCAACGATGACACATAGGATATTGTACCAATAAAAGTAAGGTAGACGTGAAGGTTAGTCATAAAATAGGAAACCAAACCATTTTGTTCAATTTCGTCGGTTATAGCACACGGAACAACATTTATTGCTACCTATGAAACGGTGTTCTTCTTCCTGCGTTGTTCCGCCTATAAGTCCTTCAAACATTCTTCCCAGGGACACGATTCAGATTGTTTGGATGACTTGACATAATGGGGCGGCGAACCATCATCGGATTGCTATTAACTGTCACGCGAAAGTAAACTTGTCATGAAAACAAAACACCATACCTAGATCGCGATACCCAAGTTCCGCATGGTTGTGCTAACGGATTTGTGAAAGGATACAAATACTTACAAAGTTGCCAAGTTCAGACTGGGTCGCAAGCCCATAAATAAGTAGGTGCCTATTAAAGTGGAATTTCAAATAATTCACAGGTAGGGCTCTATGGTGCAACCAGCGGACATTCTCAAACAACCATTCTCGTATACAAGATTATACCAGCGCTCTTTAATGGGTGCTTGGGAGGACGCCTTCGTACTTCAGTATGTAAGGGATGAGACTAATCGGGCAGGACGTTTCAAAAAGTTCTGAACCCGCTCTTATATGTCAGTCCACCAAGGTTTTCATGATGACGTCCCTACATGTGCAATCGGAGTAGAATATCACCAGTATAGCGTCTGATGGCAACAGATCTCAACTCAGCAGTCCACAACCAGCCGCGGATGAGTGGCACAATAGTAAGGGGAGGACGGTGACAATAATGAAAGATCTCCTTGCAGAAAGAGGGATGTGTAGAGCAATCGCCTATTTGAAAAAATTCAATATTCGGATTTTTATAAACGTGCCACCTGCTCGGTCATGCCTGTATAGAGCGAAGGACAACTCACATCCGATTTATCAAAGCGACAGTGTTTTCGTTCCGTCACTGGTTCATTTTGCAATAGAATTCAGAGTTATTTTTCATTTATTGTCTTGCACTCACTTTACTCTGTGGGGATGATTTAAGTTTACTGATCGGGATGCGAGTTGTATTTTTCCCCGGTCTTCCGTTCCGTACTAGACCACTGCCGAACCAGTGAATATTAGGCGTATAGGGGTGCACTGCGTGCTAGTGAACGCACCACACAAGCAAGTTGCGAGGATTTTCAAAGGAGATTTCGGAGCACTGCAGTAACCTTGCTGTTGGTAAGACGTGAAAAGCCAGCGTGATCAGTTGACATAAATCAAACGATGACACGGTCGAGAAAACGCACTTCTGATGAGAAAGAATAAGAGCAAAAATCGAGTTCGGTGCTTCCCATTTCGGTATGGACTGTCCAGAACAGTGGCGCTAGGACAGGAGGAGGACTGTTCAAAAAAGAGCGATGTGTACGTGAATTCTACAAATCCGGCAACTGCCTACAACCAACAGAAGAAAAGGCCTGATTGCTTGCTGGATGTAAACGTCTAAGATAGATGTGTGGTCCGCGTCTAGAAATAGTCCACTACTGGAGAATAACCTTCCAAAATTTGGCGGGTTAACAAAACGGGTATATCTTATTACTTCTTTCAAATAGCTGACAACCAGATAATACGAATAGCCATAACTGTTCTTTCATCATACGTAAAAGAGGTCAACGCTAACAAATTAGCCTGACGCAATGGCTTAACCAGATAGCCACTGGGGAAATGGTCTTGTTCAGGTTGATAACTTTGTACTCTTGTCTCGTTAGTGATCTGTTTGTAAGTTAATTAGGCTGAATAACGGAAGATGACAAGCACCAACAAATGTCTGTTTTACCAGAATGATGATGATTACAAAAGTTATGTGCACTTGATAAAAATAAATACAATGCAAGAAGGGAATAAGCCAAAAAGTGACTTGTCGTTTGAGGACAACTGTTGTAAGTTCCTGAGTGAAGTTCCGGACGCGAGACGTGTCTTCTCTGCCGAATTGCTGTCCACGTGTTCCGTAGTTGACCGTGGAGACTTGTGGAGTCCTGTTGACTTCCTGTTCTGTGCGCGCGAGTGTGTATGTGTGTGTAGGGGAGAGCTGCATGCCTATTTATTGCGTGCAGTGTGAAGATAGGCGCGTTTGGTAGTTGCACGAACACAACTTGACCTGATGTGGTTGAAGTTCATAAGCCTGGCGCGTGACGCAGGTGGTAGCCGCGTAAACAAGAGTGGATAGGAAACTGCAGTGTATATGTTATCGGCCAAGGTTGCAAGCGGGACAGGAATTGTTACGTGATTTGAGTGTTTGTGACGCGTGGTCTAGTGTTAAGCTATGGTTAAGCTGACGATCAAACTAAGGATGGTTGTGTGAACCGTGCATCCGTCTCTTAGTGGTTGGCCGGAGGAAGTCAAAACAGAAAATAAAGGGAATTCGTCTAACTTCACTCATATTAATTAACATTTTCCATATAACAGCTCTCAAAGATTTTCTTATTGCAGCATAACGCTTTGGATTGACGAATTTTAAAGGGTGGAATTTTTCTGTTGCAACCCCGGCTGTCAGGAGCAATACAGGGCACAGTTTGTACTTCCTGAAATGATTTATTGACCCCTTCAACCCCATCCAGTATGAAATATCATCAAACCACTGCACTATGCCATTTGGTGGTCAACTTCTCACAATAAAGATTGACAGCACCAGCTCTGGGGCTACACCATCGACAGCTTTTCTTGAACAAAATTTGGCTTGGCTATTGTGCGCCAGATAGATGGCTGGGGTGCACTGCTCTGTTGTTGTACCTTTCACCTAACTTAGGAGAAACGCTTGCGATCCAGTTACCAACGTGGGCGAAGAAACCAACAAAAACACAGCCTGGTCAGTTTGGAGGTTTTGTGCATAGTAACAATTTGCAGTAGGGACTGGGAAATAAAATCAAGTAGTGGGTAATGACTTAACTCCCAATAATTTTTATTTAATTTGTTTTATTTTGTACGATTCCTGAAGCTGATGTTTTACTCCGTGCTTGTATTAGAGTTCTTCAAAATGGCATAGATATGACTCGGTTGTAAAGGCCTAGATGTCCGGATCTGACGTTCCTAATGCTAACTCACAATGACGTTCAACTAGCGCCTGTCACATATATGAATAAAACCCCTTTATCATAATGGAAAAACCTGCAGAAGAGGTACTCGGCCTGCACTGGAGGAACAGTACACACTGGAAAATATTTTAGGTACCACAGAGAACGCTCCCTTATTTGCGATTCACATGCACCCGTATGTAGCAATGGGTTTACCCGGTGTCACACAGTCTGAACTCACAATGTTCCAAATTCATTGTAGCCCACTGTCCGAGCAGAAGGACTTTAACACACCCAATTAACAGTCTCTGTAATTCCTAAAATAAGTTCACAAGCTCGGCCCGATACTACTCAGAAGGCGACTGAAGACTTTTCGACAGCCCACTGCTGGTTTGCCCCATCTTGAGGCTCGCCAGGTAGGCGTATTCCCTAAGTTTACGTCAACCTTATTTCTCACTTGTCCCTAAGTGTACTTTCTAAAATTCATTGGTCTTAACTACTAAGATAAACGTACACGAAAAATTCTGCACCATGTTCCCCATGGACAAGAGAAAAAATATATGAAGAAGAGGTACTTATGTGGAGTTGTCGAGCAAACTTTTGTACCCAAAGTCTTACTTTGTGGAATTTTTCTGCTCTATTGAAACACTCCTCTACCCAGTTAGTATCAAGAATACCTATTCAGGAGATTAGTATGTCTCTGCTCTCGATGAATCAGAGTAGGGCGTTTCACAATTTCCTAGGAGAAGTGTTAACTCTTTACTATCCACTCACGTACAATCTTAAATTCAATCAGGACCAACAATCTACCGTGAAACGAAACATGTTCTGTCTGTGACTGTTGAAACACATAACTTCATCAAAAGAGTCCCTAAAATGCTTTCTTATGTCTGGTGCCAACTGTGTTAAAATGTATTTACGTCCTTCCGAAAAGACTTCCCTACATTTTACGCCACCCACATCCACTTTTCACTGCCAATGAAGGGCTCATGGGGTGAAAGCACTCACTATTCACTGAACCCATCGTTAACCTCAGTGATCCCAAAGCTGGGGGGTTTTGGTTTCACAGGAGTGGCCGTCGTCTCCTCCATTTGAAATTATGCTTGCCTTAAAATGGTTGGCATAAAAACATTTTAAGGGGTGGAGTGCTAAGATAAACTAAACATTAGGCTTTGTGGCCAAGCCGAACTATTCTGCTTTTTTTGTGGAGGATATGTCTTTTTTGCTTATAACATCAACGTTATTACAATTATTCACATCGTGCACTTGAGTTCATCATAGGTATTCAGTAGAGAGAAACTCTCATCTCTCAATAATCACATAGTTTAATGACTTCCTCTGGATAAGAAAATCTATCTTGTGGTTCTACTGTGTTTTTGTGGAGCAAAATCACGTGCTATACCTTGTCAACAGACAGTTGACCAACGTATGAAATTATGTCAAAACTAACCGGGACCTAACCGGGTGATAAACGACGAGGTTACGAAGTAACCAGAAATATGTGTGTTGATCATCTTGCTAGTAGAATAATTTTCGCAAAACCGCATGTGTTTGGGACCACCGGGTTGGCGGAGGGGACATCTGGTAGTTCGGAGTCGCCTATCAGTGGTTCATAAGTAAGTTTACAAGGTGATTTGTCCTTTATGTGTCTGGTAAGGTTTAACGCAGGTCACACTGGCGTTTTTCGTTTGCTATTTGCTCACCCTTGTGAGGGCATCTGAATTAAAACCTATCGCACATGGTTCCTCATTTATCCGCTTAAACCTAAATGCGCCTTTTGCCACCGTTCCACCAATGTGGGAGTCTTGTACTGGGATAATCTGACTGGTCTTCCAACTACACCGATTCAGGCCACCCATGTGATACGGGATAAGACTTGATAAACTTTTCATCTAGCAGCAAGTTAGGTAAATATGCTACTCCGTTTAAAAAGTAATATTTATGAATGTGAAAGCACACCCAAGATCGATTGTGCTGCGCCAACAACGCAACTGTAACCAGCTAGAAACCTGCTGTCGACTAACGACCACTAGCAAACTTATTTCAGGTTTCTACACGATGGATTAACCTTGCCTTACGTTGCTTTCATTGCAGGCATGTTCACTGAGAATAGTCAGTCTTAGTGTGACATGTTCGATGCTGAAACTTTTGTGCATTTGGAGTCTGGACGGAATGAAAGATGATGAATGAACAATAATGTAAATAAAATCCCGTGTATATCTTGCTACAAAAGAAGAAGCAGAACAATGTAACAGGTGTGAAGCACGGTATATGATGTGAATATCACAACGCGTAGCTTCGAAAACCCACAAATTCGGCATCTTTTTCTGATGCGAATCCCGGAAGGTTTCGCTAACCCATCAGTCCGTAGCACTAGAAAGGCCAAGAGAAAGACCTTACTGTGACACAAGAGCCTTGGCAGCGAATTTCGGTGGAAGAAATGTCGAAATTTGCGTTGGTAAATCAAGCTCCATACAGTTAAATAGGAATGGTGAAGAATGTGGCAAAGTTGTGATATATTCATGTCCGGACCATGTACGATTCTTTCTGCATCACTCACAACAACTCTTTGAAATTTTGCAGCAGAACAACTTCAAAACAATTCGTTAGATAAAAAACGGTAGATCACAATTCACACGGACAAAACAGCTGTTTCGAGATCCGTCGTGTGAAAGACCTCTCTTTCCTTCTGTGCAGGCAGAACGTATTAGCAGTTGGCGGAATATGCGGTGAAGTGCAAACTGCTTGGTGTGTTTCGAATGCACAGTGGAATATGGGTCGAAAATTGCTTTTCGATGTCTCCAAAGAGGAGTGTTCTATGAGGACAGCCTTCGGGTTCGAAAACAAGGGGTTGCATCTTATCATAGCCCAAAATGGCCAGAATCGTTGTGGACAGAATCGTTGTATCTAGCTACTGTTAAATGATGAAAAGTAAGCAGACCTTGTTGGTTCTGTTGTGTTTACTTGGGAACTGGATTTGGATGCAAATGAACCACACTGTGCTGACCAAGGGCCTTCAAAATTGTGAGAGGTTGTTTATGTCGGATCACCTATAGTATCCTCGTGATTCCCGAATTCTAATGAAAATAAGTCATTATGGCTGCTCACTAGTTTGCTTTTATCAGTCAAATACTTTGTAGTCGGATGCACAACGCTGCTTCGTGGGTGTCAACGCCTGCCAGGCTGCCAGGATTGCTCGATTTACGCCCCTAATCATGGTGAGTGCGGGTCCTCAACTCTTCCAGTCATCCAAGCAATGAAGCAGACAGCATTCCGTCACAAATCAGTACTTTACTTGACAGTCTTATGAAGTTTTTAAAGCGTTCGCGTGAGAAAGCAGATAGGTGACTGGACAACTAAGTGTCGGCTGGTGTTGCGCTCAGGAGAACAGTGATTCAGAGCGAGGAATCCTTTTCGAACTATTCTCTTTCGAGCTCAGAAACTAGCATAAGGCAGCCACAAAAGAAAGAAAGGTACAGTATTGCCTAGTTGGCTATAAATGCGTCCACATCATGGGTTACTTATACACAACAATCTCAGTCGAGCCAGTTTGGCATCTTTGTCGAGTTCGCATAGCTCAATTTTCTTATCTTCCGTTAGACCGAAAGCCTGCACAGACTCCTAACTATGGTTCTGTCAGGGTGATAATGGCCTCCGGACATATTTCTTTTGCTTTCACAGATGTGGATTGTAGGGGTAAGTGGCAACAGTCTCATCCGCACTTAATATCCCTCGTCTGATACCCATTATTTATACTGGGACACTCAGTAATAGTCGATAATGCACTTCCGTCTCGTTCACATTTGCCTCATATTTGAAATAATGCTACTGCACTGAACTCGAAAGAAAATATTCTGAAAAGCATCCCACGCTCTGAAACACTGTGCTCCCAAGTGATCAATAGTGCTGTCCTGTCAGACCACTGGGGCTGAGGATTTAAAACACAGCTTCACAACCTAACACTCTGTAATCATCCAATGGAGCAAATGAGGTACAGTGCTGAAAAAGGTTACACGTGAGCAGTTTAGGTTCGCAATGCCAACTGGTGGAAACTATCGCAACCATGTAAGTAGAATGAGCACCTAGAAAAACAAATCAACACTGAAAATCGCACAGCCACTCACACACTAACAACCACTAACAACCTATAAGCAGCTCAGGAGAAGAATACATTCACAAAATGCATGAAACTTGCACCTGCGAAGTCGTCACTCGAGAAACCAATCAACACGTAAACGAAGGATTAGTGGTGCTTTATCCTGCCCAAGTGAGAGCTACTCACACTGCTGACCATCCCCTCATGTTCGAACGGTCAAGTCCTCAAGTTACTAATCGGGAGATCATGGTTTCGAACCTTCTTCGTGTTTCTTGAGATGCACACTACCGGCTGATTCCCAATAAGAGAAAAAAACAGGTTAACAGTACTTCTGAGCCTTTTAGCATAGAGTGGCTCCACTCACAGGACAAAATCTCCATTGAAAACGGAAAATTCAAAGGCATGGTTGGAATCGCTTTCTCGAAGCACTGTGGTTGGTTGCAAACAAACCTTTACTGAAGCTGTAGCTCCCTAACAAAGTTGTTCCGAAGGTAGTTTTCATGAGAAGATGCTCGATATCTTGCATTTCTTACAGTGATATTGCACTAGATTCAGTGCTTCATCGTGCGATTTCCCATACAGTCGGCAAAAGTCAGCGATCCGCTTTTCTCAGGTAAGAACGACGGTACCCATAGCTGTGTGTGGTCTTCTTATGGGGGAGGAGAACGTACATAAAAGACACAACGTCACTTCTTCGACGAAAACTGACTTATTTTTATGGAGCGATCAACATCAGGGAGTTGTTGCAATTCCATCGCTTGAACGAGCAAATGCCTCTACCCTCCAGTTTATGACGTCATATGTTTTCTATCAGATCAGTTCTCTCTTAACTTCAACTGTGCAGAGACGATACCGTATATTTGATGCAAATAAAAATATTGTTCCGTTTCCCTCCCACTTTTTCCCATTCCACATGTTTGAACTTGAATAAATTGTTGATACCTCATTCAGTTATTGGTAAAATGTGGGCTTTCTTCATAGTGAGTTACCTCGATTTATTTTGCGTTCATAAATCAAATTCCTGATTACAAAATGGCAGGAGGATAGTCACTCAATCGCTATGGCTTACTCGACGGACCGCAACATCCACAAATAAAACCTTTAGTATGGCTGGGAAGGATTTCCTTTAAAGTGACTTTTAAATCTTTCTAAATAAATAAGCAGAAACTAAAAACTTTACACCCACTTACTTCGTCTTTTGAACAAAATGTGATTCTTATACATACCCTCGAAACGTCCCTGTAGCATACCCTTAATGTCAGCACTGCAATCACTTACTGGAAACCTTGAACAGAATCCACGCGAAAGAATTCAGAATCAAAATAATGAAAAATAGTCGTTCAGCTGCAACACTGTTTCGGCGTCTAGCTGTCATGTCACCTGAAGGGAGGAAGATGGGTGACATGCTGCCAGCCTGTACGAGAGCTGACTCCAGCATTTCACATACGTGTTCAGGCGAGAACACTTACAGGCAATAACCAGTGTTTTATGTTTAGTACAACAACTTCCACCCGAAGTAACGTTCCTGAAGGCTTGTTAAAGTACGGACAAACACCACCAAAGCTTTCGATGCATTCATTCATGTGCTTAACACCAATGGCACTTTCAAAGTGGACGGAAAGCGTTGTATGCTTAGAACACTCGTACGTTATTTCAGGTGAGTCAAGTTTTCTCGTAGCACACATGCGGAAATTCCCAGAGAAGAAATCTAATATCTACTTCTGTAAGTTAGGGTACTTAGTGAGGCAATTCCCCCCAAAGAAGTCCATCCCCAGAAAATTCACTACCAGGAAACGCCGACAATCCCACTGCCTAATGACATCCTCTCTTCCGGGAGATTTTTTCATGTCAGGAACATGAGAAGCACACGTGTCATTCTTGTGAAAGGATGGCTCGGCTATTGCATTCCAGATTCCAGCTAGAAAGCCTTCGGTTGGACGCGCACTTCTTGTTATAATCATTCTCAAACAAGCACGTTCGTTCATTTTCGTGCGATACTTGCCCTGTGGTACACTCAGTGATGTCCGCAGTCATACAGTTCTATCAGGCAGACGGGGTTACAACCGAATTTAGGTTTAGCCGGTGGATCCGAGTGTTGTGAATAATCAATAACTAGTCTCAGCGAACTAGTCAATCCTTATGTTACCAGTGCTGGACTGTGGTGATGCCAGTAGTGATGTAAGAAAATCACATATTCCGGTCGCCAGTCTGGTAACCCTAACTTCTAATCAATCTAGACATAAACAAAAATCGTCCCAAAGCTTTGCTCGGTTTACTTGAGCCCTCGGCTTTATTCTGAGGTCAGTTCTATGATTAAGAGGGTGTTTCATAATCGGAACTGGGACAAAACTTCGTGCAAACAGTCTAGATACATACCCATTTACAAGACAAAGCATGAAAACCAGCATAAAGCTTTATATCAGTCGAAGGTCCTACGGGCTTCAAAAATAAGGTAACTCAAGATTTCTCAGCATGTTTTCACTAGTTCACCAACTTATCTTGCTCTATGGATTGTTGGAATTATTCTCCGCCTACTTGGGATGCAAGGTTTTAGGGAAAAGAGGCGAGTCTTTTTCAGCATATTATCTATCAGGGCTGACGTCTGTCAGCCTCGCATGATAACTTGTATGATGACTCAGCAAGAACAGAGTTCCGGGTTTTGAAGTGACCAGCTTTTCTTGACTTTGAAAGCAGTTGTCTGAAGGCATTTAATTCTCTATTTGATTCCCGTTTAATAACAGGTGTGGCAGACTGTGGTTTTCGTGACTTCATTCAGTTTGAATAGAAAATTTACGGTGATGCAATGGCGTGCAGTGAAACCGCTATTTTGTGACCATCGAATATTTTAGTAACGATGGATGATCAAGATGAATAACAAGGGAACTGAGATGAAAATTGCAAGGGTCTGCCTCACTGTGAGAGTCTATGTTCAATTTAGTTATATATTAGGATAAATGGCGTCGAAAGTAACTGACTTTCGCTTGTTATCTAGGCCTTCTATTGAAACGGAACCCATTATTTGGAAGGCTACAGTTGCCTCAATTTGTTATGCGGTACTTTAAGGCGATTGATGCCTGTGTAAGAAAGTGCTCGTTCCAATGACACTGCAACGCATGACCAGTAGTCCATATCAAGAGTGGCGTAGAGCATCTCCCAGTTTTGGTTCCATCGCGGATCGAAGACAACCCGCAGTCATGTTGGGTTGTTGCTCAAAAGGGCCAGTCCTGATGTGTATGCTATGTGGTAAGAGCGGCCAACTTGTAGAGTGTAATCCATTGCGCATTCATTTAGGAGATTGAACGCAATCGGCAAGATTGGGTAACATTGCCAAAAGCCGGATTCTAAGGCTAGCGCAGTGGACCTCTTGCCATGCAGGCAGGTGCAAGCTTTCGTTCTTAGATAATACCCGTTGATAAAAACCAGCAGCTTCCAGAAAGAACCAAACCGGGTCCCATCCGGGTAGAGAAAAATTTTGTCAGAAGGTCGATGAAAAAGGCCATCGCTGGCTACTGGAATAAAGTTGGTGTTTCGAAATGCTGTGTGGCGTAAACATCAAGGTGGCCAGGGTGAAATCCATCCTAGTTTGTTGGCACCTTTCAGTCTAATTCAGATGGTATTGGAGCAAAGAATCAACCCCTGAAGCAAAAGAACTATCCACTGACCGGATCCGAACCACGTGAGAAAATAAACAACAGGGCGACATCGAAAGGAACCAGCGAAATCAAAGAAAAAACACCCTAAAATCGGAGGGTGTCCAGTCGATCAACTACATGGAGGAAAACCAGACCAAAACGCAACAAGTATACGGACCGACCAGAACACAGAACAATAACTGTGAAATGAATGCACTAAACGAAACATTTAAGTTCAAGGAACTAGAACCACGGCGCAACTCAGATACAAGACCGAATAATCAACCTATTTAAAACCACCGTACAAACTATGTAGTCACAGTGGAGATATGAGCTACTTTTTGGAAATCCAGCCGCACACTGACGATGCCTCTTCGAGTTGTGATGAAGCGCTTGCAGAACAAACCAACAACCAAAAACCAGTAGCTTTACACCAAATTCTGTCAGAGTGGTTTCTTATTGTTTTTCATATATTGCCTTCCCAATTTTAGGGCATGGGAAGAAGTACGCCACTCCTCTAGGAGTATTTTGGTACTCCACATCAACTAAAACAAACTGTGATTGATTCCGAAGACACAAGAAATGTCTTCAATACATCATTCGGTATTACACATCCATCAGGTTTTTTTCCATTTTGAGCAGAATAGCTCGGACTTCACTGTCTGCTGTACAGTGTCAACAATGTGTTGCTCCTTCTAGCTCTATAGCTTTTTTATTCTTCGTGTGAGTTACAAAGCGTTTTTCTTGGAACGAAATTTTTTTCTGAAGCTGGCGGATTAAACGGAAAGGCTTTAAGCATTCATCAACATTCGAAGCCGCCTCCATATAGAAAGTCATTTCTAATGCGCATTTTTACCATCTTTTCCTGAGCAGGTAGAAAACTGACACAAACGCTAGGAAATTTAAGTGTTTTATCAACGCGTGTCTGAACAGTTAATTTGGTAATTCAGCAGTTTAACTAGAAACCTAATGCTTACCATGTGGTGGAAGGTAGTTTAATATTACCGTAACATCAATTTGCATTGCGGCTTACGAGTAATTCACAACTCCTCAGCAAATTGTCCGTTGACCTGGATAGACGGAGATAGAATAATAGGAACTTCTCTCAACACAGAATTCAGGCTGCTTCGTATCCAAGATAGGCGACGTTAGGACTGCTCGAATGTCTTATTTTTCGCCGAGCTGCTAGACTGTGTAACACTCACACTCGTACACGGGTGGATCCTACCCATATTATACTTCCGATTTCTTCCCTAATTGCCTCGAAATACTTAGAGGTGACGTAATGGGACCATTCGATTACTAAACAGACGGTAGCTTTTTATTTGCTGAAAGGAAGGGTTGGATATGAAGACTTCATTGTGCGCTAGACAACTGGTGACAGTCACCTTCCTCACAACAGTGACCAAGGCCGAACCGAACAATAATTTGACATGTTATCAACAGCAACAACAGTTTTCGAGTTTTAGACCCCCAGACCCCCCCCCACCCTCTATCATGGGAATTCAAAATGCATGACAGTAAGAACATGGGTTAATAATTTTGAATTTCGCGCCTCTTGTAACAATTTATCTTGTATACAGATGTGTGCCAACTTTTTGGGTTTCCATCATGATGCTGTGAGTGGATAACGTAATCCTTGTCCATATGTAATCTGGATTTTCACATTCCATGGTGGATGCCTTACTACCGTTCGCCGTGCTACTTTTTGGTTCCTGCACACACCCACTCGTCCGCACAGCATCGGCCTTGTGATTTTGTGTCGAGACGAAATAAGCTTGTATAGTTTCGTGTCCCAACTGCGATGTTATGATTGTATAAGCTCGTCGACCACCACAGAACGGATCCTTTGCGGAACTAACAGAGGATGAAATGGGGGCACAAACGTCCAGTACGGTAAGGTCGACTGATGATCAGTTAAATCGGACTGCCACAACTGTTAATGAAGACGTTAAGGGGTATCATGTTATCATGGTATCCCATCGGCGGATCAGCCACACGACCTGTAGGACAGTCTAATCCAACTCTTTGTACCATGGCTTTGAATAGTCAGCAAAAAGTTTAGCACCATAAATCACATATCACCAGTTTATCGTAGTTTCATCAGTCTTCAGATTCCTCTCCACTTGCATTTATTTTGTGGAACACTGACTTCACGATATAATCTCCCCAAACTTTCCTGGAACATGGTTTAGCCATCCTATATGGCCTATTGGTACTGAGGGCCGAAATGACTGGCAGCAAATTGTCTGGGAACCAAAATGTTCAGAGTGGGGGGTGACCGGCACAGCTCAAGTGTTATCAGTATAGGAAGGAATTGTTGTGCCCTAAAAAGATATTTTTGAAGACAAATGGGAGACGAGAACTTTATACTAACTTAAGTAAGTGAAAAGAAGAATAATCACTTGGCTAACCGATAGATGAGGAAGAATGTTAGGGTGGAATCACTTAAGTTAGCTCCTCTTGGACAGTGGTGAAAATGGATGAAACATCTAGAAAAATGATTGCAACAGTTGAGTCGCCTTCATCTGGAGCTGACGTGAGACAAAAACAAAAACAATCTAACTGACCGTAGAATTCTGCCAGCGCCAATCCTGAAAAAGGCTTACTCTGTTTTTATCTTAGTCGCTGAAAACACACCGACAGCCCTTCTTGGGGTTCATCGAGAAGGCACATGCCCTGAGTTTCTGTCAATATTTCCACGTGAACCCAGACTGTACACAACTCGCGGACTACACTCATTTGCACACTAATTTGTTGTTACCGGGGGATTCAGATATTTTATTCTTGCGGTCTTTTACAGTGTGGCGATTTTTGAATAACATGACAGCCTGTTCGATGATGTTCTTGACCCGATCGCTAGAAGTCTTCTTTGCGAAACTGCATACTGCTTAACTCTGATCAACCCATGGTATTATATGAATGGGAGAGGTATGGATTTTATGTTAATGGTGACATTATGGAAATTCCTTTAATCAATTTTAAAATAAAAGCATCGCTGAGGTTCCCACCCACATACTTATTGGCGATTGAAAATGGCTTTATTAACCCTTTGAACCCCTTCCATTTGCGACTAAGCGTTTACGGACAAATTGTCAAGTCCAATGGACAAACCAGCAGCCATCCACATAACCCGACCAGCCAAGGTTCTCGTCAACAGCAATACAGCTTTTCTGTAACATGTTAACTTTTCATAGTATACTTGAGGGATTACAGAAGTCTTACCTTACTTGCCGCTCATTCAAATGTGTAAGAAAAACTGTTTTTTTTAATATTCATAATTCTCTTCATCCCAGTCTTCGTATAAACTACAAATATGTTGACGGACGGTTTACTTTCCTCGGACAGACATGTACGTAGGCGGACGAAAGGAAGGTTTCGAGGTCTATACAATCTCAAGACTATCCGCGGTATTCATTATCTGCAGTTATCCAAATTTTCACCGAGTGCGTATAAATCTGGTGAAGACATAGTTTTACAGGCACTTTGCAGACCGGACCACAAGCAGGCGAGGGGTTCCCAAGGGAGACTTTATTCACAAATGGTTTCACTGCGATTCACAACGATTCAAAACAAGGTTATCCCAGTGTTCATGGAACAAAAAGGAAAATTACATTTCTTCATCGACACTTTAAGGTTTACTATGTAGCCGAAAAACTCAAGTTGAAAGTGACGTCGGTTCTGTGTTGTGGTTATCTCAATGCAAGACAGCGTCTAACACACACAACTAAAGGACTTCCATTACACAAACGAGGGGATGGTACATCCGCTTTTCCGTCCCAATTCAATACATCACTTCACATGCCACTGCAGTTATAAATTGGCAGAACACATTGATCTCCATCTTGTCGAGCTTCTGAACACACTCCTAAATGACTGGTGCAGTTCAAAAATGCTGGGGTCAGAGGTCAAACAGAAACCCACGGTCCCGACCGCGAGACAACCTGATATCAACAGTTGTATTTTTCCCACAATCTGCTTGCAAGTTTTATTGCAAAACCTGAACCCATCGCCAGTGGAAAATTTCGAGTCCACATTCATTAAGACGTAACAATCAGTACTGTGCGTAAAAGTTGTTCATTCAAACAGTTTGGTTACAATTGCAGTGGTTATGTGACCGATCGTAGGGACCAGTAACTGTCCGTCTCACAGTTGTCCTTTTCGGTCTTGCATCCTTACATCTTGCATGCATCTTGAATGTTTTACGACCGCGACTGAGCTAATGCGATATATCTTCTCCCGGTCTTGACGAAAAGTATGAACACCTTGCTTAGTGGACACTCATAATGGCTTATCACTTTGAATATAAATATCCTTCCAGAATCTAATGAGTCTAGCCCAAAATTATCCTAGTTTTAATCGTTCTATTAGACTGTAGAGTAGCTCCGGCCTGTTGTAAGCTATTAAAACGTCGAACGCTGGCATAACTGACTTCAGAAATGCACGCCAAGCCCTGACCCTCAACTGTTCTCTGTTCAGAATCCTGGGTAAAAGTTGTCCTCAGCTCAGCTTGGTTGCATGCTAAGTCCCACTCGGCGTGCTTCATCACCAGATTCCGACAAAACACACGTTGTCTGACACAGCAAAGTACGTGAAGGTCATTCGGACGAGACAGTTCCAGTTAGACAGCTTAGTCAGCATGCTGACTCATACAAGCGCCATTGATTGTTAACCGAAGTCGATCGTAAACAGCGTTGGTAGCCTATATCCAAAGTGTTGTGTTGGAAAGAGTCTTATAACGGGGTGAACACGTCTTTTTACGCAAGTTTCAATTTCCTGGTGGTAAAGTATTTCATTTAAATCAACTACGAGATTTAACCACGAAGAGCTGTTCGCAAAAACGTAACTCCATCATCCCTAGGGAAAAACAAAAGGTAACATTAACTGTTCTACTTGAACAACCTTTTTTGATTAACCCAGTCCCGGTTACTTTAGCTCTCCTCTAGTTCTCCTCAAGTAGGCATAATATACTGTTCAGCTGTAACACCCTTTCAGTGCCTAGCTGCCATGCAACCCGGGGGAAGCACGAGGGCTGGAATACTGCCAAGTTGCCCAAGCCTAGACAGGGGAAGTCGAGAGGCAGAGGTCGGGTTCGAACCACGGACCTTCCGGTCAGTAACTTCGCGCTCTAACCACTTGAGCCATCTCACACCCAGGCATAACCTATGTGTAGGTTTATACGATTTGTGCAAAGCCTGACATCCATACGACTTCACACAGTGAAGCTAGTTTTCTCCCCATGGGAATGCGCGTTCCAAGTATTTTGACAGCATCAGGTAGACAGAAACAGAACCACCCATAATGGTTGGGCTACAAACACGGGGCGGTGATATTGCAAATCTGAAAACTGAAGGAACGCTTTTATCTGCTAGCAGAATTTTAGAATAAACGAGTGCGGAACAGTGCTTAATGGGCAGTTTTTTTCTTGCAGAAGCATGAAACGTAAACGTAATATGAAATCAACTAATACACAGCGCAGAACTACGGGAAGAGATTGTTTGCGTCTCTCGTAGCTTCGTTTGTGTGCAGATCCGCTTGGTGCAATGTAAACATCGCATTTCAGATGTCGGACAAAGCCCCGCTAGCACCGTTGTTCCTGACCCGAAACCCAACGTACGGATTTCTGGAACACAGTAACTCCGCAGTACACTTCGAATGCCCGGAAAGTTAACGAGGCGATAGGTAGTGTGAAAAGTCGACGAACAATTTGTAAGGAATACTCGTCAATGCACCGTAGGTATGTTGCTTGTTAATGAACTTGTGCAACTGCTTGGGACCTGATGCACTTTAAGAATAATTCGTCAGATGTTCCGCATATGTAAACAGCAGTGTACTCCACCAACAGCAAACGTGACGGAAAGTACGAAACACGGTAGGTCACAAGAATAGCTTATAAGATGACGCTGCTAGACAACCGGGTCTCCCCGATCGAATTGGTGGATAATATTGTATATGTAGCTTTACGAATTGTGCACCCAAAACTGTTCGATAACATTACCATTCGAACCACGTTTAGCCTCGTTTATCCGTGAAACTGAGGGAAGGTCAATGGGTAGGCTATTTTACATGGAGGCGCTAAAGTGCTTCACATCACGGGCCCACCAGCATTTCCTGTGATTCCAAATGAGTCTATCGGGCATTGATGAGTGAATTTCACAAAGACATGTGGTTCATCTGCTGGGTTGCTGGTCGCTTGCTAAGGTAAACACGAATGAATCATCCAGTTTGTCCATCTGCGCTGACAGCAGTATGGTATGTTTCCACGTCTGACCTTGATATCAGGAATAAACAGACCTTTCGGTGAAAAGTACTGGCTGCTTTTTCGTTGAAGTCGGGTAACGTTAAAGATTGTCCTATTTGGGGCGCTAATATTTAGAGAATTTACAAAAAGTTTGCCTATATTGGAATGATCGCTTATATTGACTCAGACGCTGGCTACGATCAACTGCTCCGTGTACCAGAACTATACTTCTTTAACAATGTGACTTAATGTCATACACTACAGGAAAATCACTTCTATTATAATGGCAGGTATTGTCAATCACTTATCACAACAGCACGCAACACATTAAGCTCTCTATCCAACCAGGAAGATTTTCCTGTTTGTAGTTTTCCGCCTTCTAGAACATTATTGTTGCAGGTAATGAGTGACACGTCGGGAAGAGCTCGAACCCAACTACCATAATAAGGACATGTTGGTGGACGGAAGCAAAAACATCTCCCAACATTTGTCATGCGGGTCGAATGATCTCCAGAGGGACGTGAAAGAATAACGGTATGTAGGATAAACCAAGAATGACTTACGACATTGCGGTGTCGTCTGACCAGTCAAAATGGACTCATTATTAACAGCGCCTAATTGAATGGATGGGAGAGGATAGTACGAAGCGCTCGTATCAGAAGTTCAATGAACGTAGGGGTGATGCAGTACCAGAGTACACCTATATACTTTCTTAATCCTTTGGAGAAGGGCTGGGAGCTAGGGTAACGCAGAGCAACAATGCTAACCGAAATGAGGATAGGTAATGGACTTAGTTTGAGGACAACCCGACACAAGATAAGCGAATCGTAACGTTAATCTAGCAACGACCACTCAACTTGAGTGCTAGACAATACTCAATACTAGCTGATCTCTAGTAACTATAAGAACGCAAACAGAAGTGGAGAAATTGCGCATTTACGTTTCGCCTCGCATGGTGATTAAGCCAACTACCAAGCTCGGCGGACAGATCATCTGCCACTTGATCAACGGCAAATTACCACCGTGACAGTGCTAGGCAGTTGTTATAGAGAGTGGGCAGTGTATGACATTAACGAGGAACTGCCTTTCCTATGAACAACTCGTCAAATTCAATCAATGGGAACCGACTGAGAAGTCATCGCTTCAGAAGGGCTTGGTAAACAATCGGTAGTTTTCATTTGGGCAACGTTTCGCTTTTGACACAAAAGTTTCGTCAGGCCAAGTGAGCCGGTCACCAAATTGGCCAGGTTAGAAGGTAGATGGATAACCAATCAGTAACTCCTCTTCAGATTATCACACTAGGTCAGTGTTGAGTGTCAATTAACAGCTCTTGTCGGCTAGTGTGGTTGCCAAAGTCTTGAATTGATGGGTTGGAGGAGTTTCAAATTAGTTCCGATCGGCTCTTGTTCCTTAATCTTCCACTTCAGGATGCTTCAATTGGTGATTCACCGCGGGTGCCGCTGGTATATTTTCCTTGGTCTGGCTTGTGAGTGCTGCGGCAGTTTAGTTGGGGGGGGGATATGAGGTCAAGTGAAATTCAGATGATGACTACTCCTCCTTCCGATGACCGCACACCAACACGTGTCAGCTCGACTGGTCCAAAACCGTTCTCCACACGCTTGCCAGTTCCACGCTTTATATTCTGTTAGCACTGTGATGCTTGGCGATTTCTACCGCCTAGGCCATCAGTCTCTGTGACGTGGACCGTAGTCGTCGCCTCAAAACCTCAACATTTTCTAGATCTATTTTGTGCCCCGTGTCCAGTGCATGTTCTGCAATTGCCGAGTCTTTTAATAACGCTCGATATTCATCTGCGTTTCTCGGTGGCCTGTTTATTTTCCTCTTATGCTCTCTGATTCCGGTGTAAAGTTATCTGGCCGTCTGTCCTATATAGACTTTAATGCAGTCGTTACACTTGATTTCGTAGACAAAGACCCTAGTTTTGTTTGCCGGGAGGCGATCCTTCAACTGCACCAGTGCAGAGCGCAGAGAGTTTTCCCTCTGGAAACCTACTCTTATGTTGACCGTGTTTAGAATCTTTTGAATGATCTCCGATGTCCCTGGTTTATATGGAATAACAGCCGTCTCAAGCCATTCTCGCTTGGGTTTCGCCACCGGTACTAACACCCTTCGCAACTGACGCCTAATCAAGCTAGCTGGATATCCACTACCCCGAAGTTTGTTCTTTACTTTGGGCCGCTGTCCGATCAACTTCTTCTGTGCATAGGGACCTTACACGCTTAACCATTGATGAGGCAATACTAGCGAATACCGACTTCAGATGGACAGACGAGTAGTTCAAGACTGCCCCAGTGTCAGTTGGCTTCTCTTATACTGTGGTCTTTAGTTTCCCCCCGACCGTGTGTGTCAGGCAGTCTAAAAAGGCCAGTGTACCCGAGGTTGATTCTATCTCCATACTAAATTTGATGTATGGACTCAATTCATTCAGGCAGTTGTAAAACTCACTAACCTTGTTTCGTTTCATCACGACGAAAGTATCATCCACATAACGCCAGAATACCTTGGCTGGGTATTTTAATCCGTCTAAAGCTTTCTGTTCAAATTCTTCCATAAATATATTAGCCAACAACGAGGATATTGGAGATTCCATTGCTAAACATTGTTCTTGAGTGTAAACCCTAGAGTCGAAAACCAAGTGAGTGAGATTCAGGCATGCTTTTATGCCTTCCACTATTTCATCCACCGTAAGCTGTGTCCGTTCTGAAAGAGTAGTGTCTGCTAATAGCATTCTCTTAGCTATTTCTAAAGAGTCCCATTTTGACACATTTGTTTATAAGGAATTGACATCGAAACTTACAAGGATGTCATCTGGTTCAACGGTGATACCCGCTACTTTGTTGGCAAAGTCATACGAATTATTAATGTAAGTACTAGATTTCCCGGTGAGGGGTTTTAAAATACCGGCCAAGAATCTGGCCAGCTCGTGCGGTGGGGAACCTATTCCGTCTACTATCGGTCTCAGCGGAACGTATGGTTCATGGATATTTGGAAGGCCATAAAGCCGTCAAATTGTTCTCAACGAAGCAGCTCGGTCTGAAGTTACTTCGCATCAGCTAAGATACAAACCTCGGACTTTTGGTTCTTTTCGGGCAGATGACGTTCGATTACTTTTTTATGTCAGCCTGACGATGGTAGGAAAATCCAGTAACTGTTTGAAATTGATTCGTAGAAGCTGAGTTCGGACTAACCGGTGTTTGGCTGTAAAGGTCAAAGATTTATTTCAATCGATACTGATACGGTTGGACTACGAAGACCTATCCTATGAAACTAACTGGCCGAAGCAGTGTTGCCACCACAGAATGACTGATTTTGACGAGTAACGAAGTCGCACGTTTTTGGGAGATAGTTACTATCAAAGGAGATCGACGGTTCCCACCTGTGAACACTGATGTTCTTCATGTTCTAAGTAAATTAATTTGTTGTCAGTATCGAACTGAGGATTGATTCTAGTCAGACAGCTGTCGATGCTCTTCTGCGCTGCGAGTACCAATAAATCACGCCGCGTTTCTAGTCATGCGCCGTACTTACTTTCCGGCAGTCAGTGATGCGTTTTACTGATATATTAATTCATCAACCTCATTTTTTGTCTGGAATTACCTCGTGTCATTTGAAGATAAATAAGTCAGACCGTCATCATGGAATCACTGCTGAAGATCGGATTTACTGTTAAGTTTATCGTTCATATCTGAGTCCTCTTGTTGGAAGCACCGCAAGAGGCAGATCGCCGAATACAAAGGTCACCGCCGTCCCGCTTGTTCTGCGGCAACTTGTCATTTGTCCTGACCCTTCAATGTCCGCGCGAGGTTGGAGATTTTAGGGTACCATGCTGATGCTAGGAGGAAGACGACATAGCTCTGCAGCCGGCGTACCGTTCTCCTTTATTCAGACATTTTACTACTATCCTACGATTTCATTTTTATCACTCTGTAGGAGTACTGTGTTGAGTTTATACCCAGAATAAGGGTTATAGTATAGTTTAGTCATCCCTCGCATACGGCTTCAACCTGTACTGCGTTTCTGTTTTTAACGTCCACGTTAGTCTGCAACCTTGCCATCAAGTGTATGCACGAGCTTGCGCTTCAGCGCTACCTAAGGAGACTAAAAGCTGACCAATTTTCTGTTTTGAAGCTCGGTTAACTGCCCGCAGCCCAAAAGTAAGACCTGTATAACCTGAAAATCCTGGCACCAGCATGTGCTGAACGAGTATTTCGGATTGTTGCTTACGCAACATGTCTTCTCATACATCTCTCATGGATTTGCTTGCTAAACCTACCAAACAAAAAAAACAATCAGATCAGTCGAATAATGTGGTAGTAGAAAGGCGCGGGAATTTCACCCAAAGCCTATGGGGTTTGTCTGCTCATGTTTTGAAATCTCTACTGAAGCCGCAGAATTGTCATGGGATTGCTGGGAGTACTGGGTATAAAGTGTGAGGGTTCGCTCTAGGAGAGGAACCCTGTATTATACTACAGAAGGAAAGACCGCGTACTTCAGGGGAAACCTATGTTACATACATTACACCAGTGTTATCCTAGAGCGCGTCAGATTCTCAAGATACGCCAGCTCAAATCAGGATTTTGACTTGATCGTCAGGTCCGTCGGGAATTACAGTCACTTATCACACAGAAAATTAGGGCAAGGAAAATCACTATGTCTATTCGGCTAATACACTCATCTGCATATCAAGTTGGTTTTCAAGGGAGACTCAGCTGAATCTTTCGTTTGTATTTTTCTTCAACTGAATGTGCCCACTAGGCAGCCTCATGTTTCAGCTGGTACGATATTCGAGATACCACAATAAATTGTGAAAGACGGTAAGCGTAAAGCAGAGAGGAGATTCAACTGAGTCCTCTATGAAAACCGAATTGGTATGCAGTTGAGTATGTTAGTCGAGAATTCGTGCAATTTGAGTTCAAGTAGAACATAGGTTTGATGGAAATTCTGGACTGTGGCTATCTGATGAGTCCCAAGAAGGGTGAAGCCGGTCGTGGGCAGACTTATATGTTAGTGTATTGCATGAATGCGTTGTTCACGCGAACTGAAATATCAACAGTGCCGCAGTGCAAAGTTGCGAAAAGTAGAGGTTTCATTTTATAATTGAAGAAAATATATGCTGAAAAGCTAAGAGGCATTGTGCAGCCTATCATCAACGAATCTCACGAAACTCAGGTAGATTCGAACCAGCAATCTCCGTGCCTGATCGGCAGTATGATTAACTCACACTCAGGATACAGTGCCCCTTCATTCACGGAAACCACATCACGTGGTCATACATTGGCTGGCTCCTCGAACGAATTTCCACATTTCGTGCGAATTACTCTTCCTTCTGAGCTACTTGTAGTTTGTTGGTAGGATGAGAATATTTGAGATTTCGTCTCGTTACTCGTACATGAGTGAACCTTTGTTTAAGAAGTCGACACTCGAGGAGGAAGGCAGCACGTCACCACTTCATGTGGATTCCGTGACTGAAACATGTTCGGGTTAACCAGACCACTGATCAACCACTTGTGGACAACAACAGGACGAAATCTCTAGTGTTCTCCACACTGAGAACAGTATCCAGTAAAGTTTCAATCACATCCTCATTAAAATTATTCCTCCAGACAAGGTTGAATCTTATCCATCCATTCAACCAATCTGGCATAAACGACAACGTCAACAAGGATGAAATAGCGTGATGTGATCCAGTTGATAATGTGTACGCCGTTTTGAGGACTGCAATCATGCAAGAACTATGGGTAAGAGGCAGTTCAAAAGGCATAGTGACTTGGAAACTACGATCGATCCGCCTGATTCTTTTGGTGAGGCACGAATCGGCCAGGCAAGCCATCAGGAGATTGTAGTCACACACAAACATGAGCTTTCCAACCATGTGTCACACCGGGCTTGATGTTGCTCGTCCAGGATGGCAGATGGTTGGCAGACACACGGCAGACACTACGGCAGACACGGTGGGGAGACGGTCACCTTACCTCAGGCATCGATTCAAGTTAGACCAATCACGACACTGCACGCGTTACGTTGGGCATGAGGTCACAGGGTCGGTAACACGGACCCAGGCTGAACGACCTCCTTTTGTTAGTGTCTGATTGGCCGAATTATCCAGGCGTGTGATTGGCTGTTAACCTGATAAGACTGGAAGCCGAGACATCTGGTGTGCATTGCACGCCTTGCACGTGGATTTTTCTTTGTTTTGTCACCTACAGGTGACCGTGGCGCTCCATAAGTAAGTCCACTGTTTTGAACCAAAGCTAGTCTCTGGTCGACATCGATATTACATGTGCAGGCTAGAGCATTCCGCTCCTTAAATCGGTCTTGTTACGCTGCGTCCTTATTCCGTTGCCCGTTAGTTGACGAGGAATTTATTTTGCCAAGCATTTGTATGCTTGATTCACCTTACAAGTAATTGTGCCGCATACTGTGTGATCAAAACCACCTCTTGGCCCTTCAAGCATCTGGGGTACGAGTCCCTGCATGATCTGGGTCATGTTGCAGTCTTTCTACAACCGTTAGGTAACCCTAAGGGAGAGCAGTTGTCAGCCTTAACTCTCATTGTTAGCCAGATTAGAACGAGTGCTTTCTGCAACAGAGTATCGGATATGTATTTAGAATACTTAACTCCCGAAGGGTCGCTTACACTGTGTGAGCAGTTGTAACATTTTCGAAAACTCCATCAACAAAGCCTTACATCTGAAATCAATGACCCTGGTGGTTACGTTCGTAAGAGGGTCTGAAATTTCTGCACGTCATTCTGTAACTGTTTCTCCTGGAAGGCCCAACTCCATCTCGGACCCAAAGTTTGTATACTACCACACTTTAAAGTGGGTCTATGTTGAGTTGTGGTTTGAACACACACACCAACACAATACAAGAGAAACGGAGTTCGACAGCCGTCCCAGTCAAGGCCACTTAAAGGCCCTGATCGAGCTGCGAAAAGCTGGGTAGTTCATTACTCCGAAACGACGGAAGTTCTGTGGTTGCAAAGAAGACGTGAAAAAATCAAGTAATATTTGCAGAGGATAGTCAGTTATCAGGTGAGCAATGATGAAGGGGCACAATACATTGATCGGAAGCTCGCAGAGCATCATCAGTGCTGACTTTCGGCAGCATATTGGGCCAATAGGCGTTCATATTTTATGTTTGTAGGATCTGCCGAAGATGCGGATTATGCAGGTGGCTACCACATATACCCACTGCAGTATAATTATGGCACATTTCTGCGCTACAAATCCCGCGACCATACATGGCATTTCTGTATACGTCCGTGGTTCGAACCCAACCTCTGCATCTCGGCTTCTTCAGTCTGGGCTTAGACAACCTGGCAGTATCTCACTCCGCGTGCTTCCTTTGGGTGGCATGACATTTAGGCACCGAAAAGTGTGTTACGGCTGCGTAGCATCAATATGGAACACTGACATTATGCTGTCGATGATGATGACGCCTAAGATGACTATCATTTCTTTATTAGTTGAGCTGTAGAATTTTTCACTGGATGTTTCATCAGTCGATTCGCAACACGGGATTGCATATACTGTGTCGCGTATTCGCACACAACCACGCGTTGTTCGTTCACAACGAATTGAAATGAAATGCTTATGTTGGTACGGAATGACTATATAGACTCCTGTCAGCTAAACCAGGGGCAGAAATTGCAGCGCCGATTGTGAAAAGGTGCTTACTACATCACAGGTACGATATAACTAAATACAGTCCCCCTACCAAAATCCTCTTCTGTATTGTTGCATGTCATACATAGCTCATCGGCAAATGTGCGTCACTAGCGGATCGACATGGCAACACTTGCAAGGTGTGGCTCAATCGAGAAATACACTCATTTGCATATCCATTTGGTTTTTGCGAGAGACTCTCCTGGAACCCAGCTGAATCTCCCGTTTGTGATGTTTTCAGGCAACTGAATGTGCTGCACTAGGCCGCCTCATGTTCCAGTTGCTACGATATTCGAGATATCGCGATACATGTATATACGTAATGCACTACTCATAAGGTTGCTGAAAATTCTTCGACAGCCCACGACCTCAATCTTTCGTTTTTTAGCGAACCAATATGTGCTTTCATGAGCCACTGCAAAATGTCGACCGTTGATATCTGATGAGAGAGAGACGTATTGATGTATTGACGTACTGTGACTACCTGGAAATCTCGCCATTAGGCCATTGACTAGACGTGATTTTCCCCCTTCGTCCTAGACGAAGAGAGGGAGACTGTCGGAGACTGTCTTTTAGTATTCACAAGCTCTGTGGTATACCATGCTGTGAAGACGACAATTTAATGAAGCCCTCCAGAATGTTCTAGTGTACCATTTAACGAAACTAGCTTCCTTACTATCTGTGAGCTTGTTTATCACTCGGGACGAAATTCAGAAGGCAAGTAGACTGGAGATGAGCTGGTAATTTTTTCGGACTTTCAAGGCATTGGAGAAAGAGTTGATTTGTCGTTTTAGCGGCAAATCCCGCTGTGGTTTTTTTCAACGCTCTAAAATGATCCCACGTTCACTCGGATAACCGAGAGGTCGGGCCCTCCCCATAAAATGCGACATTTGGGGCTTGTCGAAACCACTCCTCTTAATTTTCTCCCACGCACCAGTCCTTCGGACATTACAACAATTGTTCCCAGTCCTAATGAGTTTTATTCAGAGACCTTACAATGGATAACTCATGGTTGTATCAGGTACAACTGGGATTTTGGTCCATTGTGAGAAAATTCGAAATCGATCGTCTTCACAGTGAATGAATGAATACACAGCAAAAACAGATGAAAAGCAGCAGATGGTAAGCAGCACCATAACGTCTGATATTCTTGGGAAAACCTTATCAGCTGGTTGGCTTCACTGTCGGAACTTCGGTTTTTATCTGGCCGCGCATGCACTTAGTCCACCGTTGACACAAGTGTGTTAATACGCGCCAACACACAATAAAGTTTGACCAATTATTTTAGCTTCATTGTGGTCCTTCCGGAAGAACGAATCCCTACGTGTAGTGGACGATTTTGCCTTACCAAGGTGGCATCCGTTTTCAAAAGGCACCAAACTGACAGTTTTGAATAACTGTACACGTTACTCCCGTTTCAGATAGAATGGTTGTCTTATTACGCTAGATAGTTCCAGTGACGTGTTTCAATAGGAACCTGCAACTGGCCTTTGAATAAATGACCAGTTAGTCATCCTTTGCCTCTTTCTACACCATGCTGCTATTCAGATCATACAAATCACTAAGAGTGATATACTATCAGACACGCATTGAGAGATTGGGAGTGGAGTTCAACAGCTCAACCAACGGACCCATCCAGTCAAAAGGGCATCGTTCAACCTTTCCTTCTCACTTACACACTTCCCCTTGGTACAGTATTCAGATTACGATAACTCACAGGCACATTTGTTGGTGCCTTTAAAAGTCGGCGATCACTTCCACTCAGTGCAAAATTTGGCTGTGTTCTAACCGAACATTGTGGCGTTAGAAGCTCACATCCATGGTCAGGAAGCTGCACTCACATCCCTGCATGTGAAAGCGTGCTTCCATATGTTACCTCCACAGATTTTCACTCATTACGAAAGCGCTCCGAGTCAGTCACCAGCATTATCAAAAGGCGGCTCTCTGTCCAGACTGCATTGTTCACGTGCTTAAATGTCCAATGGGTCGTGGACATAGGATAGGGTAGGATTTTTCTAACACCGTAGCTAATCGATGATACGGATGGCTTTTTAGCGCGTGTCGCATTGTCTGGTAATTACTCCGCTAGTGAGCTTATCGATCGCTGTGCAGTTGCGTCTACTATTGTTTCACTTCGCCGATAGTGTGTAACAGACATGGACTGGATCGACCTTATTCTTTGCCAAAATGTTCGAATTATCTGCGCGTTTTTTTCGAAATCCCTTGAAAAGGACACTCCATGATGTTTGTAGTGTGCCGTGCGGAGACCCGTAGTTAGGGAGGGGCATTAAAATCGCGATTCAGGTATGGCACCCTTAGAGTATTTGGTTGCCGTGCGACGCGGGGGAAGCACTAAGCCAGGTACTGGCAGGTCGCCAAATTTTAGACACGAGGATACGCACTTACTGAACTGGTCTCGGTAACTACGGTACCAACACATAGTCATTTTTGTACTGCAAAGCTCTGTCCAAAATCTCAGCCGATTGCCGAGATGCAATGACTGAAAATAAGCCCTCGAGGGTAGCGCAGTAACATTGGTGGGGCGATTGTCATGTCGTATGCCACTTATTAAGACTGAAGAGGATTGCTTTACTCCACCGTTCTACCTAGTAAGTTTTGCAACGGTTGGGGTACGTTACTATTCCCATCAGATTCATTCCATTTTTGTTATTTTGGATCATTACGACGAAAGTCATAACAAACAATTGAAGTTCTACCACATGTAGTATAGTTTTTATGACGTGATTGCGCCTGATGGTTTCCCGCTAACGAATGACGGCAACATCGACCCTATCCACGTGGTTTGCATTTACTTGGTCACGTGAGTAGGACATGTTTCCGCCACTGGACCGTTTGACCTCACATCTGGCGCAGCGTAATATTCATTTCGGAAAGCCGTGTTATTTTAGCCGAGGGTCTCATCAGCCTGTGATTTCCCATTGCTGTGTAACCAGCTGGCAAACATCGGACTGTACGCTGTTCGTGTCAGCATGCATTAAGGACAGTTTTCGGTTGACCTTCACACCCCAACTCTCCACAGATGGACTAGCTTTGTTCCCCACACGTCCATTATTCCTTTCATCGATTGATTCATAGGCAGCTGCCGGCAGAGCCAATCACATGTCGGATAGATCGATGGCTATGAACCAGTCCTTCCTAAGTTAGTAGGCCGTAATGTTACCTGCTGCGATCAGCAAATCTCAGTGGGAGAAGCTGAATTAGTTTGTGTGCAGAAGGGAGATTTCCGCGTGTTTTACTACTAGTTAGATGTTGAACACGAATACAGATGGTCCCAATACATGATAACAAATTTCACCAATTGGAAAGTGAAACTCGAATTTCAGATTCACGTGAATGTTCAGCCTTGAGTAAACATCCAGCCTGATGTGAAATGAAAACCGCCGGTTTGCTTTTTTATGACGACATACGCCTACTGGGTAGTCTGCAACCATAGGGCGTCTCTTTTGCCACATGACCGTGGACAATCGCATTACGCAATGACCATAGAGCTGTCACGTGATCAACAGCAAGAATCTTGTTTTCATGCACGTGGCTCATCGCGTGCCAGACAACACGTGACTTTCCTTGTCCGCATTTCCGGGCCCAGACAGGTCGGTGTGTCACCGGTGAAATGTGCGGACGCGGAACCTCAGTATGTCCATTGTTATGACCACGTCATTAGTTAGCTTTCCCACAGCCAGATTTTCCTCAGTCACTCTTAAGACTGCACTGGCAACGTGTGTTATTGTGGGAATCTTTCTATTCGGATTCCTGCTTTCTGAATAAACTGTTGAAAATTTGTGGCAAAATATTTTCACGCGTCTTAGGTGTGACATGCCGTCATTGTCTGGCTGAGTACTCATTAGTGAACCGATAGTTGAAGGGAGCTCGAATTTGCTCTTCATATCGATCTGTTCGTGATAGTAATTTGACATTCACTACGTATCCTGCCCACCCTAAATCCAGTGGCAGCCATGTATGTGTACCGGTAGAGTGTTGTTGAGAACAGGTTCTTGCTGAAGTAAATTCGCAAAAAAGACCTAAGTAACTTGAGGTTTATCTCACCGGCTGCAGAACGTACTGATGGATTACAGCACTAACAACACAACGCTTGACTTTTGTTAATCACGAAGTTACCTACTTCCACGAACTACAGGTAGATGAGTTTCACAGCTATACCAGAGGTTTTTGCGGGTTCGGTCACCTCGCTATCTGGCCATATCTTAATCTTATCAACATGTTCTTAATGGTTTCACAGAGAGAATCCGCAAAGACGAATTGAGTGAGGTATGCTATTCAGCTGTCATGCGTCTGCTCAGGCCTTCCTGACAATTTTTTCAGACGCATAAACGTTATCTTTAAGAGGCTGAAGAGTTTGTGCCAGTATATAATGCATGGCATTTAAACAACAGGACGGAGTGAAAAATCACAAAATTTGCCTCATTTCTTTTACTGTCACACTACACAGATGGCGTCAAAGTGGCACTTTTTTTTTGCTTTTTCACTTTTTTATGCGTGTTGCTACTCGTTACCAGCTATGTAGCTAATGCGGCTTGTATGGATTAACAAAGCAAGTTTGAGGTCCTAGTGGCTCACTCAGTATTGACATCCGGATGGTGTGAATTCGAATTTACTATGGTCGCATCTTTTCCTAAGAAAACAATGGGCCCTATAGATAGCAAGCTCACTTCGGGGTGAGACTCACTCTCGGTTGGTGTTGGGTGACAGGAACTGGTATAAACAGGTCAGTTACATGGGTCCTTTTCTTGCTGTGCTCGCTGCCGAGAGTAGTTTACCCTTGTCCCTCAGGCTGTTGTCGTAAGTGTCTTGAAAATTTCACAGTAACTTTTACAATGTCATGTGCTTAAGTCATATATGGGCGAATCCGATAATCGGAACAATCTATAGTTAATTCTTAGTCGATTGTTTTCTCCAGAAGGCTATCATTAGCAAAATGGATCTGAGAGGATCAATCTCTTTATAGAAGTCCTCATTTAATGGGAACCATTACGAAGTCAAGGTAGACATTCTAGCAGTCTTTTATAATCAAGTGTTGTGAACAGCGCTGGTGAGGTGGCTTAGTGGTTAGAGCTCGAATTTACAGACCAGAAGATCCGTGTTCCGAATCCGACCTCTGCATGTTGACTTCTGTGTAGGCTTGGACAACCTGGCAGTATCCCAGCCCTCGTGCTTCCTTCAGGTGGCATGGCAGCTAGGCACCAAGAGAGTGTTACGACTGAACGACTGGATAGGGTCCACCTTTATTATGCTCTGTGAACGTCAGGACGATGGAGTTAACACAAGTGATTTGATCAGAAATGAAAACGCCTTGCAAGTAACTTGGCATTTCTGTGGAAACTCGGTGCCCGATGAATCGGGCAACACTGGATCTCTTGATGTGTACTAAGTGATATGAGGTCAGTGATGCAATGCCATATCCGCCGTGCAAGTCCTCGTGGCGCTCAGCTCGTGACCGGAACATGACTGTTTTGAGTAGCCCTAGCGATCGTAGAGTGCATACTATCAATACTTCCCGGCCAATATGATACTCCTGCACAGTATATCTAGACTGTTCCCAGGTCCACTTGCAGAACTAAATTCAGAAGTTGGATTTCGACAATTCCCTACCTATAGAAACAACGTGTAGACTACTGTGTTATCTATTTCAGAGGTCGGATAAATTATGCCCGCCATTGGAAATAGCAGACATGAACAAAAAACAAGAAAAAAATACCAAAAATATGAATGGAGGCTAGCAGGCTCCTTCTTGTTTTTGCCACGTGAAAGAAATTTCCAGGCTGGTTAAAACGCACATAAATTTAGCGTGAAAGTTGAAACATTCCATTCCTTAGTAAATCATGGAATCAAGCAAGTTCACTGACCGTACACTTTATTACATTAACGTCTAACAAGCAGCCTGTAGCTACCTGGATATAGTCCCAGAAACAAAGCGCGTGCAATATGCTAAAAGTGAAGTTTATTTACGCATCTACGTTTCTTGGCTGGATATTTATGGGGTCATGAAACAGAGCGCATCACCTTATTTCGTAGTTGATTTGGTTTTTGTCTCTGTTGTGCGGTTGAAACAGTTTTTCTTTTCGTTATTAATTTTGGCTTCTGTGTTTCGAAGACAACTACCGAACCTAGGTATTTAATTTTCCACTAATTTCTCGCTCGGTTCTAGTTAATGTAGATAGCGTAAAACATGATTTTCAAAACTATACGGACTATTTCGTTTTGTCTTCATTTTGAGCCTGGGTTTCTGTATTTTATGATGTTTACTGTACTGCATTTCTGAGTAAGTCTGTCGCCAGGGAGTAACAGTAATCTCAACTTCATCGCAGAACTCTGGGTGTTAAAGAGGGGCATTCCAAAAATTCTCAGTGTTGCTGGGACCAACTTTTATCAGCGACTCGCTATCTTTCATACATTGCAAATTATATGTGCATTAATGTCAAGCAGATGCCACTGGTTGCTCATTGAATCGTTGAAATTAACGTGCCTTTCGGTCAACCGGAAATTTGATCCACTGTTGCCGGCATGCCTTTATTAGCTCAGCAATTTCGCATGGTCTTGACGGTCGGCTTTCTACTCCGTTGGTACGCACACGGCTAAACAGCAGTCTACTACTGCCTGCAGTTCGTACGTATATGCACCCGTGTTTCTAAGTTGCTACCACATACGACCAATGTGTACACCCGCATGAATGCGAGCCGTCCCTAAATGACCTCAAAACGGCAACTGTTATCGATGGTGTACACAAAACCATGTCGCTTATGCATGGTGGGTGGACACGTTCTGACTGACTGTAAACTACGCGGAGCTCTAATTCCGTGCGGACTTCTATGGTCGACTGCTCCAGGGTTCAGTCTGAATTAGCACCACGATTTGAGTGCTACTGTGTGGCAATTGGTCGTAGCGTTGAGTTCGGCGCAAAACTTAGGGCCTGTCATGCCTTGAACACCACTCTGCGTTGGAGTAAATTCAGCCCGATAAGTTGAAGTCCACCTCTCATCGGACTACCTGCCCGCGTCTAGACTGCAGACTGTTCCGGCCCCTGTTCACGGATACCACGCTACACAAGTGCGTCCGGCAAACCTTGCTTGTTATACATTCGATGTTGCTTGAGTAGTCATCTGGTTGATTCAGGTTTTCTTTCTATTGGTCTGCGCAAACTGTATTCCTGCCATGTGGAGTTAAGGAGTTCTTTTTATCATTTACCTATTGTGGTGTATCCAGTATATATATATATATATCACTTCCGGGATAAAATTCCATTTGTTACAGAACGGTTATTGGCTTAGAATCATTAGACAGTCGTTATCTACAGGGCTCACTCGAAAGGAGAGAACAAAGTTGTTGACTTCTGTTGATAATCAGTTTCCAGGGCACTTAGAGAGACGAACCGAAAGCGCTCCGTGCACCTGGTCATAATTGGAGCTGAACTAGGACTTTCCGTCTCTCTCGCGGTTAGGTATTTCCAAAATGGTAAAACGTTTGAAAGCATTGGGAAACTTTCGATCAACTTCCGTTTACTTCTCACCAGTTTGCTTTACTGCCATAGGCAACACTTTAAAAAGCCGGTATTTAGTGACCCCTTGCTCTAACCCAGTCGCTGCCGCCTCCGACATTGGACCTGAGTGAATTGAAAAGTAAACGGCCTCATTTGCATCAAGGTCCTATGTTATGGCCTCTTGGTGCCTACCTGGTAGCTCTGGTTACGCCATTAAGACTTTGGGGGACCAGATAAGTTTCTATTAAGCTACAAAGCATACTTCTAACCACACTAGGATAAATCATTCCGGGTTTGATAGGCCGTTGCTAGCCTCAAAGTACGGTAACCGGGGTTCAGGTATACAGCCATCCGACCGGGCAGAGCTATGGTAAGAAATAGGGTTTTGTAGGCTGAGGACTGACGACGATAAGTAGTCGACAGTCTGATACACCGGATAAATGGCACTCAATGGTTGATAGCCTGGGAAGATTAGACATGATGTGTTTCTGACTGGTAACTGGCCACACTTCACCGATTACTCACTGTTCAATGAACTCAAAGTTCATCCCGTTTGACTAATCTCAGCGAGGGTTGAACCGCTTGTCGAAGTAAGACTGATGAAAATTCGGGAACTTGGCTAACCTGGTAAGCTCCAATCTTGATCGACCTTGTGTTTGGTTACACATACTGCATCTCTCTCTTGATACTTGTGGGAATGAATCCGGTTAGGTCTTTTAGGCTACGACAGGGCCTCGGAATGGTCTGTGCCAACCATACTGGTCATCAGTAAGACCAATTTTGATGGAAACGACATCTTGCTAATACGCTGGAAAAACTCTAATCGGCTACTGCCACGGATAATGACTCAGATTAGGTCTACTATGCTCGGAATAGCGTTTCAGTCAATATATAAACCTAATCTACGAGAAACCAAGTGTTGCTCAACTGCGCAACTCCATTGCGCAACTGTTAGCCCGCTAGTTCTTCCAAACGCTGTCTAATTGGCGTGCAACTTCGGGATATTCCACGCAAGTCTGCTCGCAGTCAGTCGCTCAACAATAGCTTCACTTATTCTGCCTCTAATGCGCGCTAAAAGGCATAAATCTCCATTTTCACCAAAATTATGTAAAATTCAAAATTATACATAATAGCAAGACTAAACAGGTTGCATGACGAAGGCACAGACAGACGTGTTGTTCGAACAAAAGTACCATTGACATGTTTTAATGACGATGTGAAAAACTGTATTTGAGCTTGGAATAAAAATAGACATATCATTTGTCTGTAATAAACGTCGGCCATGGTTTTCTCAGTAATTTCACCTATTCCTGTAGGAATAGAGAAGAAAACTGATGAAATTTTACTCTCACTCTAGAAGTGTGGCTAACATTCCTCCAGGGGGGAGATGGCTCAAGTGGTTAGAGCGCGAAGTTACTGACCGGAAGGTCCGTGGTTCGAACCCGACCTCTGCTTCTCGACTTTCCCTGTCTAGGCTTGGGCAACCTGGCAGTATCCCAGCCCTCGTGTTTCCCTCGGGTTGCATGGCAGCTAGGCACAAAAAGGGTGTTACACCTGAACAATTGGGAACGAATCACTCACTGTTTAGGAGACTAGCTCAGGAGTCCGAATTGACCTGATATTTCAAAACGGAATCATTTTTTTCTTGGAGCATATATGAAACTCAACTGGATATTTTTTTACCAAATAATGGATATATTAGAGATACTTTTCGGGAATAGGGTTCAGAACTCTGGTGAAATTAGCGAAACCATCAGTTTCAAAACTTTTCAATATAGTTGGTAATTTTTACGGAATGCGCTAGAATAGGTCATTGTTTTCAGCCTCAGCGGCCAGGTTCGCGGTTTGGTTTATGGTTTTTATCTAAGCCTGGTGGATATCACTTAACTACCTGTGTTGAGAAATTGCCGTCGTCCCACCGTGCAAGTACTTGCACGCCACTTGCACTTATGAGCGCACAATGTGAGTCACGGTTATGCAGGAGTGTGGGTTCATGCGGCAAACCCGTTTGGCTGACTCACAGACCAGTCGATGACATCGCGGGGCCTAAGTCAGTCGGGCTTACGAGCTTCATGCCACTTTGAGTAAATATTATACTCAGACGGTTTGTTTCAGGAACATGGAAAGTAGCATTCAGGTGGAAAAAGTATGAAAAATTTAGGTGGGTAGGCTTTGATATTATAAAATTATGAGGAGACGAGTTCCTATCCTCATTTTCCGGTCTGTCCGAATAAGTCTTATTTATTCCTTCATGATGGAAAGTAGTGTAATATTTTATTACTGAAATCTCCTCTTGACCTCAAATTTGGAAGTACAGCAAGGAACATTTTGGTTGCTCGTAGGCCTATGTGTTGCTAGTGGTTTGGAACTCAGTCCGTGCATATCAAGAGGATGTATGTACCGGAACAATAAACCTTCAAACCTAATTAGGACCACCAAGCTTTTAAAGCTGTAGAATCTGTTTTACACTAGGTTTCCATTCGTAGCCTAAAAACAAAGTGAACCGAGATGCACACTCCTTGTTCCGTTGATCCTGTACCCGAAATTATAAATTACTCCAAGCATCGTTGGGAGTGTAATGCGTTCGGTCATTCTTATCAAGCTTAGCTCCTCTGTCACCCATCTTGCTTGGGTCTGACCGTCGCCGAACACAAGCAACTATTTTGGGCCACCTGCTGAAAGACAGGTGGGGACTAATTAAGGATGAGCTGTCCTGTCAGTTAGTAACCAGTCCGCAGAGCTGGTTTGCCACATCTCAGTTGTTTACCCCGTAATTTACCGCCCTACATTGCGTTTGTTTTTGATCAGGGATTCGTGAGTTCCACCTCTAAAATCTATACAATCCCCGAGGACACAACAGACAAGCCATGTTTTGTTTCAGAGAACAACCAAACCGGTGGGTTGCTGGTCTGTCCCGTTTCTTCTGAAGATTGATCCGTAGAATCTTTCTTGATCTTTGTCAGCCTCTTATTACCCCATTTAATAAAAGCTCATGAATTGACAATCGAAGTTTTTCGTGTTACTAGCCGACCGGCTACCCTGTGAGTTAAACGGAATGATCAAGAATCGTCTGTTGTCATGCGATCTTAGCTCACATTAGCTTAGGAGCTGAAGTTTGGGTTTTTGACTGAACCGTTCTTGCTCGGAACCCACCTTTGTCCTTTTCATCATTCTTGCCTACCTGGTAGGATTTTGAGCCTCGTATCTCCTTCAGGTCACACGAAAACTGCCCTGAGAGGGTGCTGCAACGGAATGTCCAAATTTTGGAAATCTGTTGGACAGATAGTTGGCATCAGTATCTTCAACATTTCCTGTAACCCCGGCATGGCACAAGATGAACGTTTAGAGGTAGAGAATGCCTTTGTTTGCCTTTTGTGGACGTCTATATATATCCACTGCAGTCAACTCAACATAACTATATATTTAAAAAAAGTTGCATCTTTCAACTTCCTGTAGCTGCGCAGATAATAATAGTGGCTTGTCTTTTTCCGTGTTTTTTTTATCTCATTGTAGTGGCTGAACCTTGGTATCCATCCCCACTTAGGCAGATTGTGGAAATTTAGTCAGCTTTGCTTTTTGCCTATCCAGTTGATAACGCTCTAGATTTTCCCGCCACAGTAATGCGCCCACAAACCAGACGGGTGGAGTGGAATTGTCTGGAACAGAATACGACTCCCTCGTCATTTGCCTACGGTAGACGTGGTCTTAAGCGCTCGACCATAAATCACGTGTTTATTGATCCACGTCCAACCCTGGATACTGTAATTACTCCCGGGGGAAAGACGGAATATCCACAGGATTCTCTGTGGTGTTTTTTACCAGCTCAATGGTATAGAATTGCAAGACTGAAGAATTGCCGCTGCAGCTTTCAGGGTCTATGGCCGAGACGATACAGATGCAATTATCTCCCTTGAAAAGACCAATGTTTGAAAAGAGTATCCATCAATCTTGGTTCACAAGTTCAGTCACGTTTGAACGGCAAAGGAAAGAACACTTTTAGGTGGTTAATTCAGGGTAAGGCCATTTTGGAGCACCCTTCTGTGAAACCTCACAGGTTTTGTCTAAACTATTCCTCCCACCCGAGGATGAAACATTACATTTACACCACGAGTTTGACTTCCGATGTTGCGTGCACATAGGTATCCTATTTGTATAAAATTGCATCTACAAAGCATGTGGGTGCACCTGTCAGTGGCAAGAGGCATGCCGTTCGGATCTCCGTAATGCGGCAACTTTTCAAGTTTCACCGAATGCACTTGTCTTCCAGATCATAGTAGAAACTATCCTGCATTAGGATATACATACGTGACCAATGAACCTTCAATAGACCTGAAGCACCGTTGAGGTGTTTCAGAAGAAACGAATAATGTGCAGAGTGAAACCCATTTGTTTGTGGTCTCAGTTAATAACTTTAAATGGTAGTAATCACCCAGCATGGTAGGGTGATTCTCCACCAAAACATGCACATAGGCCGTTCATCCCAAGTATTTACACCAAAATTCATACAGGGATTTGAACTCATAGCTTCTGTAATGGTTCTTTACGCCATACTACTTGTACCTCCAAGCCGAGGACCTGAAACCACACCAACAGCATGTTTATCGTACGCATCGGTCGGTCGCTATAGCCCAGTTTGCCGTGCACTCTCTCGCCGTGCCACTTAACTGCAGTCTGCTGTTTGAGGTCACATCACAGACAGACACTAAACAGACGCGATGTAAGGTAGCATGCAGAGTTAATGAGTATGAGGACTGTGTTACCCTATCATCGTGATTCCCAAGTGCCGCTTAACTGAACCGACGGGCGTTGTGTGTACTCGCTAAACAGCTTTTATAGATATGATTTGATTGCTACGCGTGTTCTAATGAACAAAGTGCTCATAGGATGCACTACGGAAGCAGGAGACTTTTGAAGTCCAACGTTTGAGATAGTACACTCTCTGTCGTCTCGATCCAGCAGTGATACTAGCCACAGCTGCAATCGATGCCAAGCTCGTACCTCGTCGAAGAAAGATTATCATTATTTTCGAGTTTATCAACCACACTAAGTGCATTATACTCCACACCGTGTCTGTTAGGTGTTCTACCACACTACGAATCTATTAGGAAATGTTCAGACAAGTGGCCGGTTTAGAAAGTGTGCTTGATGGCAACATGTGATGGACATGCTTTGGCATGCTTTAAGAGTCCCTTGCTTTGATAGTGCAACTTGTCTGGTATGACGAGGTCACAGATGACCTTCAGTAAGATTTCGAATAAATCAGACAGTCAGATGCATCTCCAAATCTCTTCAGGAGCTTCCAACCCACCTTTGGCAAACAGTGCGTTTATTCATTGAAATAATTTGTTTACACTGGCAGACACTGGCAAACGCAGCTACCGGACTGCAAGCAAGTTTATCATTCAACCACATAACATTACTCAACTGCATGACAGTGAAATCAACAAAGCCTCACTTTTGTTTTTAACAGGTCAGTAAGTTTTAACTGTGGTTCAGTTGCAACGCCTTCAAGACTGCATTCCAGAGGATTCTCAGACGCCAATTATATTTTTTTGCTCATCGGATTAGGAAGACACCTGTTGTCGCTCTTGTAACTCAGTACATTTTTGTAGGAATAGGCAAACATTTAAGCGCTTTTATGCCAAAATTACTGAGTTGTGGAAATGTGAGAGCTTCCCGCCGGGCGTGTTATTCCTATGAGGACAGCGCTCTTTGGGATTTTAAGAATGATAGTTTTTTCCTGATGCTTAGCTATCCCGACTAGATCATCAGGACTACGAGAAGTGCTGGATTCACTCGGAAGCACTGAAGAAAATAAAATTAGTTTCGGTTTATCTTCCCATGTGAGAAACACTTCAAGTTCAACTTCTGCATTCATGAACCTAGCTACATATAACAGTATATGGCCACCGAAATGAAATTTGTGAAAGAAAACCGCGGAATTCAGAACGAAGCTCTGCAAAGCAGTTTAAAACTCTCGGCGCTTGAGTGCATGGGATAGAATTGTGCAAAATATGGCATAAACTGGCTTTTTGGTGTAAGTGTTCGTCAAGTTTCTTCCGGAGTGTTTGCATCCACTTGAAATTCAATAAAAAATTTCTTCCAGTTGCTGGTTTTCAGGCCCAATCCAGTTGGACTTCTTATGCTCTGAACTAATGGGTACCGTCTGCTAATTCGACAAGTTCTATGTCTGATGGGAGGGTGATTAAAATTTTTCAGTTCTGACATGAACTAGCAACGGTTCGTAGTATGCATTATGTAATGGAAATTCGTGTGACGTGGCGAATCGCCCTATTTGCTTAGTGTATCAATCACTCCTTGCCTACTGCTGACTAGCCACCTTTTAATTCTCGTTAAAATAAGAACTAAAAACTGGCTACTCTGTCAGTTCAAAACATGTATTTCGTCTACGCCTGGCCGGTAAGCTGGTTGTTTTTTCATGGCTCATCACTGCATCATGCTGATCGATGAGTCGTTAGCGTGACCTTCAAATACTGTCTAATTATAGGCTTACCTTTCTGTGCGTCGTGTTTGTCGTAACATATTGAGACTGCGTCACCTACAGCGACTTTCAATGATTACACTTGGTGCATGTTTTCTGTGCTCAAACGGCCCGGCTTCCTTGAGGAACGCATTCGGACGAACAAAGGTAGACAGAGCAGTCATTTGAGGAGTCCACGAAATAGGTGCTTATATAGCGGAAGAAACTGAAAAGCAATACGGAAGAATGAAGAGACGAGGATATAGGGCTTCCAGTTCAATTTTTTCGCCTTACTTGCTTTTAAATTTTCTCCGGCACATTAAAGTGGCACGGCGTATATTGCCATATTTTGCCCCTAACCGCATTAGATTACTCGTGAACATATTTGATTTAGAGTAGCCCACCTTTCAAAGGGGAACTCTGAAGAGAGAGAGATATTGATCTCATCGTTGGCCGTGACCTATTGTGAGTAGTCACTAGGACAGACCAGATAGCCCGCTCTCCTTTGGTACTGTATTTGCGCTCGACTTGACTAAGTGCAATTGTCACGGGTGCTTGTACACACGTTTCATCACCAATCGAGAGGATATCATCAGTGCGCCTTAGGGAATGGAGTAGAGGGTCACGATGCTCGGTAGCAAATGCCGTCGTGCCATCTACCTGGAGATTCTGATCGGCACTGTACTTTTCTAATGGTAAGGCTGTCGTAGGCAAAGCGCTGCTTAACGCGATACAATCAATTTGCTTTTGTTTTTTAGCTGCAACGAACTAACGCATCGACATGGTTGCCAGCGAATTTCTCGGTTACATTCAAACTTTTTCTGCCTGTAACTATGTGGGGTTTGAAGACTTGGCCGATCGGGCAAATTTCCAGTGGAACGTCATTATTATACTCATTTGTATGATTCTCGTCACTTTGCGACAATACTTTATGACCCCTCTGGTGTGCTACCTACCCACAACGGTGAGCGGCGTAAATGCAGACTCTTATATCACAAACCTATGCTGGATCGAGGGTACCTTCCCAATCAATTTGACCTCCGGTATCGTACCACACAGAATGGAGGAGTGGGATGCGATGAGACCACATCAGATGAGTAAGTCGATTAGAGAAAATTGATAACCTATTTATTTAACCAACTTGTCGTTTTGTTGTCCAACTTTTGCTATGTGGTGGTTGTAAAACCGAATTCGGTAGTTGCGGGAAGTGCTTTAATCTGTCTCTTGTTTTGTGTTCGCTGAAAAATCTATGGGAGTCAGGTGAAAGAGCCATCTTCTTGGGTTAGACCTGAATTGCTTACTGAAGGCCTTGACGATCAACTTTTTCGCTGAGAACATCATACCCTTCCTTAGAGAATGAATTTATTATTATTGCGTGGAACTGTGCCTTGATTAAAGTGGCAAAACTAATTTTCTGTGCGATAGTGAGACATTGCATGTACTAGTCAGGCTTTCCTTAATGCATATATTTCGGCGGACGTTTGGACACGGTCATTAAGGCAGTTTTGACCAACTTTTGTTCGATTTGTCTGTATTTGCATCAACATTACTCTCGGTTGAACATCCTCTTCGCATCCCGATACGATTAGTCTTGTAAGTGCACGCTTAAGCGAGGAAGCCATGGTCCAACGAGGATAATTATACTGGGGAGGATTGTTCGGACGAGAGTGATGTGAATACAAATGTAACAAATTCCTCAACTTATCACAATTGATGGTTTATGTGTCATATAGGTTAGAATATTGCGGGTATCTTTTGTTTGGTTAACTGAAGTCCGTAAAATCTTTTCGAGAGCTTAAGGTGCCTTAATTACAAAGACGCGAAGCCACTGACCAATGGGGCTTGGGCAACCTCGTCGTATTTGAGCTCCGGTGCTCCCTTTAAGCTGCATAAAATGGATATCATGATTGGATGGTTCGTCTTTTTTCGAGGACACCTTCCTTTTATCACTTTGCTCCATCTTTTCATATCGTGAGAGCATTGGTACCAGAACTCTATCAATACCCTTACTTACAGTATATTCCGTACGAACGAGCCACTTAGCGACTTATCTGCTCCCTATGGGTACTGGAGCTCACCCCTGGTTATTGCAGTGATGCAGTCTATCATCACTAGAAACGAAACAGTGCAGTACACTGGGAGGTTCAATTTTTATCTCGTTGGATTGCAAGTTTAATGCGCCGTACTAACTAGGTCCTTTGGTTCAAGTAAGATCAGAACGCCTCTCCATTTACTTACTGTCATTGACCTGAGGAGTCCGGGTAAGATTGCACGAAGTATATTTTGAGACTTTCGAGGAGTAGCCCTGAAATGAAGAAGATACAAAAATGACTTCTCAACAGACTCCTCTTTCCCCGTTAAGCGACACGTTTAACAAAAGCCAGTCCCACTTCCGCACTCCTCCTTGGACCAAATTTTGTTGCGGCGTTGGACTAGCGTTAAGGCGACACAGTCTGCTTGATGACTCTTGGATAGACTGCATTGTAAACATGCCTGAACACGTGAATGTGTCCATCACTTGACCTTTGCCGTAAACATAGGAAACGAGGCCGGACGGTTAAACGTCCGAAATCTAACCGACGTTACACCTAACATAATAATCACGTTCATAGATTTCGATTACGGTCTTGGAAACCATCCTGGTAGAGGTCAAAGCACGGAGCAACCAGTAAACTTAGAGATTCAGGGACTCACATTTTTTGTGAGTCGTACTGTATCGGTCGGTTCTCACTGACATAAGAACACGTTGTTGGTCATCACTGAACCTGAGTGTCTGCATAGTAGCAGTGGTGTCGGCTATGCCCTTCTGACAATAACCCAACATTGAGCATATAGCCCGTTCTGATAAAACTCATGAGTAACTATACTGATTTGACTGTAATTAACCCACCTTTTCCACATGTTCGCAGCGCACTGAGCGTGTGGATTTTCTCTATAGGTCTGCCTAATCTGTTGACCCGTTCTGTAGAGCACTTCCGAAGAATGATCACAAAGTTCTGTGAATAACGAAGACCATTTACCCACGGTATTTTTTGGACAGCACTGTAGGCAGAAGATAATTGCATACCGCTTAACTAACCCATGCTGTTTTAGCTATAACTTGAGTTCCTTCTACATCACTTCCGCTTGTGGGTGTTATATTGTGTAATTTGGCACAGACGTCGTTTGACGAAGGATTTACTAACAGAAAGCTCCCTTTTCCTAACATAAGATGATACTATCTCGCGGGGTTGCGAAGTAAACCTTCTGTTTCAGAAGAATACTGTGCTGTGGCGTTTAATTTCGTTAGGGGGCGTTCGAAGTGAATCAAGAGCTCGAGGTAACCCAGCGGTTAAGGTATGAAACTACTAGCCAGAATGTTTGTGGTTCGAACTCAACCTTGGCTTTTCGATTCATTGTGTCTGGGCTTGGGCAACCAACCTTCGTGTCCCCCCTCGGGTTGCGTAACAGCTATGCACTGGAAGAGCACCACACCTGAGCCATTATTTTTTAGTTAATTTTTTTCTTGGAGAAAAGGCTCACTTAAGAGGATAGTGAAATGTCCTCACAAGGATATCATTAGCTCGAAGTAGCTCAGTTATGAACTCGCAAAGTAACTGACCGTGGTTCGAATCTAACTTCGGCATCTCGACTGCTTCTGTCTAGGCAACCTGGTGGTACCCTAGCCCTCATGCCTGCTTCGGGTGGCATGGTGAGGTTGTTCCAGCTGAACGGTTATTATTTATTATCTATTACATGGATTTCATGATGTGATACTTTGTGTGAACCTTCCCAAATAGTCTCGAAGTATTCCATTTACATACAGAACTACAATCACTGGCGTCACGAGCAGTATTGTGACGGCGTACCGTAATATCGTTTGGTATTTCTATCTATTCGTTCTTCCCTTAAGCGGCATCAGGCAATTAGCCTGGAATGTCACATGAGAACGCGTGCCGTCAGGTCGGATAGTTGCAAGTCATTACTTCAACTGCCACCAACTTAATTGGCAGGTGCGAATAATCGTTGGAGTAGGGAAACCAATGCATCATCCAACTTATGTCTCCATGACTTTCGTCTTATGTATCTTCAACTCCAAGGATTAGAGAGTATTTGAGCGAAATGTGATACGTCGGTTTATAGCAACACCGGATTATATCAATCTCGGTAAATGCTAGGGTACCTGTTCTTAGAACACAGCAGTGGAGATTTTCCTCCTTTTTCGTGAAGCGAATTTCAAATACACTCTTTTGTAGATACACCAGGTTTGCGCCGGATTCTTGTATCAGTATAACAGTTCATTTTTGCGCTAGACGCAGGCCACTGCTGTTAGGCACCTAACGAATTTACTAACACTTAAGAACTTAAGCCTTTGTCACCAACTCATTTCAACCATTGTTTTGTTGAATCCACCGTTTTCCGTCTTACCAGTTTTAGTATCCTAGTCTATCGTGGTCTAGACCCAAGTCGGCTACCTGAATATTCTGACTTTCCCAGACATTTCTGCTTCGGTTCCACTTCGTTCTTCCTCCATGTGTACTTTTTGTGTCTGTTTCATACTTTTTGTAAATACACTGACCATTTGAGTAACGCTGTCAAAACCCAGATGCCCTAGATTTTGCTCGCTATTAGCATATATTCTTCAGCTAGACTGTAATATCAATTTGACCGTTTTGGCTACAAACCATCAGTTTAGAACGACTGTCCATACCGAATGTATTTTGGATCGCCGTATCCAATTCAAGCTAGTTTATCAAATAAGTTATCATAATTTCCAAGTATATGCAAAACCACAGCCTCATCCACAGTAACTCACGTTCACTCTTCTCCTCTATCCACAGATTACTATCAGTGGGTTCCCTTGGTTTTGGGGTTGCAAGCTATCCTATATTATCTGCCACGGATTTTCTGGAGTATATTCACTTACAACCGCACGGGCACTGATCTGCAAAATCTCGTTCGAACGGCCAATTCAATTACCAAGGAAGAGGGGGAGAAACGCTCCAAAATGGTCCAACACATTGCGCGCACCCTAGAAATCCTTCTCTTCAGTCGACGTGAATATCGTGGTGGGTCAGGTAGCCTTGCTGATCGTCTACGACATTCATCAATCATACCAGGAAAACGCCACGGAAACAATCTTGTCTACGTCTACATTACCGTAAAGCTGTTATACGCTATAATTGGAATTTGTCAGCTATATATGATGTACCTGTTCCTGCGATTTGACTCTCGTGAAGGTTATTTGTTCTTCGGTTTTCGCGTATTGCAAGATATCATCCATGGTAAGCCGTGGACTGAAACGCAAATATTCCCCAGAGTGGGCATGTGCAGACACACACTGCAACATGTGGGCGCCAGCAACAGATTGTTTGCTCAGTGTGTTTTGCCAATCAATATGCTAAACGAAAAAATCTACGTATTCCTGTTCTTCTTTTTGGGAGCGGTAATGCTGATCACCCTGATTAGTATTCCTCTGTGGATGAGCCGAATGGGAATGAAGAGACGTCAACGTCGTTTTGTTCGACGCTTCCTCAAAATCGCAGACGTATTCGACAGAGATGACCCCAAAATGGCACTATTGGTGGATCGTTTCATCTCTGAATTCCTGAGGCAAGACGGCCATTTCATATTACGGATGATTTCCATGAATGCAGGTGACCTGGTCACTGTTGAGATCGTGTGTTGCTTGTTTGCTGACTATAAGAAACACTACATGGATAAGGATTTCCGTGGCCCACCAATCGTTCCAAAGCCACCGAAATATTTGAGCGACTACGTGCCGCGTTTAAACCATCTTTCTGGTGACATGTCGGGCGATATTGTAGACAAGAATCACGGGGGATTTATGAGTGCGCCTCTTGAGCAGGGTGGGATAGCGACGGTGCGTCAGCGACCTCTGCCAACGGCACCATATCCTGTTACCACTGGTGGAAGTCCTGTGATCATGAAGTCTGCCAAAACAATCGACTACACTGAAATGTACCCCATCAGCCGCATACGTTCTAGTCCTCCAGGACTTAATGAGCCTGATGGATCGGGAGAACAAACTCCAGACCGTGTAACACGACCTGAACAAAAGCCAGCTCCCACACCAAGGCTAGCTGAAGAGGTTGTTGAACGCGAATCTACCGTAAAGAGAGTATACCATCCACCTTGTGAAGTATGATACCTATGTACCGTTTTTTATTCCGCTCACTGAGGGATATTGGTCCCTGACAAGTTTGTCCATTTTTTACCCTCTGCCCCCGTGCAGGTTTCACCTGTTAAAACGATCTCACTTTTGTACTCCAATACCTCAGGTCTTTTTAAGCGTTTCCTCGAATATGTATTTTTTAATTCAACTGCGCACTTTTTTCCTAGTCTCACAATTTGCTGACAAAGTTACGAGAATGTGGATCGCTTTTTGCGATTCCCTTGACCGTTTCAATCCTACGTCATTAATTTTTCGCCCACCAAATATGTGGCTTAGAAATGCTCCACTTTTTAAACCCCACACAATAAGTGGCCCTGTTACACTTTTCCCTTGTGTTGTTTTTCTACGCATCTTAATTGTCAATCACTTGGTACGTTCATTTTGTGCATTGTCAATTTTCATGGAATAAATGTTTGTATTCATGGCGATGGTTGGTCAGCGATACAATTTTGGGTAGCCTATAATCGACCATGTTTTTCAGAAAGGTTGGTATCCATTTGAATCCAAGAGTGTCTGGTTAAACGCTGATTCACATGGTAGTCGTTGCTATTTCCGTCGCCAGTATTCTCCGGGCCGAGCGTGGTTATGAGGTACACACAACTCACTCGGCCGATAAGTAGCTCGTGCACCGAGTGGGTGGGGAGGCCACACACAAAGAAAAAGTGAGCCGTCGAACTCCATCCTTTAGTTAGCACGACTGTGCCAGTCTTTTGGTTCAGGGTTTTGGCAAACAGTGTGGCAGATGACCTTGCGAGCTTGGCTGGGTGGGCACAATCCATTGAATCACTCTTGCTCGAAATGTCAGAAGGGTTCAATTTTATCGAAATACACTCATTTTAAAAACATCATAAACGAAATATTCGGCTGGGTTCCAGGTGAGCCTCTCGCAAAACCAAATTTGTTTGCAAATGAGTTTATTTCGCTAATTTCGTGCAATTCGATCTCAAGTAGAACATAAGGTTAACGGAAACTCGAGGAGTGCGCCTACATGATGAGCCTGAAGAAGGGTGAAACCGGTCGTGGGTTGTCGAGAAATTTTCATCAACCTTATGAGTAGTGTATTACGTCTATAGGTTTAATTTTATCTTCTAAGTCACAGGATGCAATCATTCGGATGATAATATTATCCTAATGTCCTTAATTCTTAATATTCTTATTTTTGGTGGAATAACCAGTAGATTACGCATAACTGGAAGCAGTTTGATTGAACATAGTTCTCATCTCACGTCTGGCTTTGCAGTCTGTTTCCTGAGAGCTTCCTGACAAAGTTGTCTCACACGTGGTTCCGGAATGTGGGCCACCGATGCTTTGGACAACATGAAGAATATAAACTCGCTTGACCTCATGTACATAAGGTTGTCGGTTATCACCTCCGTAAATCTCGTAGTTGTTGATTTTGACAGTCATACGTGTCTCCATTCTGTGGCTCATATCATGCTGTTTATAATTTACTTTGACCTCGGTTCGCTTCGTTTACGTTGGAGACGTGCCTTTGGTCGATCTCTGAGGTTTAGAAGGACGAGTTTGATCACAATCGGCAGCTGACAACATCACAATAGAACCGGCTGTTTGACGATAGCAACCAGTCATTTTGTACAGCCTGCGTTCAGCGATACTGCCTGATCGCACACTCAATAACCCATACGGCTTCTCGATGAAGTCCTCCAGTATGAAAGCAGATGTTAGGTAGATTTACACCACTTTACTGAGCATACGTATCGTGTGATTGAAGAGCCACTGAGGAACTGTTTGGTGACCAGAGCTTTGTTTAGTTTAAATGGCGCTTTAGTATTCTCAAGGACGGCTTTTGAAAACCGTTACTTTCGGCTGACTATGCGCCACATATTCATAATCACTTGTTAAGTTGAATTCGGGATCCCGGTTCTGAGTGTTAAGTCCTGGATAAGTAAGTAACTTATGCTTCTTGGAAAATGGACTTTTATTTTGATACTAGGAGAAAAAGAACATCGCCAACGATGAGGAATCCATAAAGACTACCCTGAAATTTAACAATCTGAACTAAAGAAGCATCCACAAAGCACTCATCAGAAGATACTTTTCATAACCACAAGCGGAAATTTCAACATACGCTAATAAAGTAATAAAAGATTGTAAATTGTGCAGGTAAAATAATATATATATATATATATATAGGACATAGCACACGATAATTACGTGTATTGTGTGTTTAATAACTTCTTATGGACTATATATGAATATGTATGAATTTCAAGTTCTGGTGAAAGCACGCTTGAATTAAGTCAGTTAAGCTCAAAACGACATTAATTATGGGGGTTATGGCACTATTACTGTTCTTGCATGACCCTCCAAGGTTGACTAATTTTCCTCTATGATTTTGGGCAACGACTCTCACAAAATTTGGTCTTACTCGGAACAAGGATGAACACGCCCTCTTTTCAAGGTTGCTGAAAGCCTTGATGGCCAACTGCTCCCCTTTGTAAAAGGTGCTGGGGCAAGAGAAATAATTCGACACCTTTAATAGCTTCCTAACTAAAACGTTAGGTTGCCCTTGTGTACGTCATTCTGTTGAGGGTTATTATGAAAAAGGTACTAAGATGTTAACGCCCAGTTACATTGTATTTGAAAGTATGGATGCACTTTCATAGAGGAGACTGCTCACAAGATTACTGAAAATGTGTCGACAGCCCACGACCGGCTTCGCCCTTGTTGGGGCTCATCAGGTGGGCGCGGTCCCCGAGTTTTCGTCAACCTTATATTCTACGTGAACCCAAATTGGACTGATGTCGACAAATACACTCATTTGCACACCAACTAGTTTTTGAAGGGAGACTCAACTGAATCTCTCGTATGTGAAATTGTTCAGTTGGGTCTCCCGTGAAAACCCAGTTGATATGCAAATGAGTATGTTCGTCGATATGGAAAAAACTTCACTTTTAGATTTTTTGTAATCGCATTTCTCAGTCCTTTCAAAATAATCTGGTGTGGGATGGTTACACATCCGACTACTCTGTACGGCAGAGAAGCATCGGTGTTGAACACTGATGTCATGCTCTCGATGATGATGATGACTCCGTACGCCGATCCACTGAGTTAATAGGACGAATTTGAGTAAATCGCCGAGTACCAGTGCTGCCTGTAAACTACCGGAAACGCGTAGGCGTTGAAAACCACTGCATTGGGGATTTTCCACACTGGTATCTTATCAACGACTGTCTCTAGGCCACAAAAATTTCTCATATGATTCTTCGGAATCCTGAAGTTATATGACCAAAACTCGTAGCCATTCAGTCTGATAATTTCGAGTCTCACCGGATACGACTGGAGCACTCAGGTGACCAGAGCAAACAGTGATCCTATTATGCTCGCGGAGCTTAGAATAAAAGGCTCAGTATCAAGGTGAAATCGATCTGCGAGCCGACACAGTGATCAGAGTACTGGAATATCAAGGTCAGCCAGTCAGCTCCAAAGGTCAGGAGGCTAGTGATTGACTATTCGTACCATTTGGGAATCATAATAACTGTATCGCTAGCATAAAAACTGACGGAACAACGGGCGGGCTGTGATTCTTTGATCGTAGGCCAAATTTCAAGAAACGCCGAAGAGTCTGTTTTGTTTTTTCCCTCATCTTTTTGTGAATCGGACTGGCCGGTGATTCATCGGTGCACAAGACGGTGGGTGCTCAGCCAATTCAATGGAGATATTTAGTTAATGAGAAGCTATTTTGCTGGATGAATTTAATAGTAATTGGATATATGTGTATCGTGCGAAGTACTGCTTCCTTTAAGACCCAGAACACTAGCGTCGGAAACATAAGGACAGCCCTTAATTTTTACGACATTTGGAGATAGTAGGTTTGTTCACACTGGCATTATCGCTGTCACCAGATACATGTGACAAATCTTCGATTATCTTTTCTCGGTACAAAACATTCCACTTGCAATACGACTAAAGTTCATTCAGGATCTCCTACGGTGGATCTAAGTTTCAGCATTCGGGAAATTAGACCTAAAAATGCATACCGGAAGTGTTAGTTTTTTTTACACTAGCAGACAATTGTCTGGCTCTTGCGGATGACGATTTGAAGTGCTTTAAAGCTGGATGGTAGGTGAGCAATTCTAGGCCAGTTCAGTGAGAGAAACCGAACATATTGCAAGGATGAAAAAGCTAGTGATCATAGCCCTGTGGATCTTGAACTTGCCTAGTCTGGTAACTTCCAACCGCCTTTGTGATACACGTTAAGTCATCTGACCGAGTGTGTGTCATATCCCGTTGATACCAAATAGAGTCCTCAGAGTTAGCCATTTTGTATAGTTTTCCACAGTGAGCATAGACCAGTACCATATGAAATTATCTGAATGCCAACATATACGCACCTGAATTGCTAACCATAGAAGAGGTCAACGCTGACATTTTTAATTTATCTCTCAGATGTAGGTGTGATGAAATTGAGGATGATGGGCGAATTTTGGAAACATCTACCGCATTTTACTGCCAAGTAGGGGCTGCCGGTCAAGACCCCGGCCATCAAACTATCCTTGAAATGGGGCGTTTAGAAGAGCTAAACGGGTCTAGCTTCTTCCGCTACTTTTGTTCTAGGTATAGGAGAATCGCGTAAATTAAGCCGATCATGGTAGAATTTGTCCCTTTAGGTTTTTCTAATTAAGGCCATCTTGTATTCCAGAATACCACTGAAACACAATTTTCCAACTATGGGGAAAAGCCGTGGATCAGGCTTTGTTTCTTTTGCAGAGGGATAATGCTGCTGAATTAAAGTGATTGATTCTGGGATTTTGTGAAATCGGTATTGCTCTGGACAAGCCCATCAGATCTAGTTCGATAAACACGGATCAGTGTATCAAGCTGATCCAAAAAGGGATGCCAGTTCATCATGGTTTTCCTGAAGCTCGCCTAGTAACACCAGAGCACGATAAGATTTTTGAATTCCTGCAGTCTCCTCCATCTTCAGTTCTCATTTAAGCTTAACATGAACAATTAGGCGGCCTTGGGGAAGGAGCATTAAAAATTATGGAAAGGCCGCTTTCCTGTCTGCTTTTTTCGCCCAACCTTTCGCCAAAATTGAAGGTTTGTGTTTTTATGACTGGGACGGTGTTCTTTAACATAAGGTCCCTCCTGGCCAGTGTCCTTCTCCGTTTCACAAATGGCTGCTTTTTTATCTTTCATCCGGCAATACTGCAATCAGAATAGAGTTTTTTGGTTAGTGTTCTAATCCCTGGCTTTCTCCGACTGCTAAACTTGGCTTCGGTCCACATACTTGGAGTTAGTGGACAGAAGTCCACACCGGTTTGGTGTACTATAGGACAATCAATCAGTCCACGCCCATCGATCGGTTAGGCTACCTGCATTGCATACTTTTGAGGACATATAGCGAGTAGCCTGAGCAAGCAGGTCTATTTATCCAATCGCCACAATTTCAGACAGTACAAACCCTGGACAATCGATTTTTTGGAAAGAGATTTTCCCAGCCAGTGGGTTCATTTAGGACACTGGACCTGGGATATAACAGACAGAGGATAGTAGAATGTTTTACGGCGGTGTTTCACGTCCATGATCGATTTGGGAAAAACTCAATCAGTGGAGTCACAGTTGTTCAAGCATAAAGCTCAATATGCCTTTTCTGGCAAGTGGAAGTTGTGGGTGGAATTTAACAAACTAGATTATCCGACTTGTTGCTATTCGGTTTTATTCCACTGATCATAGTCGAGGCTGGCCACAACTTCGGTCATTTGGGGATACGCTCTATGGCCCGAGTGGGTGTTAGGTGATGCATGGATGCTCAAAAACAGTTTACCTATGAATTCTAGCAAGATACATTATCAGTGGGTTTCCCGATCGTCTGTTTACTGGCTCCGTGGTCACTTAGTATTCCTGTTACTAAGTACTAGGAGCATTCATTGGTGCTTCTATCCAGCTTTATTACTGAACAATGTATCAGGGGTCCAAGGTTGTTTGAGTTCGAACACCAGCACTAGGAATCAGAACTGCACAATCAGAACTGTCACCCCGGATTCCACCTCCACGTTCGTGTTTAAACTAGACGTTTCGAGTTCTCGAAGCTGCCAGGTGAATGAATTATCTGGTTTCCGTTTTGTTATCCCACAGAGCACTTGGTCGTCCTACGAGAATTAATAAAGCGGCTTCTCAGTCAATTTGTTTCTGCTGGTTCACCAAGTGTGGTTCTCCAGACATAAGCTGTCGAATTGTCTGCATACGAGATAATGCTAAGTTTCGACAGCCGTCTTTCACATCATTTTGTTGGGCAAAGCGGTTGCGTACATCATTAGTGAAGTAGTCAAGTATCTATTGGGGTCCAGTAGTTACGCGTTTGAAACTAATAACGGTCGAGTTGCTTACTTTCATGGGCACTGTGCACGTGATCCTGTTATCGGTTTTCAAAGCAGTGGTATTTCAAGTGATGGGCATGCTAACGGCTCAATACCCTGCATAATACGTGCTGTATTCAACCAGTATGGAGTTGGCTCCTAATCACAACCAACAGCCTAGTCAGTTATATCTTGTCACCATTTATCTGTGTTTCCTCTGTTGACTGCTATCATGGTGGTTATTTACGGCTAGTTGCACTGTAATGGCGTTACTAGAATTTTTGGCACACAATTACTGCCTCCTTGCCAAGCAGGTGGACGGCTGAACAAAGGACAAGCTGCTATATGGTTGCTCGGAAAGCTTGGGTGATACTGTTGTCTTAGTGACACGATACACTTGTGTTAGGCTCTGCTTGTTTCCGTTTCAATTGTTGCTTTCGGAGATGCTACGTTTTGCGCATAATTGTCGCAATGAAGAGTGATCGCGAGCATTCCAATTTGTTTTCAAGTTTACCGAATGGGAAGTCAATTTAATTAGGAAACGTTAAGCGCTGGAGACTACCCTGTATACAACATCAAATGGCAAGTCCGTTTCATCCTTTCGCTGCTTAGCTGCGTAATTGTGGTCTTGCCACTTTACTCAAAGTTTAATAGGAGTAGAGGAAATCCACAGAAAAGGTAAACTAATGGACCTCTTGATCAGTTATTGAATCCTTACCCCATGAGCCATTCCTGGAGGACCAAGTAGAGAAAATACATACCTACAAGTAACACGGATTTGGCTTTGGGTAGGGTAACTTCCATAAATGGGCGATAAGTTTTGGTGGTCAGATCTAAGTTATTTTTGCCTGATCCTCCCTGATTTGGTTGCTCTCCTATATGCTTGGCCAGATTGGTAGTGTCCATTTACTGATGCATCCAACGACTTAGTAAAACCGAAGCACCGAAGCAAGGACGCAATCTAGTTGTTTGTCGTTAATATTCTATCATACGAAGTGGGTTCAGGAAGGTTACATGCATCTATCCATACGTGTCGAATATGAGTATTATGGATAGCTGGGTTTCGGTAGCCAATTGTGCAGCGCTGTAAACGGACCGGGTTTGATTGTCGCATGGGGATAATAGAAATGACTGTCACTCCCGTTTTGACAAAACTTAAGCCTGTCGCTCCGACGGTAACAACAAGATATATATTTCCAACTCTAGACATAATAGAGAGAGAAACAATCGACTGTATTAACTAGATCTTTCCTTGAGTCGAACTGTCCCGTGGCAGACTGTAGGTCAGAACCAGATTACAAAACGGAAATAGACTCGTTGCGACAAACTGCAGCGTGCTTTTGGTGCTGTCTAAAAAGAAAACTCAAGGAATACGTGATAACTTTTACTACAGCTGCTGATGCTTTATTTATTAACATACTTCTTCAACATATTTTTGGGGTCTTATTCTTATTCATAGTCATAACCTGAGGTTCCCTAGTGTCCTTGCACACAATGCGAGATCTAGACTTGAAGGGAAGCCGTAGAGGCAGGTTGATGGTTTCACTACATGTGTGCTTTTGGACCACGCATTAGAAGACACTTTCATGAAAACGGTCAAACAACTGTCCTTCGACAAGACTCCATAGGCTTTCATCAATCTTTTATCGTCATAGTGATGTTTTTATTACCTTCGAACAATTCATTTTCTTCGTGACCTAGAAGGGAATGAACTGCACCACATCAAACCCTAAATCAGATGGAAGTTCACCCACTTCGGATAAAACTATTTTCAGACTGATCCCCATAACATCCTATCTACCGCGAAAACACTTAAACTGGTCGACCTTTACGATTGTGGTTTGGGCTTGCGAAAATTTATCCTACATAGCAACTCAGACCAACTGCAACGAGAATAGACATCCTTTGGCAAACAGTTGATGGAGCACCTTATTGGAATGCTCAGTCGAGTTTCACACACTCATCCCTTAACTCAGTCATTAAGGGAGAACGATGTGTGCTTTATTCCAACCCAGCTACGATCGTGTAGGTAAGAGCTTCAGGAGGAGCCTAACTTTATCCTTACTTCATGTCTACACAGCAACCCCACTAGGTTTCCTTAGATTACCACAAGTTGAAGGTAAAGGTGAAATTAGACTGTCCAGTCTCTGTGTTTCTCAGCTTGTCTTAGAAGGGTCCTATAGGTTCGAAAGCTCATACACTGATAGAACGGACAGTGAAAAGCGCGGATGATCAAACGCCGAACTATGGCATGCTGATGCTGCCAGGTTAGTAAATAGCAGCTTGGAGTACAACACATCGCCATTCATTATCCGACACCAGGCTCGCCTTGGGTGGATGGCGGTAAATTAATCCTAAGAACGTATTATTAGCTCCATGGTTTTGATGGAGCTGTCGAAGTCAAAATGAAATCGCCTGTTTTCACAAAAATTGTCGGGGGATACCACATCGTTGAATTGATGCCGATCAGCTGGCCCCTAGAAATTAACCAAGGCGTCCGTTCAGCAAAGCTCCAGCTATTCACTGGAGCTTACATAACTTACGTCTAACTGAGGACGGTAAATTGAATACCAATACACAACAGTGCTGGACTTTTCATCTCCTAATGCGATGGACGAACCGAGAGGACCCAGTGACCCATTTGATTTTAAAACAACCTACTCATAAAAAAGCAAGTAGTTAATATTACGACCAACCCTTGAAAAGCTCAGGGCAGTTTTCGTGCGTCGTTGGACTAGTGTGTACAAAATCTAGATGGAGCTAGTTCCAATTTTAATGTATTTCCCCTTAAAGATATTTTTATAGGTACAGAGTAGGTGTTCAATATCTGAGTAATTGATGGAACTTTTCAGTGCCTGAAGCCTCTCAGATGGGCTAACCGGTATCCGAGTTTATGGGTACCGTAGTCAGCAGTTAGTTAATGCAGCCCTTCCCCCCGAAGGGCGACTGACCTCAAGCATGATTAAAAGCGTGATGCTTTTTGAGCAGCAAAATATTGAAAGCTTATGGTCTAAAGGATCTCTTAAAACTGCGACAGAGATGTTTAGATGCGACTAAGAAATACACTTCGAATGAAAAAAGCAGCGTAGAATGGGATAAGCAAGAAAATCTCACATTGTTTTGCACCAAAGGCTTACCTTCCGACAGTTGGCAACAATCACACCAGATAATGCTTATCTCAGGAGAGCTAACCGATAGACAACTAAGTATAAAGTGCTACATGCAATCGGTGCGTGCTGTTAGCTGTTCAGATGTAACTCATAGCATCCATTCTATCTTAAATTCTCCCCCATAATCTTTTAATTTACGTTTTTGACAAGGATCCGCACCCGAATTTTACTGAAACCAAAACCTCTGTTTTTTTTAATCTGATCACTCTAAGCATTTCGTTTACAAGGAGAAGCCGCTTTCTGTTGCTTGGCTAAGGTAAATGTGACAGCACTCGGCTTTGTTGCTTTGGGACAGGCGCGTCGGATAGGAAGCTAATCAGTGGCACATGCTAGTACAGACGGAACGCATGGTTCCCTCACTTCGAATACACTGTACCACCATTGCAACACTGTAAAGTTAAGATACACTGGACAGGCATGTATAGATTGTGAGCGCTGATCAGTAGTTACCATTGTGTGGAGCACAGTCTACCTGACTGACCTGAAAAGCTCGAATCTCGGTACCGTGCTGATACGGAACTTAACCATGTAGCTGCAACGAGATGAATACCGAGTATTAGCGCGCCGAATAGAAAACACTTTTTTGCCAGCAGTCGCAGTGCATATCGAACCGTGCTAAATTGGTGCCAGCAGGAGTAGTTACCTCTCGTAACGCATACAGTATTAGGACCAAGGAATTTCGCTCTCCTCTTAGAAGCACTTTTTATTCGGGTGGCACTTACTTTATGTGAAATCTACACATATTTTCAAGTGGTACTGCAGGTTGCGTGTGCCCGTTTGTTCTCTCGTTCTGCTCGTTTCTTAAGTGCACATATACGACAGATGTTCAGTTGGTCACCGATAAAGGTGCTAATCAAGGGACTTGCATAAGCTGTTTCTTCACTCGTGACGGAATAACATCAGCGTTTAACAGTGATGCTTCGCTGCCGTTTTTTCAGAAACATCTCAAAAAGAATTCACCATTAAAACATGCTTCAGCAACTTTCAAAAATTGGTATCCTGTACAAACTTTTCTCTCCAGAGCGAGACTTCTGTGCACCATAAGCTGTTCGAAGTGCACATAATTGCTTAGACTAATCCTTCTGGGGGTGAATGAACATTAACATAGGTCGGCTTACGAAAGATGAAAACTGTTCGCATGCATATGGAGTGTGAACTCTGAAATCTGTGAAGTCTCAGTGGACGTAATATAATCTCCTGCTATCTCCGATTGTTCAGTAACGACCATGTTGAATTGCATTTTACTGCATTGCTATTTTAGACTGCTTGTTAATACTAGACCATCAAAGCTGTATAAAGTCTAGACTTTGTTGTTTAAGCTTTAACCAAATCGGAGTTAGTGTTGGATCCCAAATGTCCTACTACTCAAGATGGTTTGAATACACGTTTTTGTTTATCAGCTGCACACCAACCATTCAACAGAAGCATTTTGTGGTGCCATATTTCCGATTATTCTACAATACGTCTACGCAGGTCCATCGAATATTGGTCGTAATTAATCAAGTCCACATTGTCGTGAGCACCGTGTCAACTACTAAATGGCATCAGCAAACAAATGACGTATACGATTACCCAGTTGTCTTAGTACTTTTTGGAAGCCCACAAGACGAGTTTGGCTTTTTGCTGAAAATCGGAATGTGAAATTGTGACTTGCGGATCAATAGAACCAGCCTAGATAGGTAGATGAACAGAACCTCGATATAGAAATTCAGCAGAGGTTTTCTTGTAGCACGTTGCTGTACGTTTTCTGGGGAATAAGCGGAGACAAGGCGTTCACTAACTGCCAGTAATGTTTAGCCTTTGAAATTGGAGGAGCAAGTAACAAGGCCCACAGTTTGACCACTGCGGTTTTGGCAACGGACTTCCTTCTCGAATATATATATATATATATATATATATATATATATATATATATATATATATATATATATATATATATATATATATATATATATATATATATATATATATATATTGGCGAAATGCGCTTATTTTTATTTGTAACCAAATTTAATTTCAACAGAAAGCTCAACTGAGTCCGAACCAAATCTTTTATTTACGATATTATTCAACTGAATGCGTTGCATAAATACTGCCTCATGTTTCAGCTGATGCAATATTGTTTCCTGAAGGAACACTACTCATTAGGTTGCGGAAAACAGCTCATGACCGGTTTTTCCTTTCTTGGGCGCAGTCCACAAATTTCCGTCAAAATTATCTTGTACTTGGACCCAAATTTGATGAAGTTCACGAATTACACTCATTTACAAAATGATTTAGTGTTAACGAGTGTTAACTAGTGAAACTAGTCGTAGACTATCAGAAACCTTACAGACGGTATGCTGTTCCAAGTAAACACAAAATACATATTGACTTCTTGAGATGGAAGCCACATGATTTCAAGGGATAGACTCAGGGGGGCTAGAGTTTATCATTAGGTATCACTTGCGTCTTATCCTTGGGGTCAATATGTCGTTGATGGTGTCTTAATATATCTCACTCTCTACATTTTCTCAACCGAATAAGATCGATCTCAGTGCCGTATCGTAAGGACTGTCGGAATAAATCAAAGGTGGGTTGCTCAAGCCTCAATGGCCGAGCAAATATGGCCGTCAATAGATAGCTTGGATTCAGTTTCAAACGGTGGATCTCAGGTTTATCAATGGTTCACGTCTTGGTAACTGCTAAAGTACTTCTTCATAAATAACGCTTTGAAAAATTTTCGACAGCGGGGAACTGAAGCTACAGGTATAGTTGACTTAGGATTGTACCAGATTAAAATAAGAAAATGATCGTTCAAGAAACATAAACGGCCGGAATTAAACTGCTCCAAAACTTTATCGTACAACAGCCTATCTTATTTGGGAATTTGTCGAGATTTTCCATGATGTTTTGATACGTAATACCAGGAATTATCGCGTCCGTCGACCTTCCCAATTTCCGCCGTTAGAATTAGCGTCAAGAATTTGAATCTCTACACTTCAAATTCGCGAGATTGCGAACGTCACTCGATTATAAAAACAGACATATTTGTGTGAAGTTTGGCTTGACAGGATGCAACAAAGATAAATGTATATATATACATAATATGTGACTACAAATTAAGTCGATACCGATCATTGTGTGGAACGGTTCTCATGTGGTCACCCTGGAATTCAAAACACATCACACCAAACACTATTCCTTTGCATAGAGCAGATTCCGACTCCGCTAGTGTCAAATGCCACAAGCAATAAAGTACTTTTTGCGGGTCTTTTAGGTGACGCGTTCCTTACGCGCACAAAGATAGTTTTATGCTGGCTATTTTTTTGTAGAAATCAACTATGTTTACAAAACATTGCTCTGTTTCGCCGATCACAGCAGGCTAGGTTCAAGTGGATTGTCACAAAGACAAAATCCATCAGGAAGAGGGTCTGGCTAATAGAACATTTGGTGCACTGCATCGGCTGGACTTCTCAAGACTCAAGCTGTTTTGATGGATCTGACTGTCGGTAAACTCACGCTACTGGATAATGAAGCAGTAGATTGAAAAACACATCGACTCGCCAGGAGTACTGTGGTTGTCAAATGACATCATTATTTGGACCTACTAAAGCAGGTACCTAACATAAACCACTACAGATATCCAGACGTTCTGGAGGAAACGGTTATCTAAGCCGTTAGGGGAATTTTAAGTGTGATCTGAGATTGGGAGGCCAAAATAGTGACGGAGTTTCTCTGGTTAGAGCTGATTTACATCCGGTGCCTTGTGTAATTTTCATGTTGACTGGTTATGTGCATCGTGCCAGAGTGAATATTTTGTTCTACAGTCCAGTACGCTGAAAATTACTTGAATTAGCAATTCACTGAGGTTCACAGACCTGAAGTTGTTCGATGCTATTTTCCTTATCATTCCGAAGATTTTTACACGCCCGAAAAAAGCTGCAATCCGCTCAAGGCGGCCTTTATGCTCTGCTACACTTTAATCCTTCAGGGTGCTGAATGAAACATTTAGCTTGCGCTTTATAGTTGAGTAGTATCTCACTATCTCGTTATCCGGTGGAAGGTGTTGAACCGAAAAATTTAGTAGAATAGTGTTGCACCTATGAAGCGAAGATCTTTGTTACATATATATATATACATATATGTATATATATACATATATATATAACATATATACATATAACATATATATATATATACTGGTCATCCCGCAGGTTTCCCAACAAAAAGCCACATCCTGAATTAAGGCTACATTCATCTAGTCCTTTTGGGTTTTCCAGCTGAGGTCTTGTCCTCTCATTGAGGCCAATCTACACTGGAGAGCCATGAAAGTTTTAAGTTCACGTTGACCCTAGTGGGCTGGATCTATCACAGGGCACCACTGTAACTAAAACATATTAAAGACAAAACTAGGTTTCTGACTGCTTGCACCAACCATTTGTTACTTTAGCACAAGGCAGGGACCTGAGTGATCGCTTCAGGATAATATTGTTGCCCGGCTGTTCCAAGCCTTGAAACATTATTTTTGCCTGTAACTCATATAACCTACCTAAATTTCTTTCTCTGTTGAAACCAGTCGAACAACTCCAAAATGGGGTAACCAAAGTGCTTACGCGCACGGAAACTCATGCAGAATGGGTCTAGTATCATCACTCTATCAGAAAAGGTGCGAATATGAAGCGCACACAACTCCTTTATGAAGCACTTAGTTTAATTCCAAACTAATATTTCATTCACCATTGGCACAAAGACAGAAACCCAGGAGGAAACGAATGAACACTGCACCAATCCCACTCATTCCTAGTCCTTTGTCAGTAGTTCTATTACAACATGGTTTAGTGATTCGACCGCGTTTTGAAAAATGTACACATTAAACTTCAAAATAGACCTTCTAACTAAATCCATCTGTTCCCATCTGAATACTCATTTCATGTGTTCCAACAATGAAATAAAAATTCGTCTTTTCTAAGCCAAGGCAAGTTTCTAATCTGTTTTGAAAGTACTTCAGATGGCAATTTTCCCTCCCTTTTTTGTCGTAGATAATAACAACCTGGCACTTTTACCAATTTTCCCGTGATTGAAAATTTCCAAGAGGGCTGAAAACCCAGCCCCCTTCGAACCAGGGCGCAGACCTCATGCTGGTTGATTGATAATGAAAAACCACATTTCCATTTATTTTGCTACAAAAAGGAGAAGTTTTCATGCATCCTCTGGCTTTCGCTGTGGACAAGGTGTAATTAAAATGTGAATTGATTTGAAAATCGGCTTATCCAAGTTTTATACCCTGCGACAATGTGAGCGGAAGTCAAACTTGGAACAAAACTTAGAACAAATTTTTGCCAAACAAAACAAAGAATTGCTAGGAAATTTTTCCAGTGATATCATGAGAAATAGTGAGTCTGTGGATTATTCAACCGGAAACCAATTAGGCTAGTTAGTCACATTTTCATTGGTAATAAGGGCACGTCTACCACAGAAGCAAACTTATTATGATAACAAGCGAAACCAAAAGCCAGTTGTGTGTTCTTGTAGGTAATTTTTATCTTTTGAACTACGTACTATATACCTGAGAAAACATTAGTCAGTGACTTAAGTACACACAACATTTTCTTTAAACGCAGATGTGGCCTTGTCTCACTGCTCGGATGGAATCTGCATGAGGATGTGGCGAAGTCGTGTTGTATGTTGTATTAAAGCAAAATTATTCGTGCCGAAAGCATAAAAGATTTGGTTCTTTGAAGGTTGAAAGCCGCAAGGCTAAATCCAACGGGAGCCACCACTGTATTCAGCATGTGTTTCTAGTTCTTGCATATGGCGTGGATAAATTTGCCAAGGAAATCTACACGACTGCACTGTAACTGTGCCATCTATTTAGCGGGTTCTGGCAATCCATCACCTGAACAGCATGGAAACCCTGTTCCTTCAGGTGGCAAGAGAATGCAACAGTGTAAAACTGGTCACTCTCGTGTCCAACCGACAGCTGTATTTGCTTTGTACGCATTTTGGGTACCATAGATAATGATATAATCTGCTGCAGAAGACTGCGTCCGCTGTTCACATTAACCCACTTACACTTAAGAGGCTGGAGACTAGATCTGACGACGAGCGATGTAGAGGATGGGGAAACAGATTCAACGCAGTGAAGAAAGTTATACAACAAGAATTTGGTGTAAACTTTTGAATCAGACAAGAGCGGAGCCACAGTAATCTCGTTCATACATTGACAGGCGGCTTTGACGACTAAATTATCGCTGAGGTAAAAAAGGAGTTGTGGTGGAAACCTCTGTAAGTGCGGACCTTCAAACTCTAAATTACTCTAGGTTATCTCAATAACTTAGAGTGTGGAGAAGCAACACCGTCGACAGTATCAAGGCAACTGTTAACTAAATGTATGAAGTAGAATGCGTCTTGGCACTTTTTGAAGTGAGAATCAAGACGGCGCATGGATCATCTGGCTTTCATTTTGGGCACTTTTTTGAAGTGAGAATCAAACGGCGCATGGATCATCTGGCTTTCATTTTCCTGTTCTTCAAAGCCTGATGTCTGCGCTAAAATCCTGAGAAGAACGAGGATACTGAACAAAGCTTGTTTTCTGTGGTTATTTCTCTTAACTAATCCATTACAAATTTATATGGCATCAGAAATCACATGAAAAAGGTTAAAATCGGGGGGAGCATACACTCCGGTGAAATAGAACTAAAAGCAAGGGGATTGAATAAGGAATAGGTCAATGGGTCATGGAACCAAACAGGTGACGTCAACGTCGGACAGGCTTGTGAGAACGGTTTTTCGCAGGCCAGTTCAAATTTCGAGGTCAAACAAGTTTCTTTTTGACTCAAAGTTATGGGTCCAGCAGTCGGATTCCAATCGCCTCTGCGATCGATAATAGCTTGGATCGTACCAGTCTTGGTCGATTCACAGGTATCCGGGTATATGATAATGAAGGTTTTCTCTTTGCTGATGACATTACTGGTTTCAGCCAAATGTGATGCAATTGCAATAGAAACCAGGCTACATCCAATTACCACTTGAAGACACAGGATTGTGTTCTCGCATTCTCTCCGACAAGTGCCTTGTCATACGACCAAAGTATGGTGCTCGGCACGAGCATACAAATGAGTACACACAAAAGCTGGTGGTAGAACGTGGCAATTTCCAACGGAAACTGATATTGGATTGGACCTGAAGTTCAAACACAGATTAGCAGCCATGTATGTCTCATCAACAGAGTTTCTAAGCCTCCTGTTAATTAGTTCGGCAACCGAGTCATCTTTGAATGAGAGCCTCATGTAGACGGACTTCTTATCAACTGAACATTGTTTAGGTTTGGGTTTAACGGATTGCATATTCTTGAGATGAAGCCTTCAGGATATCCGTTCTGCAGTAATGTGCGACCCAAGCACTTTAGTTCCTCTTGTAAGCAGGCTGAGGTGCCCATCTTCATCATTCTATCAGTCAGGCACCTAATTAGGTTACGTTTTTGTTGTAACTGAAAGAAGTTACCGAACTGAATATACTGACATTTCCAAGTTTGCTTTCTGTGGATTTTGCGCTCTATGGTCCCTTCGCTCTTCTGTTTGACACTGGCATGAAGGAAACTTAATTGTCCATTCTGTTCTGGCTCAATGGTAACCTTGATATTCGTATGGACTTTAGTCTTTGGTCAATTCTGTCTTTTGTAGCCTGCACGGAATGAGTACACCATTAAGCAGTTCTCCAAGGGGGATGGAGAGCATAATCTACCGCTAATGGTTGATCACTTTTGAACGGATATGTTTGAGAAAGCAATGCATCAGCTATCCCGGGAGCTTGTTGACGCAACCGAATTTCGAGAAGTTATCCTACAGAGAGCCACTATAAGATGAGGGTGAACGGCCTACGTTTGCCCTGTTATGTGATCGGAAACGGGTTAAATTTCCTGTCGCAGATTTTCTATTTTCATATGAAGAACATGTGGCATAAGGTAGTCGTTGGGTAACTGTAGGCGAAAGATTTAAAATGTCGCGGACTATTCGACCAACACAGGGCAACTGCCACAGTGAGAAACTGGCCGTATGCAGCTAGAATTTCACTAAACGATGCTAAGTATCAGCAACCACCCGGAATACATGACCTTTTACTTTGGCCATTTTACGATTGTGAAAGAGGCATACAAGTGTTTCCACTGTGAAACTAAACGCTCTTAAGAAGGGATATCCCATGGTCTCAGCTCTTCACTAATCTATCTCACTCTGAATGAAAAGCATGGTGCCAAAGCTTTTAGTAGTGTCTATCCGACCGTTGTACATCGGATAACTTCCCATACTGTGAGTTAGAGTGTTCTAGCTAAGAACAATTCGATCCAGATTCCTGGATTCTGGTGTTCGTAAAGGGAACTGGATTTACACTTTCGACGTGAAAACTCAAACGAATGCCTGGTTCCCCTTAAAAAAACACTAGTAGTGTCTGCTGATGAGGCGAATAAAGCACAACAAAGCTCGTCTACTGCTCCATCCTTCTTAAGCCTGACGATCTGCGACAAAGTTAACGATAGTTTTTCCTCTACTGTGCCACCTCAAGAAGACCACGAATTGACAGATTATATACTACTGCAAGCACAAATACTGTAGGGATAAAACTACCGTGGCAGTGTTAATTATGTTGTGGTAGGTAAACTTTGTCTTCTCCCTATTTTCGCTGCTGGCTTCACAATAATACACATGAAAATGCGTTGGTTATGAAGAGCAGCCACGAAGTAACCAACAGGTTCCGGTCTGAAAAACGACCGGACACAAATTTCGCGTAGGTTTTGCGTTAAACATCCAATTATATCGCAGGTCAACAATTTATAATCACCGAACTGATGACCGATGAGTAGTTCCAGTATGCAGCCTGATTAGTTTTCCGAAATTAGCATGTTTAGTTAGTCACGATTTATTCCTTAGTAGCACCACCAAACGGCCTCTAGTCACTACAGATTGGTAACACAGCTTTGGGAGAAAGTCCAAATGATAACCCAAACAGGGCCAAATATTAGGTTAGCTGTAAGGTATGAAATTGCATAAACCAAGCTATATTTGACGCGATTGTGTATACTCTGTCTATGCTTCCCCCGGGCTCGTTGCATCAACCACCTAGGTTAGGTATGCATTGAGTTGAAAAATGATGCTGCCATGTCACTCTGACTAAACTGTCAGTTAAATAAAACACGTCTCACTACTTTGGCCTAATTATTTGATCCGGATTACTAATCGATCCAGCGATGGCCTAAAAGCTGAGACTAAAAAAAACCCGCCTCATCGATCACCAAAAGTATTCTGTCCTCAGAATTTGTCCTCTTGCTGTGTTATTCAGAAAGATACTAAGCAAGAAACTAGACTAGCATCGGTAAGCAATGCAGCAGCATCTGTCATCTGGCGTCAGTCAGATGGTAACTCTGGTCATTGGTAAATTCCAGTTTTTGGATGAACCTTACACTTTGGGAAACGGAGGTCCGCTATATGATTAGAGAAACATGTTATCTTAACGGAATTAAAAATGGTGAAAAATTAGTGCAACAAAAATAATTCTGTCAGGGACGTGATCTTCTAGAGAGCTAAGTGATGGGGAACCGCTTGTCTTTATTTTACACTGGGCCTCAGTATCACTAACGAAACCGTGTTTTTACTCTCAAATGACGATGTCATGTTTGTGGGCACTCGCCGGATTTATTGAATCTTCTACAACACTTTTTCGACAGTCCTCCTCTTGTCCTGGCATGGTTATTCTCGTTGTTCCATTCAAGAATTGAAGAATTATTAAAGTTAAATTTTTTCTTATTGCAGTAGAACAATAGCAATATTTGAATTTTACTGAAAACGAGACTGTCTACAGCTGGCCGGAAATAATTCGATGAGATACGGACGTCAGCTGTGCCACCTGACTGCTTTTTCTGAAGGGCGATTAACACAATGAAGAAAGCTTCTAGGTCGTTGTCCTTCCTGATGTAAACACGGAGGCGCAAAATGCAGTCCTCTGTTTTCAGGCTTCACGGCTTTCATTTAAGTACAAGAATATTTTTGTAGTTCGCATAAGTGTTTCTCAAAGACGAGTGAGTTCATTCCCTCCAGGCAGCAAATGACGGATGATGGAGGTACCTCTTCGAATCATAAGTACTGTCAAGTACTGACGGGTCACTTGTCTTTTTCAAATAGCGTGCCGATTAACGTTGAGATGGATCTCTCCTGAAATTTCAATTCACAGACTTTATCACCTACACCCTCCCCAGAAGAAATGAGAATGTCATTCCTCCAGCCTATTAGCAGTTTTTTGTTGATTGACTCAAGGAATGATCAAGGGCTGCGGATACTTAGCAAGCCCCTATAACTCGGAATGATGGTGATCCTTTTAGGCCCCAATAAACAAGCAGCTGGACCTCCACTTGCGAAGGTAATCTCAACACAGTCCCGAGCATTAAAACCTCATCCGTTGTTTTCGTACACTAAACACACGTACATAAATTTTACTCACATCAAGAGGCCCCGGTATGACCACCCAATCAAATCGATCCGAAACAGTGTAAAGCGCTCTGAAGCGTAGCACGACTCATTAGTTTGTTGTGTGAGCAACCTGAACTCATTCATCCAGATGTCTACCAGCCGGAATGAGTAGTGCAAGGATAGTAGGTAAACAGTTTTTCCAAACTTCTCATTCAAACTTCTCATTAAAGGTGGATTCTCCTGCTCTGTGTGATTTTGTTCGGATGGGCCAGGTGTTTCTGATTCCGACAGGAAGTTCTATCGTAATCTAATGAGGAAATCAGTAATTGTTTCTTAATACAGATCAGTTTCCATCAGGACATTTTACAGTGTGGCATTCAACAGTCAGTATCGATAAATTGCTATGGGATGAATTAAAAATTAGATAGAGAACGAACTGGTATGGATGTCTTCGGACCGTTAGATCACAACGGGTGACGGATACTTGTTACTCTGTTGCAGTCATGGGCCGACAATACACAGTCATGTTTCCCTCCTAGAACATGTATGAATTGACTATCTAGTGAGATGTTAACCCAGAGCCACAAAGGTAAGCCAAACTCGCCATCCCGTGGACATTCATTTTGCTTGACTGTTTACAACCATATCACTGTACCTGATACCATTCTGGGACACCTGTTATAGAAGCACGCGTAAGTGAATATCGGACACATTCGTCGTTAGATAGTCTTGATGTAGATGTAGACTAGTCCCAACTTCACGGGAGAAGCGTTCCACAAGATTCTTTGCTTGATGGCTGTTTGGATACCCACTGTTATTTATGGACTTTGGCCTCATTCGTCTATACACTTGAACCCTGTTTACAGATTAACTGTGGTCTACTCATTTGTGGCCAGAGAGATACGGATGTGTATGCCCAACTGTCCAGGGTAACTGGTCGTGCATTATTGTTTAACCAAAGCAGATGAGCGACTCTAGCATTGAGTGATGTAAGCTGATCAAAAAAGTACGCACGCTGAGGCTTGCGTTGGTCTCATGATCCTGAGGATAGCAGCATGGTGCAGAGAGGGAGCGAAATTCTCACTACTTATAGGTGGTGGTTAGTTGTTTTGCAACTTTTTCTACATAATCACTGTCCGAACCGTCCACCTAGTCTTGGATCCAAGGTTTCCTGCAAATGGAGCGTTGCTGCAATCCATTCTCTAAAAATTTTCAACAGCAGCCTTTCTTGGATCCAAGTTTTCCTGCAAATGGAGCGTTGCTGCAACCCATTCTCTAAAAATTTTCAACAGCAGCCTCAGTTGCTATTCCCCAGTTGATAAGTGTGATGCTGATAAACATTTTTATGAGAAGGGTGGAGCCACTTTTCAAGCATAAGTCATATGCAAGGTGTTCAACTTTCATTTTTTCGCGTCTGAAACGGAAACGGGACTGCCGATGGAAGAATTTCAGTTTGAACGTCGAAAAGAGATTTAAGATTTGAGAAGATTTAAGATGATTTAAGTTGATTAAAGACTCTAGTGATGTAAATTAAACGGACAGGAGAATGAATTTAGTTCATGAATTCATCACGGTTCGACATTATACATTCGGATGCAGTTTCCCAGTAGAATTAAGGGGGTTCAACACTTAACGGAGTGCATCAGTGCACTTCAATGGGACAAAACCGACTTACTGTGAACTAACGAAGATGTTTATATTTCCCTACACGTCAGTCTATCGGCCATTTTTCTGGTGTTGTTTAATTGTAGCTTCTAGTTTTGAACTAATAAGTGTTCAAATTGATCTGCACCTTTGCTTGTGGGGAACAAAACCCACAGACCACATAATAAATAAATGTTCAAGTCAAATCGAGAAATTCATCACAGTTATCACCAGCCTGTCGCTGTTATTCGACGTAAATCATAAGATATAATGCATAATATAATGTAATATAATGTATCACAGTGAAGTTTGTTATTTGTAGGTCACAGTGAACGACACAGTTGTTCCGTAGTTCGGTAGTGTTTGGCGTTATGCACTGACTGTCGATGTAGTCTCATATAAAGTTTGCAGATTATCTTTTGGATTTGCTGACAGTACAGATTGAAAAACTAAAGCCGGAAATTATGTGAATTCGAATGTTTTCAGCTTATTTACATACTTTAAATAAAGTATTCATGTTAGGACGGGTTCTAATAAACTGGGTTCTATCCACATCAGGACAATGTTTACAGAGTGTCTAGACTGTTGGGTTTAATCATTTGCAGCGTTTCCTAAGTGTACCAGAATCTAGCAAACTCCACTCATTTGCACAACAATTTGTTTTTTGCGAGAGACTCATGTGGAACCCAGCTGAATCTCCTTTTCATGAGTTTCTCAAGCAACTAAATGTGCTTCACCGGGCCGCCTCATGTTTCAGTTGGTAAGGTATTCGAGATAGCGCAATACATTGTATAGACGTATTAAATTACTCATAAGGTTGCTGAAAACTCTTCGACAGCCCACGACCAATCTCACCCTTCTTCGGGCTCATCAAGTGGGCGCAGTCCCCGAGTTTACGCGGCCGTATTTTCTATTTGAACCCGAATAACACGAAATAAGCGAAATCCACTCATTTGCATACCAATTTGGTTTTTAAGTAAAACAAAAGTTTGACGGAAACTTGGGAATTTCGCCTACCTGATGAGCCCCAAGAAGGGCGATACCAGTCGTGGGCTGTTGGAGATTTTCCAACAACCTCATGAGTAGTGCATTACGTCTGAAAAAATCGTTCTTCAGAGAGAGGAGTTTTGTTGCATTGGAAAGGAGTGTACACGCGAGATCGTCCAGCTGTTTATCCATACCATTAGGCTAAGGTGACCCGAGGAATATGCTAAGGCTGTAAGCTGAACCAGGCACTTTGTACAAACAACGGTTTGACAGGATTACTGCAGCTTATACGATTTCGTGACATCTCATCCATCTGTCGACTGGCATTAAAATAAACATGGAATAGAAAAGGATGACGCGCTCAGGATAAATACCAAAAACCATGAAACTGGGCTAGACAGGCAACCAACGGCCTCCATATGTCAAATCCAAACAGGGCATGTATTCCACATTGGACACTAAGAACAAGCAAGATTTTGTTGATCAAAAAGCCACGTTGACCACTGTGTTCCGTCTGAACGGACTCAGTTTAAGGCACTTTGACACCACATCAACAGCTCTTATGATACTGACCGACAACTTTGCACTACTTTCGCGGTCATTTACTAACCTTGCATTGGTACTCCTGCACGATGTTTCTTAAGATTCATAGCATATGCTTTCTTCATCCGTTTGTCAGCCGATGTCTTGGATACTTTGTCGAAAATCGTTTTCAACTTTCTGGAGGATTTCGTCCACAGAAACCTTTATTTCCTTTGTGCCTGCTCGATCGAATAAATTTTGATTTGTTGTGATTTGTGCAAGTCTAGACACAGAGGGCTTTCTATATCCTACCGGATAGTCGGTTGCATCAATAGTGGTTAAATTTTTCTCATGGCGTTCAGACCACAGTCTAGGAAGGCCATTTCACTTTCCTATCAGACGTGAGAGGTGAAAATGTATGTAGCTGGATAGACCGTCACTTCCAGAGCGGATTACAGCATATATTTACAGCTGCTCACCTCATGTCTAACCAAACCGTGTGCATTGCTCTGCTTGTTGAAGGTTACCTAACCATCCCTACCACTTTATACTATGTGCGTCTGTGCAGTGATACATGTCCAGGAATCTTCATAGATAGGGTACCCGGATATCAACCCAACTGACAATTCCGATCAGTCGGTAAAATCCTGAAGTTCTTCCGTACCAAGCACAATCTGAACGCAGCATATTGCAATGGCACACCGGACTGTTTTCGGGTAGTTTGCATTCATACTAGGAGCTCTGCTGAGTCGGACAGGATGTCTTCCGCTTAGCATTTGCTTTCTCATCCCATGTACTTTTTGTTCCCATAAGTTTTGTCTCTCTATACCCGCCATTCAACTTGCCTCAAAGGCCGCGCCCGTCCGACACTGCTATGCTAGCAGGCGTGTATATGGGTAGCCGACATAATTACCCATGCGTGTTCGCTTCCCTTCTGTTGGGCCTGTCCTGGCTTCTATCGTGATTTTCGTGTGATTCCACCGCCAATCAGAATCACGAGACTGGCCTCAGAAGTTTCGACCGCGGTCCACACTACCACACCAACCTTCCGCTCGTCGTTTTCTAGTTTGCTGACCTTGACGCTGCGCTGTGCCGGTCGGTGAGAGTTGCGCACTTGTTGACGCTGCGATCAAGTGTTTTTGTGTACGTTTGTTCACATTTGTGTAAACAATACCGTAGGCTTTCGAATCCAATCTTTCTTTTTGACATTCAGGATGGTCAAACCTACGCGTGACTCAAAGTTCCGTGCAGGGAATCTCAACAACCTCTCAAACCGAGTTGGTACATTTAGAATGACGTTTCATGGTGAGAGCAGAGGAATAAGAACCAAATATATCAGAAACCAAGTCCCAGCCATCAGTTAGTGAAACAAATCAAACATCTTGTCATCCAATCAGTCCCCTGCCTCATCCCAGGCTGTGAAATGAACATTCCCCATCAGTTTTCATCTTATCGCACCACGTCATTAATTTCAACTTTTCATGCCTGTCCAATCCATTTGCGTGCTGGTTGGTTGCTATCCTGTACTTTCTTTATTGGTCTGTTTCACGTCACCTGTGACGGTAGTCAACAGTCGACATTTGGACGAGTTTTCACGAAAGTACACGCGTACTAATCTAGTTAAACCATTGTCCGTCCTCTGCGTTGGCTTCAAGCTAATTAATGTAGAATGCTGCTTTGCATTTCTAAAGAAGTGAACTCCATATCTCAAGATGAATAATATCTCTAAAACCATGAAACTCGGAAGATTTAGTTGAGTAATTGTGTGAGGTCTCTGTTGGAAGCCTGAACACAAAATAGCTAAAATGCAGATTTTGGAGCGGCAATCCACCACGCTACTTTTCAATTCGTCAGTAGTATGTGGAGCTGAACAAAATGTTTCAACACGGCCTAGCTAAATGTAATTTGGAAGCAAGGTCGATTATGTGCCTCAAGAAGGGACTGGTTGATTTCAGATTTCGCGGAATGGGTTGATCTAGTGAATTCAAGACAGAGCAAGGCCGCACCAAGGTGAATGCACATTTTGGTAGAAAGGAAAGGCCCTGTGCTGTACGGGTTTGCCGTATAAGCACTAGACTAGGGAAATCAACATTATGCTTGACAAGGGGGATTGGTTTGTGCTTGACATTCCTTATTCAAAGTATGACAATATGACCCAACATTAAATACCTACACCATTTATAAAGGAAGATGTTGAATTACTGGTTATCGTCAGTAGAATTTTGAGGCAGTCTTGGCTGCGGACGTTCGTTTGGACACCTGCAAGAGAACAAATTTTTCCGAGTTGCACCAGAACTTATTTGCCCCCTTTCCTGTGTTCATTGTACTTGCCCTGTTATTCATACCTCGTGATATTTTACTAGATTCAGGTGTTACACAAACACAATAAGTTGACCAAAAACGTGATTCCTAACTACCTGTCCTTGTTTGCCTCAGAGCATCGCTATCACCGGGTTCGGGATGTTTTCTGCTAGATTTTGGACAGGGATCGTCACGTGATTAAGTCACGTGGCTGAAGAGGGCACGATTATCGGACAACGCGCACACCGACAGGAAGGGTCACACTATCAGCGAGTTTTGAGGTTCAAAGTATCCTATGTAACCAGTGAGGACAGCGAGCAATCTAAGCAATAGAGCGAGTAGCTGCAAAGGAAAAAAATGAAAGACAACGTACACGTGAGACGATTCAACTCGGACACCTAGAACTCTTTACCAAGAATGCCTGGGTTCAACTGGTGCGAAAGTTATCGGGCTAAGGATGTAATACTACTTAGTGGACGACGTTGGTTACAAAACGAACTAGGCGTTGTACGCATAAATTAGTTTATTTTTGGAGATATTTGCTTGTGTACATTTCCTAAGGATCATTTGAAGATGATAACGATAAGGCTACTTTTTCCTCATCAGATCACTTTGGAAAAAACATGATAAATCTAAACTCAATTATTTGAAATCCTTCTTCGCCCCATAAACCAAAAAAGCTCACACTTAAAGCTCCAACGAATTCAGCTATTTTCAACTTGAGGGATCTGTCTTCAGTTTCAAGTTTTTCAGTATTCATCTTTCACGAATTGACAATTGGTAGTCCCTCTGTTGCATTCGGCTGTATAGGAAGAAGAAATGATGATCTTGGCAGATTGGCTTTAGTTTAAAAGCTTTTCAGGTGTAAAGCAAACCCAGTAAGTGTCGAACGTCTGAACAGAAGGCATCTGCGTCCACTCATCGTTTAGTCGTTGAAATCCCTTAGGTGCTATCCAGGAACACCTCTGTTTGCCCCATCACACTGGTACACTCTCGTCGATTGAATTCAAATTTTCAGATGGTAAACGGTTTGTGCAGTCAAGATTTCCACCCTTCTAAACTCAAAGAATCAAACCAACAAGACACATCTGTCAGCAATGAGAATTTAGCAATGGACGTCTTTTTTTAATTGTCTTTACTTGGGCTATCAGCTGGATGGAAACAAACTGTTTTAAATAAATAAGCTAAAATGGTGACAAGCCCAGTTAATCTCTATTCTAATGACCATTTGGATGTTTGTTTTATTATAAGTAATTCAGAGGTCTCACCAAATCAATGGTGTTAAGTCTTCTCCGAAAGTCCATACGGGCCTGTAGTATATATTCGCGTTAACCTGAATGTTTTCCACTTTAGTTATCCACATGACCGAACTACACAAATTAATTCTGAGCAATCTTCAAAGGAAAACAGCAAGGACTTAGTGAAATTCCGGAAGCAGGCCAAGTAATCACATTACATAAACCGACGAGATCACTTGCTACTCACTAGAATGAACGAACACAGCTTTTCGCGTGCAGTTCAAATGTGAGTAGGAAGCTATGGTGAAATTATAATGCTAATAAACTCGACCAGTAAAGTTCACCTCGATTTTGCGTGCGCATCCAAGGGACCAAACAGAGCATTACCTCATAAAGGGAATTATCTAGAAAGATTAAACCTTTTGAGCTCCCGCGTTAACTGTCCCAGTGGGCAAGCTATTTTGAGCTCTAACGGCTGAGTTGGTTACATTAACACGCGAAAAGTTCGTCACAAAATCAACATAAATGTTAAAAAAAATTGATGGCGGAGAAGGGTACCTCTTGTGATGATTCCTTTCTTAGACAGTTCTTTCCAAAGAAGAATTGAGCAAGTGGCTTTCGCACTGTATCTGCCAGTCAATATTCATTGATTTGCTGGATACTTGTGCAAATTTGGCAAAAACCGGTCAATATGAACGAAGCCCAATATGGTGAGATGCGCAAAGCATTGATGCCGATATAGGTCCGAGTTAAAATTTCGGAAAGCAAGCACAGTTGGGTTTACCGTATTGTTAAAACCCCACTTAAACTAGACAGAAATCTCACGCACTTACTGGGGACAAGTCGGATGATTTGCTATTAGAATCATGATTCTTTCTTGTCTAAGTTCCACTATCTAATGGATTTACATCATTGCCTGCTTCAGTTATCCTGTTTTTCACCCGTAGGATGACAGTGATAAAATATCAGCTTGATTTCTACGAGTCACAACAGTGATTTTGAGTGAGGCTGGCTTGTTTTGCCCACAAGTCCAACTGCGCGATACAGTTAGCGACCGACAGAGTATGCTGAACACAGTTAGTTGACAAAACTGATGTCAGAACTTAAGTACATCACTGACAGTTTATCCAGGATGGGGGGTTAGCTGTGACGGTCTCCATTCACTGGAGGTGAATTAGTGGGACAAGTCTCCAGTAAGGATGCACACATTCTAGTAAGAGTCTTGTCCTGTTTCATGAGTGTCCATTATTGACGATTCCTACCCTCTTTGCTAAGTGCTTTACAGCCATTAATGAGTATACAGATCATTTTCAGAAGTGACGCACAGGCGGCTGACAATAGGAAAGTTTTCATCACTACAGTCTGTACAAATTGGAGCGTATGAAACTTTTCAGTTCGTCAGAAGTACCACACCTACTATGCACCTCAAAACTCCACTAACAGATTGATACAGAGGATCACCTGCTAACTTGTGTTTTGCACCCCGAGATATCAATATGGGTAAGCTGATTTTCTGCTTACTCTCTTCACTAACTTGTGCAGTATCACTTCGATCGATTTCCAAAAGGGGAATATGGGCCCAGGAGCAGAACAAATCTGTTTGGTTCCAAAATGAAGAGGGAAATCCACTTAGCTGAGTGGAGGTCCTCAAACATGTTTATTAGTTGTCCTCATCGTGTTGTAGGCGGTCACAGTATGAATCCAGGGGCGTGTGATATGAACCGCCGAATAACTAGAATGAGAACAAATTTCGAACCCACTACTCCTCCAGTTTGTCTGAGCCAAACAAGGACAAGAGGTTGACAGGTAGAACGATGTGGTCTGGATGCAGATCCTGCAAACCCTGATACTATCCACCTCAATTTACAACAATTCACTTCGCAGTAACAAACAGTACTCATTTGGAGAAATGAAAATTTGTTACGTATTTTGCGCCCGGATTTTGACGTTAAATGAATTACCCCATCATGTTATCAAAAACATAAACCGATGAAAATTAATGCGTTCGGGATCTCGTCGTTAGATTAACAGTATCCAATAGTTGAATTAATGGTGATGATCCAAATGAGCAGTTGTTTTCGATTCAGTAATTAACATTAACTGATAACGACAAACAACTAAATCAGACAGAGAGTGGTATAATGGTCTGCTGATTGAGTGCATCTGGCGATATTTCACATAATCAAGCCAAGTTCAAAGTTCGTAGGAATCGCTCGTGACAGCATGGGACCGGGTCATCTTGCCGTATTGCGAATGTTTCAACTGCGTCTAAGAGAAGATCGATATCGGCAGCCCACGATGCACTCTGTAGGTGAATTAATACGATTTCCATGCAGTACCCATGTGGCTAGTGTTAATGATATTTGACTCGACCGAATGTTTGGCCGTGGTACTGTTGCGGTCACATTGTGACACGAAAGGTACCCGTGTGTTCTCTCCCCAAGTGCGGTTTATTGCGCCCAACGGCGACAGTCATCCACACAGTCCGTTTTACTATGAATCCGAGGTGAAGCTGACCGAAAAGTTGCTGTCAGCGTTCGTGTAGGGGAGTTGGTGCTACTCAGTAATGTTGTCGACGTCTGTGCAGTCAACAGTCACTCTTATCTCCACAACGAGAAAGTCAGTTTCCACCTTGTATACGGGGAAACTGACCAGTAGAAAATACACACTTGTCTGCCCCCAAAAATTCAAAATCAACTCCCTTAAATCGTGAGAGTTTAGCTGATCATCTTAGACCGTTTTGTAACCGCGTTACCGGGTTCCGTTCTGTCGTCCCGAGTTGGGTACCACCAAATAGCTTCGAATGTATCACATGGCTTCGCAAATAAATACATTAATCAGAGGCATTACAGAATTTGACCATTCTGTCGGTGACTCAGAATTAAATTTCATATTTTAGGAATCAAGGTGATCTATTGCATCCACAAAACAACTATTCGCGTTTGTTCCAGTTATTGAAATTTCCTGAGCTACGGCTACAGTCAGTGGAAAGGAAACAGGGAGTAAAAGACTTTGAACGGACAGTGTCATGTAAGACCCGTACTATTGTTATACGTGCACTGTGGGGAATGCATGTCACATGAAGTCACAGTAACATCAAGTGGTTAAATCGGATCAACCCGTAGGACACCAATTTTGAATATTTTTGTGCTAACATATATTGGCCTATGCTCTTTACGCATCGCACAATTTACCCTTATCAAGGATTCAGGTTGCATATTTAACTTCGTATACCGCATACATTCAAACCCATATTTTTATATTATTACTACATTTCTAGTTCGTAGATATCCCAAGCTTTGAAATTTTTTGGCACTACCCGACACGTACTAGGTGAACATTGAGGTACCATGGTGACCAGGCTGCACTGAAAGGCCACAACGTACAATTCATTGACTTCATTGCTGTTCAGTCGTTTGGGTTTGTCCGTCCTCGTTTTAGGTCCGGTTAGCATGTATGCATTTCTTCAAGTCCTGCGCTTCATGATTTTGGGTAAAACCTGTATAGCTGAATGAGGCCTAGGTAGCGTTGATAAATGGGGCTTGTGCTATGTGAGGCAAAGTGCCTGGCCACTGGGGCGTTCACTGAGATGACAGTGTATAATGAAGAATAAGCTCGTCACAGAGTGTGACGGGGAGGATTCTATTGACGTTGAAGCTGCATTAGGAATGGAGGTCGGTTCGCTTAATCTATAATGAGGAGATATAATGAAGAATGGGTAATCCTGTGGTGGTCTGATGATAACTTCGACAAGTTACGTAAGGCAAGGAGTGAACTTTGAAAGTAGTAAATTGAACTTTCTAGAGTTTCATAGATAAGAGGTCTGTATAACTGCAGAGGAAAGGATCTATTGCCAAAGCATTCAATAAACCTAATCAACCAGCTCGATAAAACAGCCGATTGCACAGGAATGATGGTCCAGTTTGACCATCTGATTCTCACTGTTTATCGATCTGTTGAAAGAACTTGGGGCATTGTATTCCCTACAGTCGTTTGGAAACTGGGCTATAAGGGTTAAATTTTATGAAAGTGGATTTGTGTGTTAGTTCAGTATTACATGATTTGCCCACTCTTTCCGTCTGTTCTAGTTTTTCGGCGATTGTTTCAGTGGCACATTTTGTGCGACCAATTTGGTGTGCATGATGTGGAGGGTGTACTCTATCTAGGAATAAAGTCTACTGTATATCAGTAAGACACCGTCTCAAACGTCTCGACATTGGGTTTACTGATAGGTCCCCATCTACGTCAGACAGCTTCGCATTCTATGTTCACGAAAGAATATATATTGGAATAGCATATGTATGATAATATATAATACAATATAATATATTATAATATGATATAATACAGTAACATGTAACGCAATAATAATATAATATAATTTAATATAACACTAATATAATATAATAACATAATTTTATAATATAGAATAATGTAACATGATATATAACGTATAATATTCACCCGGTATGATATGACTTTCTATATCGATGTGCTTGTGCTGTGTTCAATTGCTCAAGATATACAAAGGTGATAAAAAACACCTTTCACGCACAATTAATTGCTTTGTACCTCTAATAGGATTCGGGAGCGAAATTTAAGCCTCAAATATCGTTGAGCTAAAGTTCACGCCTGACGACGTCATCATGTATATCGAATAACCGGATACGAAGACACGCCACATCCACATGTCTTGACAGTTCAGGCCAATATGCTACTGTGAACAGCCTATTGTTGAATAATTCTATCCAACCCAACTCAACTGAACCTAATGGAAGAATTTCAGGCCCTTTTTGCCTACATCTGCGTCATTTTTTATTCAGTCCCGTGTAACAATTTCAGTTTGACCTGGGCCGACATTGGTCACATACACAAGTCACCATTGTCCAAGCTACCCATGTTACATCTTATCGCTCATCGTCTATTTGTGCTCACAAACTCAGTGACCTATTTCAGCTGTACACATGGACGTGGATGGTGTGCGGTGGGTGCGTGAGTAGAGCGCGTCTTTTCCACTCGGTATGACGGCTTTTGGGTCCCTTTGTTTGAAGGGTACTCCTGTTTGACCCGAGCGTGGAACCTTTGCTTGCGGGTGTCTTTCAAATGTGCAAGATGCTACCGTGCCCCTAGGTCTTACGCGGTCTAGCTCGCATCTTTTTTCATGTGCGTGTGGTCTGACCTCACTCCCCTCGAGGTCCGAGGATGGAGACGCTAACAGATTTGCTCCATCACATGGGCCGAATATGACATGAGGTCGTCGGCTGGCTATCCGCCATTGCGGGCACATCCAGATTCGAGAAGTCTTTGCAGTGAACTGATTCACGGCGCCGGGGTGCAGTCAAATGGAACGACGTAGAACTGTACAGCGCCTAGTTTATAATGCTGGATTATTCCGCGAAATGGTTTATATTTTGAACCCGCGGAACTCAACAATCAACTAAAGTTTGCGTTTTTTCGGCTTGGCTTCCCACTGGTGCTTTAAAATAGGTGTTTGTAGTTCGTCTTTTGACCACCGTTATCTTGGAAACACAATCATCTGAACCTATTAGGTTCTTCTGTGTAGTGAACCACTCTGTGTGGCTTTCTAGTGTCTTGTTTGCTTCACTTGTTCTACTCTCTAGCTTTCTAAGCGCTTTCTTTTGCACGTTTGACTCTGTGTACCAGATGGATCCTCTGGAAGAGCCAATCACATTATTTTCTCAAACTTTATGAATCTGGAACAAGCTTTGGAGACATGATCAGATACGAGGTAATCGAATGCATGGCGTAGCCAATTGTATGCACGAGAGGAACCTTTTTACCTAGCTATTTCCAGTACGACTTTTCGACGTTGCCCACCAAGTTCCATTTTGGAAGGGGATAAGTTTCACCAGAAGCTTGGAGTCAACTGTAGAGCACAGTAAGCTGTTTCTTGGCTCACATCAGTCAATCGGTTTTGTGCCTATGGTACTTCTCGTCAGTGATAAGAACGCTGATTGAGTGAACAGGCCACCATCGCCACACACTGTGGATATCGACTGTTTAACTGTCTTCACGGGATTGGACAGGTGAAGTCCATTAGTTCAACCTAATTCTACTTTTAGACATGCCCTCTCCAGTTTTATTCTTTCAAACATGCACTGGCTAAATGGCTTCGGCTTTTTGCACACACGGCTTAGGGCAAATCGCGTACCACAACACAATATACGCCAAAGTCAATCGGTGTCGTTCATTGTGACAGGCAAATTAAGCAACAAATGCTCAGCCACTGTGAATATGTGTTCGAGCTTAAGAGGCTTCAAAGATAAACAAAGAGATAAGTTACTTCGAGAATAGAAGAAACGTTACAGGTTATACTCAGTTACATTTTGCACAAGACGGAACTTACTATCAAAGCACGCATCCTATTTAACTCTTTAAATGAGCTTCATTCGAGCGTTATTCGCTTAGGTTGACACCATTTCTGCCGTATGGCTGCGCCCTCTCGGTGCAAGTACACAAAATGTTGGCGTTTATATGGTTCGTCGTCAGAAAACTCCTCCACCGACTGCGCTTGATTATTCTGTAGTGTGCACACCGAAAAAAACATTGAAATGGTGTTTCGTTATTCTAAGTATACTTCATCTGTGCATGTACTCAGCCATACCGGAATTTAAACTCCAAGCATTAGGAAAAAGGATAAAAAGCTACGGCCGTGAGAATAACGGAGGAAAAACCCCACGTATTCCTTTGAACTTTCAGCTGCTCAATGTCTGGGGGAGCGCGCCACTTGCTACCGCGCCCTGCTCCCTTCAGTCTATGATATAAATGGCCTAATCTGGATTCATCTTTTTTGTTAAGCAGTCGATGGGTGACACTACCTAAATGTTCTAAACCACTTGATATGTTTATCGTAGGACTGAACTCAAACACAACGTTTGTAGTGTTGGCATATTCCTAGATCTAATCTGGATATATTCTGAAAGAAAAGAATACAGCTGAAGAAGTGTGGTTCATAACTGCACCGCATATCGTACTCTACAGGTTCGCTATTGCCAAAACGAGCACTGCCTGCTTTGACTGCAGCGAACAAATTTAACCTGGAGGAGGGGCAGTGAAAAAGTCGAAAAACACGGAGAAAATGTAAATCAAAATAACCTAGGAGAAACAGGTCACCTCAATACGACTGACTTTAATACCAACGGGGTTGATAACACTAGACCTACAAAAACAATGGAAATTCACCATAGGTAGCCAAAACACAGTAATATGCAGACAAACGAAGAACAGGATAGATGGCTTTGTGCTGTTGTTACCTCCTAAGGACAGGCCACCCCAAACAGCCGACTGAAGCGTCCTCTTCTGAGAGGTGTCCTGTAATAGGAGGGATGTAACTATTTGAGTGCTTTTCTTTTTCTCTCGAGGTGGATCCCGTTTGGAGGGGAATGTTTGTTTTTTATCTCCCCTGTTCACCTGCGCAAATGCCCAATGCGTAAAAATGAACAGAATTGTACAACTGACTTTCACAGCTCATCGGTGGCGCATTCTATATGCCACATGCTATTTGGATAGTTTTTGAATTGCGAACTTTTCTGATTAGAATCTAGCCCACAGTTTGTTACGTTTTTGCGTGAATTTTCCCCAAAACAGTCCTCATTTGGTGTGATGCGAAAATCCTTGAACTACACCGGAATAAGCCATAAATAATAACGACCAAACGAAGCAACCTATCGGCTGTTTGTTCCCACCATCTACGTCTGCAACACCAACACTCTTGAAACATATATCATAAAAGGAAAAGTCCGGTTAAAAAGTGAACAACAAACAGTCTGTGTATTTGGAGTTCTAAAGTGAAAATATATCAGTTTCCCGGACAGGAAGTTACTTGGGTGTATTCCACGGGCTTATCTATTTGTTTTTTAGAATACTATATGGTTTCAAGGATGTCCCTATCCTCGATTTCATGGTGGAACGCTGCATATGAAATTATAGAGTTAAGAATGGGTCGTATGCGTACTGCTCCCACATTCGGACCACAGTAGACCTCTGAATGCACGCAAACTTTCCTTCCTCGCTTAAGATAAAACGAACTTCACTTTTGTTTTACTCTAATTCGAACATTCATTTCCCTCATATTATTCGAGATTTTTTAATTTGTTCGCCCTTTGATGAACCAAAATTTGGGCTAGCACTCGGTCGTTAGATCACCACCATCATCGTTATCAGCTTCACCACTGATGACAATATACCAGTTATGAGGTTATTCATCTTCAACTGTAAAAATAACTTACATGCTACACAATGGTCATAACTGCCTCACCTTTGCTTGCCGATGGTCTGGGGAGATATGGGTAGATAGCTATATACACTGGAGGCAGTAGGTGATACATTTGGTGCGTAAAGTAAAAATTTGTGATGGTGTTAGTGAACTTTTCATCAGAGGAAAAAGGGGGGACTATGCGTTGAACGCAACAGATTGGGTGCATGCGCGTCATTGAGCGCTTGACAGGGCAATGTCTGTTAGTGTTCCTCACTGTTGTTCACCTTCGGGGTCCCCATTCATGGAGACCAGCGCAATGATCAGAGAAGCTGAGTTTGCTGTTAATGGCTTTCATACTTTCCGCTGAGCCGTTACTTTGGTGGTAATCTGGAGTGACCTGAATTATGAATTATGAATTATGGCGCTTAAATGGGATATACTCATGGGGCAACAATGCTACAATAAAAAGCGCGAGGAATAATGAAGGTTAGGGTCCTACGTCCTCAGGGAAAACTTTTAAGGACGAGTCATCTTTGAACACATCTTTGAACACATTTGGGCATCATGTCCGAGTAGGGTCATCAGCGGCATTGATACAGCGTCCTTCGCGGAACCCACCCGATATAATCTATACCCACAACCACAATGAAATTAAGTTTGGCAGTCAGACTAGGAAAAGACTTCGGGAGCGCCGTTGAGATCGGTCGTGTACCACGTTCTGCAGCGTACTCAGTCACCTTCACAGAGCGTCACGTGGGTCCCAGGCAGGATGGCGCGAAAATTTCACAGCACTCAGATGGGAGGTAGGTTCATTTATTTCCTGTTGCCACGTTATAACCTGTAAGCATGGCCCGCAACCATTTGAAAAATAATGGCTTGAAACAGAAACCAAGATTTCCGTGGTTGCCCCAAACGCCATTCGTCACCACGTTCATATCTACGCATTACTTCGTTGCATAGTCACTAAAACTGCAGCTAATCTACGAGGACAGTGGTTATGAAAAGTTTAAGGGTGTTTTGGATGCTTGGATTAAAGGGCCAAGTCTCGACTATGAAGTAGAACACTATTACAGGTGCTTTGTGTACGGGGCGCTCTAGTTTTAACGAACATCGTTGCTGACGCCGTAAATGACGCAATTTGGTGAAAGCCCCCCGCCCTGACTTCACCTGTTATGGGACGGTCATGGCTTATGCAAACGTCAAGATGAGCGAATCGATCAGTAAAATCAAGTTCTTCATTCTGAATTTTCAGAGAGGCGCAAGTGTTTGGGAAATCCAAAAGTAAGAATTTGTACTTTGAAGGTGCAAAACGCTTGCCGAAACATGTGACCACCCGGAAATTCTGTTGAAAGTAAGGTGCGCAGACAAATTTAAGGACATTCTTCTCTGGTCAGGAATATTTACAAGACTTACACTTAGTCTCCTTTGAGACAGAGAAAACAGCTATTCTTGGTCGTCGCTACGTGTGGCGTTTTTCAAGCGTGTGACGTAATGTAAAGATTTGGTCACTGCATGAGGCCAAAATCCTGCTTGATACCCTGGGAATTGCACCTCACGTGCCAAAAATAGGCAACATGAGGGAATAGATTGCAGTGGATATGAGACTTATAACCCTCTGACCGGAACTATCTGTTCGGGCACCTTTTATAAATACTCCAATTTTCGGAAACTCGTTCTTGTTCCAAGATGAGCACAAGTAACCTAATCATGGTGGAATACAAAGATTCTCTACCATCTTTGGACAACGCTGGTAGGGGTAAAGGCCACGATCTCCAAAGCAATCGCGCCCATGAAAATAACAAACCAGTTTTGAGTGGACGGTCAGTCAGAGGCGGCGGACGGATAATTTTACTTCTGCTTCAACTTTTGGGTCGATTCCACAGAGATGTTGATTGTAGTTCCCAAAATTGTTTGGTTATCAACTCTGTAAATTCTCATTCTAGGTAGCCTGCTGGTCACAGCAAAAGCCTATGGGGTTTAGAATTACTGTGTGAAGTGTAAAACGTTTCTCTTATTGGCAGGTTAGCAATTTATATTTACATTCTGTCCCGAAACATGAAAGGTTCATAGCAATTTTTGTGCTGAAACTGACACTTGGTCTTCTGCTGGGGATTGTCTTCAACCGAAAAAAAGTAAATGAAGAAAGCAGGCTGGGCGCGGTTAATTGTGATCATCAATATTTCAGATCTGGAAGACTACATGCTACGCCATAGTAACCAATTCTGTTTGTGCAGTACCATTATATTAGCAGGTCACTTAACTGAAATCGAGATTTCGTCTTATGCGTAAAGTTGGACTGTACTGAAAAGCCAAGATGGCTTCGGCTGTTTCATCCTTATTGGGAACCATCATCAGTGCCCATCTAACGAATCTCCGGGGTGATTTAAACCTGTGACTTTCAGCATGCAGTTAGAGGCTAGGACTACTCGGCCACAAGCGGCCGATTGGCAATCTCATTAACTCGCACTTACACTGGTTATAGTCCCACTCGTTCAGTCATGGGATCCAAACCAAATTGTCACGGGTTGGCAACTTCTCGAGTGAAAAATCCTCAAAGGAGTTCAAATGGAACGTAAGGTCGACGGGAACTCGGAGAATGCGCCTCCCTGGCAACTGCCACTCTTGGGCTGTCGAAGAGTTTTCAGTAACCTTATGAGTAGTGTGTTATGCCTATGCAACATATTGCGATACTTCGAATATCGTACCAACTGAAGCGCCAGGCGGTCTGGTGCAACACATTAAGTTGAGAAAACACATACAAACGAGCGATTCATCTGGGATTCAGATGAGCCTCCTGTGAAAACCAAACCAATATGCAACTTAATGTATTTGTTGACACTGATAGCTCATTCACTTATTCAGAGGAATACATGAAATCCACTTCCGCGATGTTTACCTTCCGGTATTCAGTGAGGAAAAAAGTAGCTTGTCAAGGACACCGGGTTGTCTTTGTTTTGATTTGGAAGTTAAGAGGTTGCCAATCCAAAAGATGGTCGTCAGACTATTGTTATATGTGTAGTATAAATACGATGCCCGGCATTTCACGGATAACTTTTGATGTACCAGTTTCATTCCACCACCATATCTCTGATAATTTTCGCAACGTATTTGCCCTGATAAAAGCAACGGCATTTGAAAAACTAATGCTTCATCTATGTCAGCTGTGCAACTGTTCGTTACTTCAACATTCTGATGGGTTTTCGCACGCCTTATCAATCTTGTCGGCTAAAACTCGAATCATTTTGTCGTCCTTCACGTCAAAATTAGAAAGTTTTTTAAAATAGCTTCTCCTTATTCTGGCATCCGGAGAAGGAGTTACTGTCCGAAAACCAGAAAATAAGTTGCTTGCAAAGGTGAATACACAAAATAAGTTGGATTTTTGGATTAACAGTTAAAAGCAATTATTATCTACCTTTGGAGTAATCTGTTTGTAGACGTCGTTTGTAAACGGCGAAGTACAGTTGTCTACTTAGTAATCTATATATCGGACAGATTTTTCTACTGGGATTAAACTGGACTGAGTAACCTGTGAGATAATTACGCTGTGCTGTCTGATAAATTTGTATGCATAGGTCGAATAGTGGTTAAATTTCCCTCTTCAAATCATTTGACTGAGGACGTTTGGATTTGACAAATCAGCTTTGAGATGTACACCCTTGAAAACTGATTGAAATTTCAATACGTCCTTGAGAAGATTATTCAGAAATATCTGAAACATGACAACTGAGCGTTATCAGGTAAAACGGCTTCCGGACCCTCCAAGCAAAACCAGACCCAATTTCACTGCTACAACCTCATTTGAGTGCTGTACCTGAAGGACTTCGTTTGCGAGGCATCAGCTTCACTATCTAAACTCTCACGCAAGACGTTCACACCACTTATAACTAGTTTTACCTGTCATATTTAGTGTGGTAATTATCAGAATTGACGTCCAAAAATCTTTTCTGTCAAATTGGAGCATCGGGATTTGTACAAATCATTCCTGATATGGTCACCGGAAGTTCAGACTCAGACACATGTTTCTGAGATATTTTTTCTCATGCGCACGTGTTCATTTTCAAAGCGATTGCAGCCATAAGTGTTTGCTTAATTGGTTGAAGTAGAATCCGTACAAAAAGTTCCAGAGACTCTTCAAGTAGGAGCCAAAGTGGTTGTCTATCCATAAACGGCGCCTATGGAATTAAAAACACACCATTTTCTCATTTATTCCTATGCTGCGTCAAGTTTGCACGTATGTCTCGTCAAAATGCTCCCACTTGAAACGGCAATAATGGGGCCAGTGAAGGGAAATCTGCGCTTAATCCCGTTTCGACATACCCGTCTCTATGCTACAGTTATGCATATATTTATGTGCTCATTCCTGAGATACGAATGCACGATAATGGCTTCCACCCGGTAAATAACGAATGTAAAGCATTCCGTTTTCATTGGGAGTGAGGACCAAGGAAAAGCTGTTGGCTGTGGTTCAGTCACGTGGTCGATAACCTGCATTACAAAGCAGCTTAGTTGACATCCTTGCAAAGTTTGAATAAGAATCTGACCTTGTTTTCAAAGGTTTTCCGCCCGATAGACTGAAGAATGGTGGTTCTCGGCGGAATATAGTTCCGCGCATCTTAACTGTTTCATGCGGCCCCAAGTCAGTTTGCTGCCTCAGTTGGTTCGTCCTCTGTCTCATCCAAACTATACATGTCCTTTTGTGTTATGAGTTCGGTATCCATACATTTCGCCTACAAGGTCTAAAATCGTTAGGTTTGATGTGGAAGGTAAACTTGTTAGGCTTGGTTGCCCACTACACCTCCACATTATCAAAAGGTCTTGTCCCGTGAAAGGGCCGCACCGGAACAAACTGAAAAATAGAACAACGCCTACAATTTACGATGTACGCAAAAATGATACAGCGATTTCCTATTCCATCAGTTTTAGGAGCATAAAATTTTGTGTGCTAATGACCAGCATTGTTAAGATGGTGACAAAAATCGGATGTGATGCCTGATACAATTGCAACAACTAAGCAAGTCTGACATACTTGTGGTATGTTGGCAGCGATGGTTGTAATGAAAGCAATCTGGCAGAAATATTAGCGACTTTCGTTGTGTATACCTGTACATATTTTGCCTCTCTCAGGCATGCAATCAATGTACTGAATGTTCTGAACCTACGCTTCGTCAGTTGTGTTCAATGTCAAGCGTGACATATCATGATCCAGTAGTTTCTTCAAGTTGGAAGTTATTGGACACGAAATCAATAAAACTGGGGAAGAAAAAACGTGACTTTTCTGTATGCGATCGGAAGTGGCAGGCATAAGTCCAAAAACGCGCAAGCACAAGGTTTATCAACATACCAGCGAATTATTGAAAAGGTTTTTAGCCGGAAAGAACTGGAAATACTCAATTGAAACTAAAATTTTGGAAGGGCAAAACAGAGGCTTCCGAGTTTCGCCATAAATCAGCTAATTGGTGAATGCAATCCGGTGGGACTTTACTGATATAGTTTCATTGTGCTGCAAAAAAGAGACGTTGCACGGTACTTAACCAGTGCAAAAATGAGCAATTTTCTTGAGGAGTTGTAAGTTGTATTCAAGAAAGACTGGATCAGTTCGTGAATAAAAAGACGCGAACTAGGTGAGAAAAACAGATTTGACCTGGATAGCCCTACTGAAGCATCAGTGTATGGTTCAAGGAGAAAGTGACAGTAGCTGGAACTAACGGGTTTGATAGTGTTTCTGAGGTTAGCACGTACGATACATGTATGACAGAGAAGCGAACCGCCTACTAATCTCATGAATCTAAAGTTTTTTTCTTACATTAAGTTTCAGAAAACCGGCTATGATCAATGTTCTCCCAGTTCAAAAACGTGCTGAAACAGATGCCCTACATCAACAATCGTTCCAAAACATAACCGAGGTCGACTGGTTTCCTCATCCTTAGAGTTTAAGTCTCATCGAAATGGACTGGAATCTACTGGACTGTTAGGATGGTTATGTTTATTTAAGAATTTGAATGGTCTCTAGAAAATCAAATTTCTACTAACCTCAGTCAACACTAATTCTGTGAGATGTTCTAGGTTTGATGGAATGGTCAAGCAACAGCCCTCATTGGCCGTCCTAGGACATCCCGAAACATTTTCATTACTAGGGGTTCGAAATTTGTAAAAATTAGCGTGCATACTTTCCTAGGATCAAAACCAAATTCTTCTAGAGTGTATTGATTGCTTTCGTCATCGAAATATCCTGTTTTTATTTTGAAGTATATTTAGGCCAAAAAACTCAGCTAGCATTAACCAATTAGATCACAGTATTATCAAGCACTTAAAGGGCATAGTTTTCCAAAGATTTGGGTTGGTTCGGTGCTAGATTTCAAAAGCCAATAAATAGCAAGAATAAATATCGCCTTTTGTCTCAACTTCGCTTTGCAGTTGCCCATCGATCAAGATCTGTTACTGATGGAAAATTCGGGCATAAGATGCAATTTCTAGAAACATTCGGATTAGTTTCCGTTCGTGAAACATCTTAAAACAAATTTAATTAGGCATGAAGGGCTCATACAAACTTCGGATATGCGGAAGCTTTAAAGTCTAGTGTGACTTCTTAAACAGCTCCGAAGCTTATCACGGAGTGATAACCGTTGTGAAAAGAGGAAATGTTCATGTTTGAATATGATTGAGGTCCTGAAGAGGGGAAATCGAGGTTTGAAATAAGTTACTGACTGATATCAGCTGTCCGTCATTTTAGGCTTTGTGTTAAATAGAGACACGTTCGAGTAAAAGGTGATATCATCAGGTCAGGGGCTACGTGATTTGGCTAGAGCAGCCGTCCGAGCTACCACTGTAACGGTGGATACTACTGATGAGGCATGCGAGTAGTACGTCTTCTCTTAAATCCGCTTTGCGTCTCTTGAAAAGTGAGATCTGTTACGGAATTGGCGGGGTCTCTTTGTAGCACTTTCCTGGATTTGAGTAACAGTCAGTGAATATCCAGAAAAGTTCAGGAAGACGCGTTCAAAGAAGGTGGATATTCTGTTTTGTAAACGAGACGTATATGAGAGTTTTGCTCCCCTGTTCAATAGTCTGTAACTGTTAAGTTGGTGTTCTCAAATGAACAACTCCGCAGCGAAGGCCTTCTTCCTTCCATCACAACCTAACCTATAAGAGTGTGATGAGATTCTCCATCTAAAGACTACGGTGTACGCAACATACAATTTTGACAGTATAAGGGATCCTGAAGACTTCCTGCTAGCTCTCAGCATAAGGATCCTAATCAGTCATCACTTGTTCTTTTCTTCTTCTTGGGTCCTATTTCTAGCTTAGACTCAGAGTCTTAGAATCACTGACATACCTTCAATATTCATACTATTCATTCATTTCTTTGTTTTAACAACATGCATGCGGTTAGACCCACCTTGCAGTAGCTGACCAGTACGTCTACACCCACAATTGGTTTTCAGTTTCTGGTCAGTGTTCCATTTTGCCGCTGTCAGTGACATGCAAGTGACGTGCGCTACATTCGGAGATGACTTCTGAAATCAGTTGTCTTTGTGGATTCACTGTTTACAACCACAAATGTCTTGCCCTCCCAGCCCTTATCGGTCAAGCCAACGATCAAGGTGACTTTCCAATTACAAACTATTTACTTCAACTCAGGACTTTTCCCATCATGTTCCAAACCGAAACAGTAGCACCGAAATACCACGAACCTCTTTCTCAGGACTAATACCCTCTGTTGTCTTTTTCTACTCATCTAGAAGCCTAAGACCAAAACTTTACCACACGTTCGCACATCGTTTCATCCATTTAATCGGCCTCGTCTTATCGACGTGTTTCTGTTAACACCTTCGCTAGTTAACAGGGGCGAATCTCAAGGGCATTGGTTCAAAAATGATATATGATGTACCGTTTTCATGAGTTCTACGAAAGTGAATATCAACAGCGTCCATAAAATTCATCAATTTTCCAAACCCGATAAATTAGCTTCATTCAATTTGCTTTGTTATGCCTGTCTCTGTACTGTCGTCTGAATGAAGCGTACACACACCAACGCCAAACAGGTAATCTCTGCCCATCCACCCGTTACGAGTACGTGTACACACGCAATTCCTGGAATGTTATAGTCGATAGGACGAAAGAAATTTTCACCAACTGCGAGGCGAACGAACTCACGACTGAATGCATGGAGCCGTTTCCGCTGAAACGCAGTCAAAGCGGTCTGCCCAAATTTGTGCCCTGTTCTATCCCCTTCCATCTTTGATACGCATTATGTCTTCCTTGCGTCACGATTGAGGCTCATCATGAAAATATACAGACGTCACATATTGTTTATGGACCACTTGTGCAGGAAAGTTTTGTGACGTCACTTCATGGTTTGTTCCTCATTTGTTCCCGTTTGCCGCTTATGATCGTTTCATTGCTGTGGGTATAACTGTTATCACAGGAAAAATTATCATAAAACTACATGAACATACTGCCAGGATTGAGCAACAATGTTTGTCTGTTTCTTCTTAATTTTGGGGCCTTGAAAATTGTGCATCACAAAAATGTTGAGGAGGATTCAAATAAGCGAAGTTAGACTTTTTGATTCCTCGGTCTCCAGTCTCTTCTACCGCCCAACAACAGTTATCTACCGTCTGTAGATTGCGGTTGTTTTGGAATTTTTTAATGGAGACTTCGTCCTGACAATAAAGATAATGTGTGCTGGAAAGCCGAGAAGCACTGTAAAGCTGCTTTATCCTCATTGGGGATCAATGGCACGAAACTCCAGTAGGAGTCTCGTACCCAAGACATCTCGCCTAGTATTTGGAACACGCAACACGTGAAGAGAGCTACTAGTGTTCGAATGGTTAAATATTTAAACTACTAGTCGGGATGCCGCCGGTTTGAGACCATCCACTGGAGTTTCGTGATATGCGCACTGTTGATGATTCCTGATGAAGATAAAACAGCCGCTTTTTCAGTAAAGTTTGGCTTTAATAACAGGATAAAGTCCCATTAAGTTAGGGATAGAGCATAGAACACATTCATATGATGCAGGATGTGACGCTTAGCCACACTAACAGATCACATTTAGTTAAACCATTAAGTGTTCTAGAGCCATCTCGAATACAGTAGGTGCATATCTGCCTCCGGCGTAAGTCTTCGAAATGTGTTTATTGATAGTTGGTTTGTTGTCTGAGCGAGACAGTTCTTGCGAAAATCTTTATGGATCGAATCCCAAATAGCCTTCCTTGGGACGGGAAGGCTCAGTGGTTGGAGTGCGCATTTACCAACCAGAAGGTCCGTGGTTACCCGACCTCTGCATCTCGATTTCTCCTGTTTAGGCCTGAGCAACCTTGCAGCATCCCAGCCCTCGTGCATTTTTCGGGCAGTTAGGCACCAAAAGGGTGCTACAGCTGAGCCATTATTATTACGTGGGTTTTCTGATTGCCATTCTTCGGTGAAAATAGGAAAACTTGACCATTTCGTCTTTCCCTTCCGTTTACTGGCACTGTATTTGGCAAAAGGAACAAGTTACGTCCTCATATTTTGCTTGGGCGTGGAGCTAAGCATTACTAGATGCAACACATCCCTAATGTCGACGATATCACTGGTGATGCAAAACAGTAAACAATATACTTTCAAGAGAAGTCAGTCGAGGACTGACGAGCACACTTCACTTCAGATAGAGAGAACATATGCCATCTCCAACCATCCGGATTTCTCCGACAAGTAATTAGATCCTGATCCCCTTAGTTCATCATCCTGCATTACTCTCGTTGAAATGACTAAAAACTCTGTCTCACTACACATGATGCAACCTTTCTCTCTTCCACATTACCCGCGCAAATATAGTTTGCTTTATTTACAGAAAATGTGACAGCTTCTTTTCAGAGTTCTAGACGATTTTTGTCAGTTGCTTTCGGTTGAGAAGAAGCATACATTTTTTGTAGAAAAGGCAGAACTTTTGCTAGAAAGCACTTTGAGTTACCGGTTTTTTTGCGTGAGACTTGGTTCAGCTGGACTCAAGTGGTAGTCAGCATGTGCGTGAAACCGATAAATTTAGCTGAAAGTTTCAACTGATATCAACACGCTGAGTTATGATTGATAGGTTTATGTACACTCCCAATTCGTCCCATCCTCAGCTCTCTTCACTTCATGCTAGGCAACGTCTATAGGAGAACGAAAAAAATTGTCAGACCAATTAACTCGTGGAAATGATTGCGTTTGGCAAACTTGTATTCAGTCAAGTAGGTAAGAAAAAGGAAAACGGAAGGAAGACGCGCCTTACTCTACGTGTCCCATTTTATCCGAGATCCTTCTGCTCCTGGAGTGTGTGAGCATGTTTTCACGGGGAAAACAGTATATTAAAACAAGACATCCTGGAATTTTTCGTGTAAACAAAGTTACCTTCCACCCATTATCGTGCACACGTAGACCTGATATGCCTATGAGACAGAAGCTAATTAGAAAATATAGCTATACTGACTTGGCTCTCGAAAAAGGAATGTTTTTCAAGTTACAAGGATATGAGATGACTTGTTTAGCGAATTCACTGAGTTGCGTGCTCCGGCGAACTACATTTAATGAGGAAATATAGCTTTTCACAAAGTTTTGACTTTTCAAAAATTTATTTCGCTTAATTCAGTCACATCGTATGAAAATTCTGACCCGACTCCCCTCCAGATAGGAAAACATAGCTGACGTATCTGCTCTTCAGAAGCACAAAAATGTGACTTTTCTTTACGCAGGCTTTCTCAGGCATAACGCCCCACTTCATTTTCTAACTTACTAAGCTTTATCGAAAAATGCACCTTGACTCAGTTGCATAATAAGTGAAGAGAAAAGAGGGCGAACACCGTCGTGTTTGAGGCGCACCTGAGGTTGGCTACCGCTTGTTCTTAGGATTAAGAGGTAAATCCACCATGAAGAAATGCGTGGCGGGCTGCTATTCCAGTGGCAACTACTTAATTGCGCTTTAAAAAAAACTCAATGCCTGCATGTTAATATTAGTGGGATTAGTGGACCAGAAGGTACAAGACCAGGGCAAGAGCGGTTGCTTAATTTCGGAAGGTGAGAAATTACCCGTCGAGGTAGCAAGCAAGGGGGCTAGTCGTTGGACCAGCTGGTAGAGAAGGAGACTATCTTGTTTGTGCGCCTGCTGTGTGTGCATAGTGGAGCCAAAGAACACGTCTTACTAGTCCAGAGCCTTCCTCAGGCGGAAAGTTTGATGCTTTTCTGTGTTTAGATTCGGGTCCCAACTTTATCCTACTTTTTGTTCTCAAAGAAGTTTTGTATCTACTTTTCACCAAAATCCGGAATCTGAGCTTTTAACTTTATCATCCTTCTTCGCAATCTTGCTCAGAAAACTTCTTCATCTTTTCCATTGTAATCAGAAACCGTTTTTTCCCTATCCTTCACTGCAGGTGTTTTGTGGTACTCAAAGTTACTCACCAATTCGAATTACGCAGACCCGGTTATAGTCATGACAACTAGGGGGAAACGGAGGAATGACCTATCGATTGGTAGGTGTTGACCGATGTGACTTTTCACAAAGCGAGATCTCCCTCTACACTAAGTGAGTGCAGTAAGGCAGAAGTTAGATTAAGTCGATCGATGAACGAGGCATGACTCCCTGGAGGACTGGACTAGCGGGTATCATTTCACTGAGAATAGGATACGAAATTTTCCCTCAAGGACCTTTGACGGTTCCAGGACTAACTGAGGTCATGAAACATCAGAGTGCATAGGCAGGTATATTTTTCTCATAAGGAAGCAGGTTGAGAGACACTAATTGTAAAAAAATACACGGAATCAGATATAGTTTATCTTTTATAAGCAGATTCTCTTCAGAGGTGCTGTAAGCCGCAAGCAGTCCCCACTTTTCAGTGTGGAGAGACTCGATTGGTCATACGACAGTGGAAGGAACACAGTTTCTGGATATCGATCTTGGAACTCGACTAGTAGTCAGACTGTACTCAGCCGAAGTGAGGCAATGAGAAACACATAGAAATCGGTGATCATCACTTCTATCTGGTAACCAGTGAAAATTTTGTGAACAGTCGTCTCGCGGTTATCAGGAACACAACAGAGGTCTTGAACGATGGCCTAGTCCCAGCCGAAGATAATCAACAACCGGAGAATCACGTAGTTTGTTCGCGTTTGTTCACAAAATGCCGCCAAAATTAAGACTGAAATGACGAGTCATCTACGTCTTATTTCTGGAATGTTTACACAACTCACGAGCTGTACCCACTCCGTGTCAAGTGAACGTCCCCCAACGGATGAAGATAGATCCACAAATAGATCCATCAATTACCCCTCATATATCATAATAAAAATTTCAGGGCGGCCATCATGGCTTGCGACCTGGGACTTCACTAAATCTTATCAGTCGTTATCTGTCAACTAAAAAATTGTTATTTTCATCTTTTATGATACTCTTCACCCGTGGATGCTGCAAAAAGATCGCTAGTTGAGTCAGTATTACCGATAGTGTTAGATACTGCATTAAGTTGCACTACAGCTGCATTCTTGGTAGCTTGAGATTTTAGAATTTTCACCTCAGGGTTCGTCCCGTCAGGGAAGCCAGTCTGTACTGAAAAGCCGAGAAGTATTGTACAGCCGTTTTATGCTTAGTGGAAATCACCAGTAAAACGCACTTCACCTAAATTTGCCAGTGTGTGACTTCCCGGCTAGCAGTTTGAACAGGAATTTATACCAGAGCAGATGGCGTTGCATATCATTGATCATTCCGGTCTTTGAACCCCGAGCATCTAAAAGGCAAGGCGACCGTGTTTCCACTACTTCTCCAGAAAATGCAAAAAGCATTCAAATTATCACGTCTTGGCAAGTGAACGTGCTTATGCATGAGAGAAAGTCAAATCAATTCTCCACCGGAACGAGTGCGTCGAAAAGGAGGTAAACCGTTTGAACGACGGGGGGTGTGAATGCATATTTGTATTCACTATGTGTCGCTAATGACGTTGGGCAAACCAAACACATCGACCGTGCGTGAACACAATCATCCGTCCAGACGCGAGGATTCTGGTGCGGCCAGTATGCACTGGTGAAGTAGTGGTTCAAACCCTGCTGCGACCAAGAATATACACTGCCAATGAGCTCTAATAAGAGTGAAACTGCAGTCCACTACCTCCACTGTTTGTTAGACCTGCTGAGACGTGAGGACTACTGTTTCAACAACAGCGATGCAAATTCAAATTTTACTGATCTTGTGACAACCCCCTATTCAGAATTTCCATTTCCTTTATATCTAGCCACGTTTGACGCGAATGAATCTGTTGAGCTTGATAAAAATGCGAGCTTTTGCTTAATACAAAGATAGCGAGGGTTTGTTGGTCTTGATTGTTTTGCAGACATTTTAAAGTTTTTTTTCGATTGTATGCCTTCTGGGAACAAATGAAAGCTGGAATCTTTCTTTAATTTGTGCGATTAGCTACATAGCTTTTCCATAAAAGTTTAGCCATTTACAATTGCACTGAGATACTGCTGACCACAATACGGGGTTTTCTCCGTCACACACACTTGAGGCCCCTATGAAAATAAAGAGTAGCCTTGACCCAAAGGCTTGTTTCATATGGGGCAAATGGGCACTGTTTTTATCAGACATTGTTCTGCGCCCGCCGAAAGTGGGCTTCACAGAGCCGTATTTCTAGAGTGGTTCAAAGAATGTACCCCGGTATGTTTCTCTGACAATGGACATATTTCAGAATGTACGAGACTGGGATCAGAATGGCCAGGTTTTTCCAATCTATGTGATGAGGAGATAAAAGAACAGTCGTAGAAGCCAAACTGAATTATTGGACTGTTTTTAATTCACCTCCTTAGTATCCCCTATTCTTTCACGAATTCTCTTCCTTTGACATCTAGTCTGCTCCCCAAGTTGCGCATAAATGGGCACAATCGCCTGGCTGATGTGATAGTATCCAGGTCACTTGGCCTTGTGTCATACCACACGCAATGCAAACTACGTCTGTGTCTACGTGTCGATCTCTGGAACAACCACATCACATGCCCCCCCCTACTTAAATTTTCATCGTCGCTGATGGTGGTTTCCAGAACATAAACTTAAGATAAAAACATGGTGAAGTGTATGCTAAAAGTGAAGGTTTGCATATTCCCTTCGTTGCCCAAATCAATGGGCCAAATAGTGCTCAAACATATGATCCCGTCAGAATGCTAAAAAGGCAAGAGAAACAGACTGATATGTAGTCAGATCACAGGAGCGAATAACGATTAGAACGTTCCTCATTTAAACCAGCTGATTCGTAGTTGCGGCCACGAGAAAGTTGATGTTAATTTGTTAGGAATGAAGCTGCAATCCACTCTGTATTGAAGAACCTCTAGATCCAGGAAACATAGCCTGTATTCGATACTTGCACTGTTCAACGTCTTTGCTGTTTCATAATCCTTCCCCGCAATTTTCAGACAATCATTGTGCGAAAATTCCATAGGCTCTATAGATTTGAGAGTAGTTCTGTGGAACGAAAGTTACCCCTGCTTCCATAAGAGAAAAATTTAGCCAATCACATGGGCTCTGCTGTGCTCTTGATGAAGTTGTGTTTGAATATTTTTGACGGTAAACCGCGGATTTCTGTGTCGGCCTTGAAAACCGATGAAATGTTTATGTCGTTGAAAACACATTGTAGGCCGATAATTGTCATCCTAATGATACAGGTCAGTTTCGTGTACAACGCTGGAGAGCTGCATATGAGATCAACTACATTAACCTTGAGAAAACAACCAGCACTAGACAGACAGCTATTCCAACTAGCTCTTGTAAACTGTGTGAACGCTTTGCATAATTCTGGCCTCGTGCCGTTTCCTCAAATAAGATTATTTTTTGAGAGCACTCAAAAGCATATTATATATACTCGCTTTTTGCCAGCTAGCGGCGAGACAAGTGAGGTTGAGATATGATTGCTAAGATTCAGAAAGCTAACGGTCAGCCTCCTTCTGTTTCTTCAATGGTCTTGTTTCAAGAAACGACTAACTTGCTACTATGGAACTTGACATGGATGAGAATAGGGTGGTTAATATCCAGGCATATTTAGTGGTAAACAACAACTCAGAACAGACGGAAAAATCCGTGTGACAAAATTAAATCGGAAACATTAATCCCAGACATTTATTTCAACTATCTATGATCCTGTTTGCCAAAAGTTATTTTCGAAGATATGCAAACGTTTCCAAGTGTCCAGCATCCGATCGATTCTAAGACTTTTTCGGCCATTCGTGATTGTGGTGGAGCGCTGCTTTGTTCAAGGACTTTGTACGGTAAAGGGCAATTCATTCAGGACACAGTAAGCAAAACTTGAACTGCGTGTCAATGAATGGCATTGTTAGATAGTTATCTTTTAAGTTGCAGTCATTTCGGGCGGTTGCGTCAAAGTGTAAAAAAGTGCATATCAATTTGTGTCGGTACTTCCTGTCAAACAGCACTTCTCCCATAGGTTCACTGGACTAATTTGTGGAACTGAAGGATAAAATCGTAGACGAAACGAGAAACCTTTTGAAAGACATTTCAGTTAGAAGACCGACTGATGATTAGCCGACTACTACCATTAGTCAGACACAATTAACATAAGAATGTCAACTCATCAACCATTATTGACGCGTCTGTTGTGTGCCATTTCCGTTAGTTTGGTCGCGACTGCGAATATGTGCCAAATCTGTCTCCGGATCCTGTTAATCAGCAGAACATCGGATTGCTGTGTGTGTATAATTTTGAATACTCCTGACGTTCTTCATCGGTTGAGCTGCGGTATGGGACTGTGTCATGATGCTTCTTGAGGACAGGACTCCCAAATTCTTAGCTTTTCGGGTCTTTTGTTTCGTCCTAGATACATTCCGCACCTCGACTTTTTTCAAAATAGGTCAGTCACAGATATCCATCTCCCCTTTTCGTGGTGGATCGTTCACTGCATCCCCACCATCATATGAACGCAGGCCATTTTATGGATACTGATCCACCAAATCAGGTAGTTTGATAAAGCATGCACTTCCAAGATGGCGGAAATAATATATTTACTTTTGTCTTTTAAACATAACCCGCCCTTTTTTGTTCGTGTTCGGTCGTTCGGTCCGATAAAGCACATGTGCATTCCGATCTGAGTTTTTGTTTCCGATACATGGGATCGCGATTAAGAAATAGGTAGCTTTATCGGACATAGCAGAGCTCAGAGTAAACGTGTTACCTTTACTAATTGATCACATAAAAAACCGAACATTCCGCTATTTTTCCCGTGGGCTTGTTGCAATTCTTGTAGTGTGCCCTTCGATTTAATTTTTAGTTAGGGATGTTTTGAAGTTGTTGGGTATTTTATTCTGTTGAACTGGTTTGTCTCACAACAACGTTACAGCGCATCGAATCCATGCCGGATTGCGGTATTCCGATTTTTTGCCGTCGTTTTTGGGGACCTTTACGTGCTTTGTTGCGGTAAACGGCGTCCGGGTTTTTTTGACTAATCTCATAAATATAAATTCCTGCTCGTATAGTCGTCGGCTGGTGTATCACCGATTATAGTGCCAGATCCAACATCAGCTCAACATGCTAGCGTTTCGTCTTCATGGGGTGCGCACTGGCTAGACTTTTGAATCTGGATTCTTCGGGAGTTAACACCCTGTTGAAACCTCAAACCTTTATTCGAGAACCGGGTTTTAAACGAAACTCGATTTCGTCTGTTTGCTAAACCATACCCTATTCACGGAGTTTGCCTCACTCGCTGTTGCGACCTACTTGAGACCGGTTTATGCATGTTAACTTGTCCCCGTTTACGCAGCCACCCGTACACTGGCTACGCAGCCCGATGCAAGCATGCATGCAAGCCCGGTTGGCTGCCTGTTCGCGGTTTGTGGATGTGTCTACACTCACCAGGCCGGCTGGGCTTTTGGTGACTCCACCAAATATGACAAGATCCCAAAGACTGTTCGGATCCAACTTTTCGAATCCTAAACCATTGACAAATGACCCAGGTTGACGCCGACGCCAGCACTGGTTGGCCACTGGTCCGCCAACATCCACCGGGGCTGTCATCAACCGGGTGTCCAGCACCATATTTTACAGTTTGACAGCCATTCCTGAATGTTTTCTTTCCTTCCAAAGCACACATTTAGTGTGGAAGTGGGATGCTTTGCGACCTTAGCGTACTTAGAAGCTCATGCTTCGGTCCACCGGATTTTCCCGGCCTTTGCGGACCCATCAGCTTTTAACCATTTAGAGGACACTTTGACACCGTGTATGTCTTACGAACAGATCCGTTCTACGGTAGCTTGGACCATCTCGCTAAGCAGCAATCTCCGTCCTGACCTCCTCGACAGCAACCTCTCCACCTTCAAAGTAGGCTGAAAACTTTGTACCTAGTTGTAGGTGTTTGAGGGGTTTAGATACTTCACGTTTACACCATTCTTGTTTAAACACTTCACCCGCTGTCTTGATGAAATTATTCTGGTTTGTCCGCCACGAAAGGGAGGAATCACTGGTGTCGAGTTTTGCATTTATTAGAGCTCATTAGAAGTGCGCATCAAGAAGTGCGCAGCAAGACGTCGGTTCGAATTTCGGACGTCTGACCTAGGAGGTGAGCGTGTTACCACTACTCCACCAGCACATGATGGACACACCTGAATTAGTACGTCTTAACAGGTGAGGATGTTCATACTGATAAGCTTCAATATCAACGAAACTCGAGTCCAGTGCTCCACTTTTCGTTTCGGGCTTACCGGGATAACTACTCCACGGCAGAAACAGAACTGTTCAAATGAGGGTGATGTGAACATGTATGCTGCTTTTGCATTGACAACTATATTTACCATTGGCTTTTGGAGACCTTCCTGGCCTCGGCGACTACCTGCTCAAGGCCACGATTTTTCTTCAACTTTGCAACCACTGTCTCATTTTTGCTTTTTAGTTTTTTTATCGAATGTTTCCTCTAGCTAGCCTTCTGGGTCAAGACAATTCAGCAATCTTTATACTCTGCTCCTTTGGACTGAACACGATCTCTTACATTGCACTATTTGTCTAGGGCTGATTTGACTTGTGTTCGATTTCGGTCTTCCAGTCCTGATAAATCTCCTCGACCCTTCCGGTTTTAGTTTTGATTTCTGACATATTAGAATCCCGATTCTACACTAGACCAAGTTATCGGACATCTTAGAGGTAAGAAAAACGCACTTTCTCCATAGTTCAGGCTATCCTCTAGGTGACACAAATCTGGGACAACGAAATGAATAGCCATTTGTCTAATAAATGTAAAAATGTTAGTTCCACTTATTAATCAACTCAGCAGCCTTTGATGAGAACCGTCTCAAAGTTTTCACTTTATTTTGTTTTTCTGATGAATCTTTCGTCATGCAACAGCAACCAAACATTAAGGGCCAGTTTGCAAATCAAACAAGCTAATAAGAAAGACTAATTTCTAGGTCAGAACACCACTGGATTTTGATCCTCTCATGCGTAGGAACCTATAATAAAGACCAGGATGCAGCACAATGGATAAATGACCGACCGCAAATGAAATCCTTCCTTTTAATTTGACGGTTGAACTAATGATTATGGTTACTGAACTGGAAGACACAGATTACTTTTGATTAAACAACATTTCAGGTAATTTAAATATCACGCGAACGTTTGTCCGAGGTGAAGAAGCATCTGTGAGATAGGAATTAGTGTAAATCCTCTTTAATTTGAACGAGTTTGTGGTTAAGTTTTAGCTTAGAAATGAATTCAATGGTTCTTTAACAAGGGACTATGGAAAGCATCTTTAGAATGTTGCACATGAGAGAAATTAGTTCCAAGATTTGGTCGTCATTTTCACAAGAAATGTTCTGTAAAACTGTTCAGTTAGTCATATAAGCTGCTTTTCAGGCTTGCGAAGTGTGCACACTTGGGAAGCTTATGTCTTGGATAAAGTCAGGGTCTACTTCTTGAATTAACTGCACATTGATTCAATGATAGGTAGATATTTTCGTCAACTTTTCAGGTGTTTTTGACCACGTGGTGAGGGGCCTGAGCTAAAATCGTCTTACTTTTGAAGCTGGGGAATGTAACGTGACAGAATGACGTGAGCTGCGGAATATTGTTTTCTCTGCAGACTATGATTTATAAATTATTCCGTGGGTCTAGCACCGCTTTAACCGACAGTATGATGAGGAAGCGATTCTCTCCAACTATCCATACATGGAATCTGCGATAAATTTGTTGCTTATGCCTAATTCACACAAATTGTACGCGTACCCAAGAACATTGATCCATGGAATGTGCCCGGATTTGCTTCATTGGATTTTTTGTCTATTATTGGGTGCAAACTGTTGAGATTTTCGTTGACACACTAAAATTCAACCGGAAGTCTTAGGCTTTTTTTGAATACTATGGGTTTGTGTTTATTGGCATATTCCATATCACTGACATTTGCATACTATTGGCATTCAGGATATTTGTACAAACTTTCTGGAATTTACTCTGCTTGTCCAATAGTTTAGAGAGAAGAAAACTTGCTGTATACGGTAGTATAGTATGCGGCACAGTAGTTTAGTTCTTTGACGAAATCATTTACACTCAAAATAATATGTTTTGTTTGGAGTTGCCCCTTTTTAGACAATGATGGATTATTACCCACCCAAATGCTGATGTTTCTTGCGTTTAGCGATTGGAGTCGATTCTTCACACATTCGGACAACTTTTTCTCACCAGATAACTTAGTGATGTGGCGAATACTGGGAGCTTGAATACGCTTTTTCTTGTCATATTCTTTACCTACTTTGAGAAATTGTAATAAACGGTGGGTATCTGTAGCTAATCGCAGTTCGTGTTAGATCTGGTGACCCCAGTGGCGGATGCCATGTTCGATGCCCCTCGTCTTCATTGGTCAGTGATGTTTGCGATTAGTCACTAGGTCTACCATTGCTCATTTCTCCTAGTACTTTCATTACATTATTTTTCCTTAGCCTAACTGAAGTGTCCCCATTAAAATTCTGCACTAAGAACTGCGGTTATTATCATGTTCAAAGGCCGCAAGTTCACAAGTTGTTCTGAAATTGGGAGACTGAAGCTTTTCATGCATGTATTCCAGCAACTCGTTCCTGTTTGATTCTCTCAGTTGTAGAAGAATCACAAACCAGCTTTTGAGCTTAGTGGGTGAACTTATCAAAATGGATTACATAAGGCACAGAAGTATGCCCAACTTAGACATTTGCACGTTTTCCATTTTCGGCTAAATTTGACACATTTCATCTTGAGACGACAATAAATTTATCCTGAGAGCTCACATAAACGTGAAAACACAAGATTGCGGACGAGGCACAAAGAAAAATTTGAGCGGTCCAAAAGACTAATGCAGTATAGCAATCAACACAAATTCCACTGCCTCGTTGTTTTACTAATCATGAGATTGCATAGTGCATTCCTGTGAGTCAAATCGAATCATGACTAATAATACACAACGCCAAAATTCCATGAATGGATTGTGAACCGATAGCATCAGAAATTGGAAAGGGAGATGAACTTTTAGTTTAGTATCCGACGTGGCATAATATTGTATTAATTACCTTACAGGGCAACATATTTGGGATTGATATCTGCGCAGTGCTTCACTTGTGTGACATTCATTGAAGTGTTGTATGAGGATACACAGATGTACAAAAAACGGTTTAGCGACAGGTAACACTAGCAGTATAACAGATTAGTAAGAATTGATGATATGCGAACTTCTGCAACAACCAATTTTCGTCTTTTTATGACGAGTTGTTTTTTAACTATCCGTAGTAAGAATGGGCTGAATTGAAAACATCAACATGTTACAATTGGTTCAGGTCCAAAAATTGGGTAGAAGGTAGAGTCCGAACAGCAAGTCTATGACAGCAACCAAAGTTCATCCAAAATCCACAATAAGCAGTAGACATTAGGAGTTGGGATGAAGTTGGGCATCGAACCAGGTTAACGCCTCATTCCAACTGGACTCTCGGTTCCTGAATTCAATGTATGTTTCTCGAAAGTTGAGGCAGTCTTGTGTAAACACTCATGCTGCACGCAATGAATTTAGATTTTACCGTGAATCCATCACGATAAACTCATGTTCCGCCTTTTTCTCCGTCCCAAATTACAGTCAGTCAATAATTGGAGTAATGTTCGAGAGATCGACCCAATGACATCACCAAACTCGTTAATAATTCTATCGTTCCATCCAGAAACTTTGTCGTTTTTGCTTTTTGTGTGCTCACATTCAGTCTATTAACCTATCTAAGCCCACGTGATGGGGTCCAGTCGGTGCAAATGGCCTCTTGTTTCTAAGCATTTCTGGAGCTGCTCCTGTCCTTTTCAAGCGCATTTATTCAAATGTGAATGAATAAACACATAAAATGGAAATGAAATGAACACACTAGTGGTGTTTCTACAGTGCAAACAAGAAAAAGTTCAATACAATCACGGAGAAAGTGTTGTCTTCCGACTGATCCGTTTGTTCGTATAATACTAATGCGTACGCAAAAACCAGACGACCAGGAAATCGCATTGGATTTTCTCCAGTACTGACCTTATGTTCACATACATGTATTTTATAGACTATAAACAAAACATTCCTCGTACAGATGGTGTATGGTTAACTATTACTCCCCGTGGTATTTAGCAGAAAGGTAATGGAACACTACTTTTTATTGAATGGCTCTTACTTTTCGATCCATGTGCATAAAAAATGCATAAAACTGCTACTGAATTATTGTCCGGGTAGTTACAAAGGTCACCTCATAAATAACATTCTTTCTGTTTTTTTGGCTTAGAAAATCAATTTTGCCATCAGTATTATTAGCTTATGAAGAAAGTTCAATCCCGACCAGTATTTTTGATGCAAAGTTTTACTTTATTGTTACTAAATTTTGCTACTATCGAGTGTTGAAAGAGGGGATAATACAAAAGTCTTGTTTTCAGATATCGTAGAGAATTCGCCATTTCATTGATTTCTGTGCCACCGTTTTGCTTCTCGGTGCTGATCAAAATTATTTGGTCAGCATTTTGCGCTGATCGTTTTTGCTGATCAAAAGCAAACTGTATTTTTAGCGGCTTGAATGGCTGTTCTAGTTAGTTCATCAATGTCTAAGTACGGATTATTATTGCGTACTCATTTTAAGCTTTGGGTGAACAGTGATCATGTTTCAAGGTGATAACGAGTAAAAATGTTTGTGGTTGATCGCTGATTGTTCCTGTATGTCAAATAACACCCAGAAACCGCGCCCGGAAGAAAAGTTAGGCTATGAGTAAATAGTTTCAAGATATATTGATCAAGAATTTCGCATTCTGGCTACATTCACTTTCAATGTCGTCCAGAAGATACTGCCTAGTTAAAAACATGATTACATGCAATGGATACTTTCCAAACTATATCTGATATATGTACAATAGTCCCTCAAATAAGCTTCGCTCAAGTTAGATGAAGTTGCAAGCACGACCACTTAGCGTTTATGAGTTGGTGAATTCTTAATGGAGTCTCATAATTTTGAGTGAAAGTGCACGTCAGCAAAAAAAGATGGTTTCTGTAAAGGGATGCTTTTTACATTGAGAGATTTGTAGCAAGAATGGACTTCGTGTGAACCTAGACTTGGTCCGTTTGTCGCTGATATCAGCAGTACAAGTCTCCTCCAGGGAAAACATTCAGATTCAAAATGGTGCAAATCGGCTGCTGTCAACTAAAATCTACATTATTTTAGCGGAGCTAAAATGAAAATACTTGAAAGGACTGTTGAAAGCCGGTCTCAGTTTTGAGGTTTATAACCGTTAACGTTAGATTATGAGTAAGAACTGTATAACCTGCTGGTGCATATCTAATGTCAGTTTCCTGGAGAATGTAGAAATAGTTTTTATCCCATCAGAAGAGACCGTTTGTCCGCACAGACCGATTTCATTGGATGCAAGAACTGAATTTCACTGTAGACTTCTTTAAAGCAGAAACACTTGTTGATCGGTCAATTCAGGCAGACTCACGGGGCGGATAATTACATACACGACAGATACGGGCAATATTGTTTTGAAGAGCATTGAAAGCAGACGCACCGTCTGATTTCCTGAGGGTATTATTTATGCCTGTGTGCTACAAGTGGTATTAAGGTATTAACCCTTTAGGAGATTTTGACCCTAGTGGGGAACAAACGTGCCTAAATATCGCCTACATTGCAGTCTGTTGTATAGTTTCAGGGTTTCCTAAACTTTGAAAGTTGCACATGGATAACAGTAGGCGTTAAATTCTGAAGGGTGACACCGGTACCTGAAGACATTAACTGTATTCGGTGAGGCGAAACAGCGGGTTTTCTCCTAGTTCTTCCGTTTTCTCCTTTGAGTAACACTGAGAAAGACAAGGGGTCATAAACGACCACTTTAGCTCCCTTAAAGCGCAGAATACTAGTAAACTTCTCCCGATAAAAATTACCTTGCAGAATTGACCATCTTCCATCCACCCCAGTAAAGTGATGGCTTCGGAGAAAAAAGCAAACTTTTGTGTCCTTATGGGAAACCTCTGAGATAGTTCAATTTCGATCAGATTTTCGAGTGTCGCTGAGAAGCAAAAAACGGACTAAGGTTGGTCCTTTTGGGAAATCACCTGAAGGGTATGACAGCAGGAATTACCTCTTATTAGGTACTTTTCCCTTAGAAAAAATCAACAACTAAAGGAAGTTCCAATAAACCAACAACAAACAGTCTGCCCACAAAACTCGCAGGTCATATTCAGGTGTCATGGTCACATCTACATGGAAAATCAACTTTTTACTGATACCTACTTGGTGTTAGAACGCATAGGTATCATCACAGGAAATTCTCATCTCGAGCTCTGTGGAAAGAGATTCTTCTACACAGACATGTAGATGATCCTTATTTAAAGCTGAGTGGTCTTCTCTAAATAGGCATCGGCTTCAAGGCAGTTCCTTGAGGATTGGGCCGAATCAGTTTTATTTGAGAGTAGACTATTTTCGAAGCAGCAAAACTCTTCAATTAACTAGCCCAAATCAATTGATTCGGATTTTTTTTCTCTGCGAAGGATACTTATCCTCCAGGTACCAGAAGACAGAACAAATTACCTTCAAAACAAAAGCTTGAAGTTGTTATGGTAAACCGACAGGATTTTGGTGAGATATTAGTGGAGCACTGTTTGTGGCGGAAGCAGCCATTTACTAGGCGTTTACTTGGTTCTCAGTTTTGGTCCATTATGCCTATGTGCTTCATGGCATGTGTAAGTAAAGATTCTGCATTGTTCATTTCTAAGTTTGATACACTCTTCTGAATCTCGCATTCTATGGCTTCAATCATTGGGCTACTTCTAGTTATTAAACAATAGCTGACCACTAGATAAGTGGTGCCATTTTAGGCAATTTGCAGAACCTTACTAAAGCCTGCATAATACATTGTTCAAGTGTTGGTCGTAGTAAGCTAATGATGTCAGGCACAGAATAAGAAAAATCATTTTAGGCCAGAAGACGGGAAACCGTTTCAAGCAAAATGTATACAGAAGGCTTCGAAACGTCTGAGATAGGCTAAGTGAGATGAATATCTGCAACGATTATCACGTAAGCATCTTAAACAACCTGTCTCGAAGTAACGGTAGTTCAAAAAAGCGTTCACGCTCTTATCAAAAGTGGTGAAACCAACCGTCGTTTTAGAAAGGATACAGTGAGTTAGAAGAAGGGATGTGCCCGCTCAAAGGGGATATCAATGTGAATAGCAAAACATCCAAATTCCTATGAAAGGTTAAAGACTGTGAATCCGGGGATATCATCTTTTGGGAACGATCGGCACATTAATAACAGGGAATCTGTGAGAAAAAAATTTATAACTTCTTGATTTTTACGTTTCCTAAGGACACATGATGCATGAAGACCTGTGAGTAGAACAAACTAATGCTACAAGAATGATGGGACTTTTAGTACCCTAGCAACTAATAATCAAGTTTTTAACATCATTTCTACAGTACAAATATATGGAAATGTTTAGGTGTGCAGAACTGAAACGGTGCACGTAAAAGCACCAAAAAATTGCACATTTGATTAGCCACATCAATTGGGAAACACTACATATCCCATTATTTATCACAATAGACCAGCCTCTATCAGGTATGAAAAATGCAGACCACCGTAGAACGGTAGGAAATAAGTTAGGCGCCGAATGGAAGAAAGATGGTTTTCTGCAAAATATCAGTGTGCAGCAGAATTCAAAACAGAGTAGAGAGAAAGATGGGCCCATGATGAGAACAGAGCCTGCCGGGTAACGGCCACTGGGTTAAGTTCTCAGTGAGGTTCACCACAATTCGTGACTGAAGATCCGTTCGTCTAACATCATGACAAACTTTTAGCCAATAAAAGACCGAAAAACCATGGTGGGCGGTACGGCTGAAAATTTCGAGATTCACAATTTATCAGTAGGTTGAGGAAGTATAAAGTGTGGATTTTGAAAAAATAGCTTCCAAAAGATGATAATTCTGGCTTGAATTAATAACCAAGTTGAGATGCAATAGTCACAGTCCGATGAGGTATTTATGTTGGTTCTACAAGCAATGAAAACCAGTTAACTTGTTTTCGGTATACACTCTGACCATAATTAAACAGTTTCACGTTATTTGAAGAACATTCATCTTTTGGTATAAACAGCGTTCACCTGGTGTTAGGAAACAGATCCACATTTACGAAGTTGGAGGCGCACCATATAGGTGAAATGACATGTCTCTGTGAAAGTGAGGAAAAATAAACAGAATGTTCTTAATTCGTTTCCCGTAAATGTCGACTAAGATCCATAACTAAAACATTTTTAATGGCAAGAAAAAGTAACTGGGTTTTGGAGAGCCTAAATAATACTAAGTCGACTGGGTAACATCATTTGGGTTATTGTCTGTCCTAATGTAACGGTGGATACTACTGATGAGGCATGTGAGTAGTACGTCTTTGCGTCTCTTGAAAAGTGAGATCTGTTACGGAGTCTCTTTGTAGCATTTGTCTGGGTTTGAGTAACAGTCAACGAATATCCAGAAAAGTTCAGGAAGACGCGTTCAAGGAGAAGGTGGATATTCCGTTTTGTAAACGAGATGCATATGAGAATTTTGCTCCCCTGTTCAATAGTCTGTAACTGTTAAGTTGGTGTTCTCAAATAGACAACTCCGCGGCGAAGAACTTCTTCCTTTCACTAGTAGGTTGATTTGAACATTTTTATAGGCGAGGTTGTTTTCGGCATGTGTTGTGTACCCGTTTGTGGTTTATCCACTTGCATTTTTTTCATTTTTATTTGATAGACCTAGATTTTAAAATTACTGGCCTTTGTAGCTTTTCATTTGCATCGTACACTGGTTCTGAAGTGCCAAAAGATGACTAGTCACCTAATAATGCTGATGATCCATGAAAAACCACCAGCCACAAACAACTGTTACCATCGCACAAGTTGTTGTTGTTTTATGAACAATGTTTCAGCGGTAGAATGTTATAAAATTATTTGTTGCTGGTTATTCGATCTCAAACTTACCAGCTCTATGGATTACGAAAGTTTGCTATGAGAGGCTTGCAGTCGGAAGAACCTGAATTGTTACACTATCACGCTTGAATGCCGGGGGGGCATCTGGAATTCCAGGTCAGTTTTTCCACTGGCGGTGACGGCAATGAACAGTGACAAAGTTAGCAATCTAGTTTGGGCGAAATTAGGTTACGAGATGGCGTAGCGAACTTAAAGTAAGGAAAAAGCCACTCGGGACGCATCAGAAGAAAGGGAACAAGGGTACAGTAAGGGCCATCACACTGTTAGAGCAAAACAAGTAAACAATTTAATTGGAAAATGTTTCGAACCGATTGAGTAGTCATTGTTTCAGAGGGGTGTGTTAAACAACTGTTAGATTTATTGTTAAGCCATGGTTCGCTTTTGAAACAAAGGCTTCGTCAAACCGAGTAAGTTGCCAGGGTGATCGGGTCTTAGGGCACTCAGGGAACTAATCCATGACTAGCCGACTTTATCAGTGCTGGGTGTCAGTCTGAAGTTCGTGTTTGTTGGTCAGTGTGGGGTGACCAACACAATTTGGTAATGATGGGGAACACATTGAATAAGGGAATAAATCAGTAAATGGTGTTGGTGTGCATGTGCACAGCGCTGTGACGCTGTGGAACACAATCCTACTGTGACGCTAACCCGCGAGTCGTGCAGATGTTCATTGTTACACACTGCCCATGTCTCCCCCCTAGTTAGCGTGCCACACACACACGCACACGACTAAACGTCAATACAACTAAATCAAAGGTATGCAAGGAAAATTGTGATGACCGATTAAGTTAGAAGACCATGCTCAATCGGCCTTTGGCCATCCAAATAACCTGGAATTCAGTCCACAGACTGGTCGGATTCGACCTCGGGTTGGGCCTGAGCTGTAACCCGGGGGAAGCGACAGTTAGGACACAGAGAAAAGCCAGGAAAGTCATACGCGATGCTGATAGGAACTAGTGCAGACTCACTCATGAAAGGATCTATCCCATTATTTTGGGAATGGTATCTGACGTGGGAGTGTGAAGAACAGAAATTGCGCAAAAGGACTGGACTTGGAACACCCCTCAGTGGTCGAAGCTTAGAGACATCCAGAGTACTCGTGGGAAACATATGCTGCGCTATCCACTTTTTCTGCAACACTTTGTCCACTACTAAAATGTAGCACAGCATCATTTTTGCGTACTTTGCATTGATGCCGGACTACGGGGATAAAATACAAACTAAGCTGCCACATGCTTAGAAATTACTGTGTGGAAAATGGCAACGGGACTTGTTAGCTTGTGTGAAAGCTTGGCGTCAAATATACTGGTCCTGGTTGCAAGTTCAACACGATTAGAACCACTGTGCTTTAAATCAAGTTTCCATCCAAGCCTGAAGAACAAAAGCACGGTGCTAAAACTCTTGAATTACTTTTCGATCTTCTGTAACCAGCTGTTTAGAAAAAATTCAACAACCATCTTGCAATTGCAAAGGAACTATTAGGGGACTTGTTGTTCGAATTAGACTTACACGGAACGAATTTGGTCCAGGAACGTTGAACTGTAGTTTTTTTTATTACCATTAAATCAAACCTGGCGGCGCATACCTTTTTCCGTACACTGTTCCTCTTTTTGCGGTTAAGTGTGTCGAACCATCCCCAGTTTACAGTAAACAGACATGGTCAGTACTATGTTCCTTATATGTTGATGTCTGGTCTGCCTGGACCATTTGCACACAAACCTAGCCTCTGCGTATTGAACTTAACCGCCTTTCGCATCAAACCGCTTCGTCCAACAGCGGAAAGCCATTTTGGTGAAGTGGAGCTTGTGTGACTGGCTAAAGGGCACTGATGGATGCAGCCATAAATTATTCATACCCTGCTTCTGATTGTTTGTGCACACCTTTATCCAAACTGTTAGGGATCGTACGGACTATACCCTATCTGACATGGTTACTCACTGGTCAAACGATAAACAATAATTAATCAAACCATTTGGAAGCACGTGACCCTTGGAAGTAACGCTGTTGATATAATCGAATTGACGGTCTCATGCTGGTCGAGTAACATGGCATTTCAGCAAGTCAGATAAATTCTTCACCCGACACCGAACACTACCAGTTACTCTTCTGGGTTATATAGGATTATACTGGTTCCCCACATGTTATAGGTTGCGTAAAGTTTCAAATTCAAATCAGAAAACAAATTTTGGCCAACCATGTTTTCGATTTTATATCCCGGTTCGAATCACGTTTGCCAATTTGCGTCACTTGTGGCGTCAAAACGGCAGTTGTCTGGGTATCAAGGTCGCGTGTACCAGGCTACAGTAAGGGTTGTACTGCTATATGGTTGCGAACCACGGTCTCCGTGGACAGATGAGGTGAATCGTCTTCAGGTTTTGTACTACGGATGTCTCAGAAGGGTTGCTGTTGTCGGATGGCGTCAACGAATCCGCAACAGGGTAGTTAGAAAACGGGTATTTGGTTGTGCAACAGATAGTTCAATCGCGGAAAACACCCAGCACCATCAACTGTGGCTCTGCAATGTGCTACGCATGCCGAAAAGACGTCTACCGAGACAAGTGTTGTTCGCTGTGCCTCCTTCAGTACGGCGGAAACAGATAGGTGAACAACGCATTACTTGGTAGAAGGACGTGAAAGAGATTACGAAGACTTTGGATGTTGTTGTTGCAGGATGGGGTCCCAGTGACTCCTGCGCTTGGCTGAAAACACTGCAAGAAATGGCGGCTGATTGATGCTAGTAGCGTTTGTGTCGTCAGCTTCTTTCCAAGTTGTTTGAGCGAGCGCTTGAAGGTGTAGTCACCACAGAATGCACCACCACCCATTACCGAGTCCCCTCTCTCATTCATTCTTTTCTCTTCCATTTGTTCTAAGGTTTGAGATATAATTAGACAATCTTTGTGGTGGTACGCAGTGAAGTATCAGTGTCAACACTGATGTTGCTGTCTCTGGTGATGATGATCCCACAAATACAGCTGTAAATTATAGAGTGAAATTATGATGCTTTGGTAAAGTATGAAAAGATTTGGAATTTTCAGTGAAGATTTCATTCTGTAACTCATCCGTATCTGTCAATATGTGCCAGAAATCTAGAGGCGTAGTACAGCTGTTTCATCCTTACTGGAAATCATCGGCAGTACACAGCTCACGAGACTCCAAAGAGTCCTGAACCCGCAGACCCCAACTAGTATTCGAAGACCAAACTGTTCGGCCAAGAGCGACTGCTTAGCAGTGTGATTAATTTAGATAGGACAAAGTTCCATTCAACCACGAAACTCGTCTCACGTGGACATCTACTTACTGGCTCCTCCAGTGAGGACTTCTCAGATGTAACTTACATTCATCTGGTGAAATTCTTCTTCCTCCTAACTATTTATGGACTGATGGTAAGTGAATAGGTATGATACTTTCCAACTGCAATTTCAACCTGTCCAGGAAGTCAATCTATACTGAAAAGCCGAGAGGCACTGTACAGCTGCATTACTGTTTTTGAGAATTATCATCCCACGAACCCCAGGAAATTTCGAACCCGCAACTTCCCGGCTAGTAGTTCGAAAACTTGACCGTTCAGCCATGAGCGAATGATAGTGTGATTCGCTCTCACTGAGCCTAGATGTGGTACCGCTCATCCCTGAAGTGCAGATACCGCATCACGTGGGCACGTGTGAGGATTTCTCTGATGAAAGGTTCCTGGGGCTCGTGATTTGTCCCTCGCTCTGAGCTACTTGTAATTGGTCGATAACATAAACATCTTTAGAAATTTCCAGTGGAGGTTCTCTGCAAGTGAAGTTAATCTATAGTGAAAAGGGGAGAAACACTGTACGGCCGTTTTTGCCTTTACTAGGAATCATTAGCTTTCAGCATCTCAAAGTCACTTCACAATTTGCTTCTCGGCAACCACTGACTTCACTTACAGGGCGAAATCTTCATTGAAGATTTCCAAACCCGTACTACCAAGAAATTAGGGTTAGCTCAGAGTGAAGTACACTTCATACGACAAGTGAACCTTCCATCATGGAGGTCAACATGTAACCGTGTGATGTGGATCTCATGACCGAAGCGCGAGTGACACCACATCCTGTCTATTTACGAGTCGATCATGTTTCAGAGCGCCCGCTCTTTACCGGACGATTTTGGTCTTCAACGACTTGCCGGAAGGTCACTGGTTCGAATCCCGCCTGATTTTAGGTAGAACTTAAAGTTGGTGAAATTTCAGAGACCATGTTCAACTGCTGAGTGAATATGGTGCGAAGTATTTTGCTATGAACCTGCGGTCACCAGCTGGATGGAATTTCCACGCCCCCCTGCATAACTGAATGCACCCTTTCGAGTTTCATGTTTCTGGCACGTTATCAAACTCCGTTGCACTTCATAATTTATAGTCCGAAATTCCCCGTCCAGCTGCATAAGACCCTACTCACTCTATCTTCAGTATCTATTACTATTAGTGAGCCTATAAGTCAGAAATAGTCGCAGATAGCCAATCCGCAGTAATCACTCACTTTCTAACTCAACACTGATACAAGTAACACACAGAGAGAGAGAGAGATTAGCGATGACGGACATAGCTTCCTGTAGTAGTCCTGAGTAGTATACCTAAAATACGAAATAGTAAGGTCAATCGCTGCTACTGTTACGTGATCCACAGATATATCTTCCTCCTTTTGGCTTCAAATCCTTCCATTAAACAATAATGTAACCTCAGCTTAACCTATACCCTTTCCTTCTACAGGTATAGTACCTCTCCTTTAGGAATCAACTGCAGAAAATACAAGACCGTTTGTTGGACGTATCATTTTGAGAAGGGCTAAGCATGTTGGGCGTCTCCTTAGTATTCTGCACATGGTTAGGGAAAATTCCCAGTGGATCCTTGGATGGTTTCAGTGACAGAAGGCAGGGAACGTAATCACTCCGTCCACAGTGTAGGTTCAACCCCTTCGTATCTAAAACTGAGTTATACTGGTGCATCAGTACAATGTGCCGGGATATTTGAAGACGGGGCATGTTCTCTGAGTCAAACGGTAGATTCTGTTGTTTTTAACCCAGGCTTAGATAAGGCCCGAAGTAAGAACAGTTGCACAGTGAGGCTGCACTCAAACAGTACAACAAAATAGCGAGTAATAGAAACTGAAAAAGTAGTGAGTTGTCGTGTGATGCTTTACCTTACTGTCTGGCTTCTGAAGCGTTAGTAGCAAGTGCGACTATGCTGCTGAATTTTCCCAACTAACAATAAACAAAATCTGGTTACATCGATCAAAACAGGGGCACAATCAAATGACGTTGGCAGTGCCAGGAACGTTGACTGTTTTCATGATACCTAGACAATTGACGAAGCACACTGGTGGTGTGATGCTTCTTCCTTGGGGACAAGTTCGCTAATACTTTAACCGGAAAGGAATCCTAGGAAGACATTATATGATAACGATGGCTAGTGCAACAGCCTCATATCCCCCATCCGCAGATTTGTTGATTGCAGTACTCTTAGACTGTGCTTCAATTAAAGCGCTTCCATTCGTAAGGAATCCTGTCGAAATATCACGCGTTGCAAGAAAACTTTATTCGTCTTGCTTAACGAGAGTCAGGGTTCACCATCTCAGTTGAGCTTAACCTGTTTTTCTTTACATATTTCTTACACCATCGCAACTTAGCGCGGTAACCTCTCCTTTGAAAACCATATTCGGGAATACCAAAAAGCTTCTTCTTGAAAATGGACACAAAAGTAAACCATCGTCTCTATTGTCTCCAAGTTTTTAGGAAAATTAGAGTCGCACGTGGGTATTTTCAGCATCTTCCTCATGCTTTTTTCGAAAACAGAGGGAGAGTTTCCCTTTACGGGTTTTCGAACCTAATCATAGCAGTTTCAAAACACCTTGAGATATTCTTCTGATTCACCATATTTGATTCGCCATATTTGAGTCTAACAATCATCCACCATTATTGTGACATGCTTCACTATTGTCAGTTTCTCGGACTACCATTTTTCTGTTGGTGATGGGGGTATCATCATCAACGTTGCGTGTCACAGCAACAGTGTGTCGTATGACAGGTATCCCTGCAGATAGACCACACATGAGCTAAATGTACTGCTTTGTTCGACAGGCTTCAGTATACTTTTATACTTATGCCAACTGGTAGCTGATATCTGTGCACTGATTGGTCGGTCGTTTCGGAATGCGCCTAGTTTCTCAGGGTTTGCGCTGTGCCTAATGTGCAGCCAAGAGAGCGAAGTGTTCGGAATTTGTAAAGGGAAACTTCGTGCGGTAGAAAAGAATGTGTACTCGGCAACCTGCAGAACTTCGCTTCAAAGCCTGTCACAAAAACCACTCTGTTCGCCACTTATGGGCGTCTCATGGTCCACACGCACGCACCTTCTGCACATCCACGGCTGTGAGTGCGGGCACACGTGCCAGTCTTCCACTGTTTGCGTGGGTATGACGAACGGAGGAAAACCAGAATGGTCATGTGGGTATGACGAGGCCGCTGAGGCAAACCTTGTGTGCGGTCGTGGGTGTGGTAGGGGCAGGCTTAAGGATCTAATAAACCTGAGTGATCAAGCTCGAAAGCTTACATTCCAAAGCTGATTGTTTATTCGGAGAAGCACGCACCCACAATCTACTGATCAGTTTCCCATTTGACGATAATTTTTGCTTATCCAAGAAAGGAGCGATGGGCTAGGTACAGCCATTTCTATGGACTTTACCGGCTAAATCAGGCCTATGGGTTGTTTATCAATTGAACTTTTTACCTGGGTATCATGCAGACACAGATGTGTAACAGTCCCAGATCCTAGCACCAGCCCTACAATACAGCACTTCTGTCAACTGTATACTAATAAAAGAGATTGCCTCTTCTGCTTACCATGAAAATAAATGAGTGAATGAATGGTAAAAGAACCAGCTTTACCATTATGTGCAACTTGACTGTGTGAACACCGAAAGTCTTAGAAACGTTTTCACTTCAAACCATCGGCTTCCGTGATCCACCCTGAAGTGAAAGTTAGTAGTGATCCAGAATCCACTCTGGAGTAGAGATCGCCTACTCCTGGGATATTATGTGCTGCGTGGCGCATCGAAGTTATCGGTCAACAATTTTACTTTTTTCTCCAAATCAAGTACGTCCATCAAGAGACCGACAAATTAGTCCAGTTTGGAGTTCTTGCACACTCTTGTTCAAACACTGAGAATGAGGTCACTTACAGAATGATCAACCCCAACCCACTTATACAGAACTCCCTTGTCATCGATTTTGGCTTTCAAAAGATGTCAAGCTGTCGGTCAAAGTCAAGGTTTTAGTACTTGCGTGCGACTGATCCACCAATATGACCAAAAGGGTTTGTTAACAATGCTGCCTCCGCCAGGTGGGGTATACCAAGCAAACGGACCGGGTGTACAAATGTAAGAATGCCAACAGGCTTCATGAGGGGCCTGATGAAACTTCACTGTACTCTAGCTAGGCGGTTTTATCTGACTGTCGAGAGAGCTTTGCGAAACGGACGTGGTCTAAAGAGCTTCGTTCAGACTGGAAGCGAACGAACGATGTTTAGCCGATGATATGGCCTAGAGCCATCATTGTTTTGATTGAGCAGCTCAGAGGTATTAGAAAATATCGTCTACTCGAACGGAGAGCAGGTTACAACCCTGAGCGACAGCAGGGAACAGTTTTAGGTCGAGTAACATTTCACAGTTACTGACGAGTCCTGAAGTCGTTAACCGACCCTAATTAGTCCCGCTTTCCAGTTTCTTTCCCTATAATCCAGTTGAGAGCAACCTCCAGTTTCCTCTCATTCTACTTTTTCAAATTTACGCCTTGTCCATGGTAAGCAACACAAAGAGATAGAAAAATAGTGAAAGCCATGATATCTAGAGCCGGAATATGTGCATCCACTTAACTTGCATAATGGCTTCATCGCCGTACATGACGACAATACTTATCGTTTTGGTAGTGCTGAAATGATTAGTCTGGTGGAAGCCCGAGGGTGCGTAATTAGTGCAGGTGACTACCAACTGGAAACGTGAGGGAATCTGCAAATTTAGCATAAAACTATGACGTTATTGGCCTGGAGTTTCACCAGATATGTAGGTAAAACTTTTAAGGTAAAACGCCATCAGATGTGCCACATTATCCTTTGCCCAAGAGGTGCGTTTATGATAAAACGATCACCCAAAATGTGAGACACCTGATTGTGCTTTGGTTACTACATTTGAAGAATTTCAGCCGTACTTCAGCCGTAAACAAACGAAATATTATCATTTGGGTGCTATAAGACTTCACATGATTCCATATGACTTCCCACTGAAAATACGTATATCCTGAAAAGTCGAGAAGAGGTTTTAACAGACCTAGGTTAAACTTAGGTGGAATAGCAAAAGGCACTGCACACCCACCCTATCACCGGTAATCTGCACCCAACGACTTATGTGGGGTTTGACAAGTAAAAGACTCCAGGTAGCGGGTGAGGTCTACCTTGGAGCTCCATGTAGTTTACTAAACTCCCCTGCACCTGATAGCCTGAAACACTCTGAAGGGCACATGTTGGGCTGCTCATTGTCTGGCATTTGACACAAGGAAGATTTTTTTGATGAAATGATGGTTTGCCTCCCTCCTTTTTGAGGAGAAGGAAACGTTGGTGTTTCAATTGTTACTTGAGTCCTGCAGTGCACTGAAACACTCGTCTCGTCTTCGTTTGCGGCAAACGTCTCAGTTCTGCTCCAACCGTTTCGAAGAAGCTTAAGTCAGTCAAGCCCAAGATCTAGGCGAGCCACCCATCGGTAATCGACATGGTGAAGGTAGGCATCAAAACATCGAAGCACCGCAGGGGTACGGCACCTCCGACCACAAAGAAGTTCATCGCCGTCCAACTACAAGGTTGATGTGAAGAAACTCGACTCGCACATCCACCGCGGCATCTTTCATGCCGTCGGAAAACACTTGAAGATAATCTTTGTTAGCTTTTCCTTTATTGTGACGCACATCACAATTGTCCGTATTCAATCGCTGAATGGGTACCATGGTGTGCAGATGGGAGGCCGAATTCTTCGTTCAAATTTTTGTAGTGTGAGTCCTCTCGGAATGGTATGATGTACGCGGATGAGGATTCCAAGCAATAACTAACCAACTACGTAGTAGAATTCGCTGTCATCCCAACAGCACAGGTCAGTATAAAAATTTTGCTTGCCAAAAGGTTAAACGTGAACTTGGCAAAAGTGTTTAAGGAACCTCTGCGACTGAATGTCCTCATAGGGCAAAATGAAGAGTGTCAGAAGCTAACCTACCAAATAAAACCTACTTTGTATTCCAATAACGGATTTAACATACAACTAAGGCCAGTACTGTACAGCCAGATGCAGTGAGAAAATTCGAGTGTGTAAATCACATCATCTGCCCATTGATCTATCCAGACAATCTGACTACTCATGATTAGCGAAGCAGTTTTATCTAAGTGGTAGTCGATCCTCACAATGTCAAAGTAATTTCCAATCTATGGGTTCAGAATAATTTTGAATATTTTTGTTGACGATGCACTTTCCCTTGAAAAGAAATTGGCCACTAAAAGCAACTTGCTCCACACGGAACTCGTTGGACAAGAACGTAGACGGGTTAGTAACATGACCTTATAGCTAGCAGACCCGAGCTGTTGACAACAGGATATCGCTACTTCGTTACCAGAGTTAAAATCTTCTAAAGCGCTGATGATTAGACCAGCCAAATTTAGATCCATGAAACACTCTGTTGAACACTCCGTGAACACTCTGTTGATTGCTGTCACGCAAATACATGTCCGCGGATAAAATCTGATAATCCACGCAATCTAAATTTGACGTGGGAATAAAATTATGGGAGCTGCAATTACGGAAATCTGAAAAATACTTTTTCGCGGTTACATTAACACTTATGACATTTTTGAAAAATGAGTGTTAATGTTATTTCCTTGCTGGATTACACCCACATATAATCAGAAAGCTTCTTATAAGTGTATACATATATATTAGTTTTATGAGGAAATTGCTAAAGAAGAAATAGATGAAGTAAAGGTGAGTGGTACCTGTAATTATTACGCATTTGTGAGTATGAGGCTTATCCGAAACGCGGAATCTCAACATGCCTGTTGGATATATATATATGTATATATATATATATATGTATGTCATCCAGTCCGTCTGCAGTGACTGCTTCTGACCATAGTCTAAATGGTTGTCACAGGAGAGGTGTGTAGAAAGTGATTAAAAATTTATTATTGTTCCTTCCCGAGGATTGTTTAATTTTGCGCAAATGACGATGTAGGGAGGCATCTGATTTCACTGGTTTTCCAGGAAGGTGAGACGTTGTTGCTTTTGTTCCCCAAAGAAGTGACTGTGATAAAAAGCCATGACCGTGGATGTCTGGCCGGTTTGCCGGCTTTGAGTAATTCGAAATAGTGAGAAGTTTTCGTCCTAATGGATACTTAGTTCATTTTCAATGTTACTTATAAGATTACTCTTGACTACTGTTTGGTGAATTAGTGAATTCGAGCATGAAAGAGGACAATGTTGACGTGTGTCATCCACCGAATTTAGGCCTCAACCGTTTTGCACTATAGTCTTGATCTAACCTTAATTTTACAACGAAATCATTCTCCGCCCTGCGTATCTGCAAGTAAAGCTTCTCCATAATGACTGCTTTGGCTCGGTCCCATCACTTTTCGTTATGATCAAAGCAGAATGAGTTCTCGTGTGTATGGGACCAAAGGCAAGACAAAATAGTTTACACCTAACCATTTACCTGTATCTTTAACTAAACTGGAGAACTAACGAACATTTCATCGAAAAACATTTAAAGTCGCTGGCAGTTACAACATAACAACGCAGACTGCAGCTTATACTTGAAGTGTATACACTGAGCGTATACCCGAGTGGCCGCTCCAGACCGGCCGCATAAGATGTTGCTGCAGGGAGATTTCCGTTTTTTGAGACATGTGGGTGCTGGTATCAAAAGTTAATAGGTAGGAATGTGAAAACAGTTTTTCTGCAAATCTAATCCGACTAATTTCCACGGCTAGCTAATTACATTCAATTGCATTCTTGCAATACAGTCTCACTTTGATGAGCAGCATTTGGCCTAGATTATGTTTATTGACACTGACCAGATAGGCGGAGCTGACATCTGACGTTGTGTGAATTTCAGTTGAGCGTAGGATCATTAGCAAAAGTTCACGGAATCCCCCCTATTACACAACTCTCGCATCACTAGGTCATCCTCACGGACGGGCAAAAATTGGGAAGGACATTCAAGAGGAATCTTTACGTGAAGCGAACCGGATGAATTAGACCCGAGTTCAGACCCGAATCCACGCAAGTTTTCCATCGGTCTGGGTACTTGCTGGTACATCCTAACAAACAAAAACCCTTACCGACCCCTAAAGCCGGTTTGATAGCAGAAAGTGATCTTGCTATTTGGTTCTCCTGTCTTAAATTTTGACGAACCTCATAGCCTAGTCACTTGGCCTGTCAAAGGTTTTATGTCAAAAGTGTAACGCGACCCAGCAATGCATCTACTATCAAAATTTTCCGAAAACGAATAATATATACTTCGGGCGTCTTTGTGAAAGTACTAAATCACTCATTACAATCGTAAAGAAAATGTCAAATATTACCCCAACCATCCGAAAAATCTAAGCGATATACTATTTACGGACCTTGCAAATTCTTTGGGCGTTCGCTTTAGAATAATGTTGTCGCTCCCCGGATAGACCAACTAACGGGACTGGCATGAAGTAAACTTTTCTGCAGGCTGATCTTCGCTGGTGGTGAATTTTAGACTCAGGTACTCTTCAAGGCGTCTATCCAATTACGCGCTATTGCAAGATGTGGTCTCCAGCTAAAGTGATCTGTAGTCAGGATACAAATATACGTACTTTTAAAATGAGTAACCAGTGGGTGCGGCTGTTAACATAGGGCTTTGAATCCAAAGCCCATAGTTTTTTTCGAAAGATGCGTAAAATTCACACATGCCTCAAACGGTGGTCCGTGAGGCTGCAATCTATTTGGCCCAGTGTTAAGCATACAATGATGAAGGTATCTCACCTAAGCTTGCTAAACCGCATTAGTGGTACGCATATCAGTTTATGAAAGCCTATATTGAGTCGTTTTCCTTTCGCGGGATAGAGCTAGGCCATTTTAGAGACACGGAGATGAAATAGGAAGACGGTCCCACTGATATAAATGTTGGCGTGATTAAAATCCGACAAAACCAATTTTCGGGCGACCATATGGAGTCTGACTGGTGTTAACATTTAATGGCGACTACTGGCTAGTCAAACTAATGTATATGCCAATATCTTCACCATATTATAGGACCGAATTTAGTTCTGAGTCATGACAGTGATAAGGTAATTATGAAATCAGTAACTTATTGGGGGCTCTAACCTTCGGCTAACTGGCCAATTTAATGTACACTTTCGGACTAATGACAAGAATAATGTACACGTTACGCTGCCTCCCATTCACAAGTTTCAAAAGCAACCATTCCACTTTCTATTTATTTGGACAGCAATTTTCCGAATTCATTCGGAAGGATATGTCTGTGACTTTACAACAGGCAAGACAAAAGTGAACAGCAAAACCCCCATAAGGGTACGGATGACATGGGTTGCTTGCTGTCGGATTATTGGTCCAAGGCTGTTTCGATTGAAACCGTCGAAAAACGTTCCTAACGGATATGGGACACGAAAGTAGCATAAACGGATAGAAAGGACATAATACCATGAAGAACAACATCTTGTTAAAGTAGTAGACTGAGTGAAAATGGAACATATTCTGCCTGATTTTGTATATTCTAGACATATTGTAACGTTTGAAACAAGCTGTCCAGTATTTCACTGTTTCATGTTGCAATGTGAATGTGGCCGTGTGGGAAGAACGAATGGCAGATGAATATGAGGAGAGTGTCCTTCGTCTGAATTGTAAAATTTCTGATCCCAGCTGCCAAACAGGAGGCTAAAGTAACAAAACAGATCATTCTTAGTATGCTCTCCAACAAGGACAGTGTGTGTGATCAAATTTACTAGGTCAATGTTGGTGGAGTGTTTGCTCTCCCCCTTCAGAAAGTGGGTAAAAGTTTGTAAATGAATCCAAATAAGTAATCCTTGTTGCGTGTGAATGTAATTTTGTTTTTGCTCCATTTGTCACAGAGCTAGAACCATAGTTGTTCGCTTCTCCCTTGAGCTCTATCTAGAATTTGTTTGAATGATCTGAGTTTATTGCATATCGTGCCAAAGCATATTCATTGTGTATTACAGTGTCTACAATAAGTTCGAGTACATCGTGACCTAGTAGTTTCGGTTTTCCATGCCAGATATCACACAATATAATTATACTTATGACAATATATAATATCTGATAAATGATATCTAGCATGGTGTGCAGTATGAGTAATACAATAATACAGTATCATACAATAATCTTGTCCAAAGAGTTTTCTTAAACCTAGTATGGATTTTGGCGATTATACGTCAGTGAGAACACCCACAATCGACCGGAATCGTTCTCACACACCAGGACCTATTTCCCCAAGTAGGATTTTGTCTCCGTCATCAGTACTCCCTCATTAACATTTGCTGCCCCTTTTATGAAAAGTTTAATTTTTTATTACATCGCAGTGTCTTAATTCTCAAAGCGATCACCCACGTTTATCAGAGGCTAGGACTGCCTATGAAGTGGTAGAATTCCATTTAGTCACGATCATTTTCTGTAAGCTGACCTCGTGAATTTGCGCCAACCAACAAAGTGGGAGACCTAAGGGTCTTCTTGTTGTTACTGCCATCACATTACAGTAGTAACAAATCAGAAAACTACCTCTACTGGATTAGAGCTATGAGGTAGAGCTGAGTCAGATGTCTTTACAAAACGTGTCAAATGTAAGGCAGCTGAAATCCACTTGATGGACATCGATCGGTTTTACCTTTTTTGAGTTTCATTAGGTAGGCAAATTCTCCGGGATTGTTATACCTGAAGACTAACTTGGGCACAACCGAAGAGATACACTCATTTACAAACCACCTTGTTGTTGGCAAAAGACTCATCATTTGTGACGAACCGCTCCAAATTAAAGTGCTGAAAAAAGGCCTCCTTACGCTTCAGTTGGCACGACGATGGTGATCGCTCTTGATAGGAGGTACTATCCAGAGCGCGCATACCTGTGTGGTGGTGTGGCTACTCTGTTGCCACGAAAATAGAGTTCTCTGGATCGCGATGTTATTAGTTGGATTCACAGACAAATGGCGACGGAGTGGCAGCTTGACCAAACTACAGCAGGACGACCACTTGTAGAATCCATGGATGACAAAATACGGGGCAGCATTACAGTGAGTTACGGGATAGAGGAAGTGTGTTGTATCTTCCACGAAGCTAGCTAATGTTCCAGCCAAGGTTTTGTGGCTGGGAATTACTTCTGTCATGTTCACCAAAACAGAGCAGGATGTGTATATCAGTGCCAAGTAAAAATCTGTACAATTCTCTGGGTTGGCATTGATGGGGCGGATCAGATACTAGCCTTCTACTCATAAAACGATTTTTGGTGGTTGACTTCCATATCATAACCCCGTTGTTTGTTGTACAGACCCAATCAGTTTAACGGAAAGTTTTTCCCGCTTTTTCGAGTCAGCCTAACAAGTCGTCTATTGTAGTTATGCGAGACTAAAGAATCTTTATTACGCCAAGATGTATACATCAACATATAATTCAAAGTTGTATTACCCGTGTTGCAAGCTACTAGAAGTTAAATTCAGCTTTCATTTTGCACGATATTTCCGCACTGAACTGGACCATTTATTGCTCGAAGCCGCTGCACTTCAATCTCCATGCAAAGAGTTTGCCTTGATTAACTGAATGTTGACTAAAAAGGAGGATCATTCAATACCGGCTTTAGTTGGGCCCTGATTATCCGGGGCGTTAACGATACGCAACAAGTTTTAAAACCGTTATATGGCACTGAGCGGGCCAGCATGTCCGTCATGGCAACGATAGCCTCATTTGCTGTTTCATGACCATCCCCTCCCTTTTTCTGACCATTATCACTTTTCAACCTATGGGTAATTCCCTCGGGACAGTTTATTCGAACCCAATTATATTACCGCAATATTTAGAAAAGTCGTACGCACTCATTCATATTATATCTAATTTAGCTTCGCATTTTCGGAAGTAATGGAAGTCCCCGTTTGTACAGATGAATTTGCATCACTACTGTCAGTGCGCCTGGACCACACAAATACCCGGCTTATTTCTCTTAAGGTTACTAATAATAGCGACAAAAGTGAGCTAGTGGTTCATTGGGTCAGCAATCGGCCTTAATTTTTTCACAAATACACCGTTTGTGAACTCTTGAAAGACGCTTCCTATGATCCGGATAAGACCAGTATGATCTTTCCATAAAACGGTGAAAAACAATATTACACTAAATGAAATGCTCGTTGATGAGAATTCCAAAAGAAGGGGAATTTTATTTTAGCGCTGGCTGACAAATCGAGACGGAAATATCCGACCTGTTCATTTTTGCGTCTGGTCTCCCTCAACACTTAGGCTAACTATGATATAAATTAGTTGAGCGTGCGAGCGGTGATCACTTCTGAACAGGGTATGTAATCAGTCGACGAAGTACGTTCGTTTCTAAGTTGAGCCGATGTTAATGAGTGACCCGTGTAGGTCTCCCAATTTAGATAATATCGAACCGAATATGCTGTACAAAGTCCGTCTCATGTTGTTGGGCTATTCAACATATTGCAATAAATTTGCTTCACACAGAAAACCACTTCCGACTTAGAATTAGTGAGAATTTTGGCGTTCCATTGGAGTCTCGGCGTTCTTAGTACTCATTAGGTCGGTGGAGTGCCCAGGTTTTCGACTAGCGTTTAAACTTCATTTGTCAGTTAGGAGGGTCCTTGTCATTCATTTTCAATCGAACACATAGTGTTCATCTAATTTCAATAAATATACTCATTGGCAAATCAATTTGGTTTTGCGAGAGACTCATCTGAAACCCAGCTGAATCTTTCGTTTGTGATGTTTCCAGGTGGCTTTTGTGCGGCAAATTTAGTTGACGAACATCATAAACGGGACATTCATTTGAGTCTCCCGATTAAACAAAATTGATTTGCGAATGAGTGTATTTGTCGAAATCAGTCCAATTATGGATCAAATAGAACATAAGTTTGACGGGAACACGGGGACTGCGCCTACTTGATGAGCCACAAGGCGGACGAAACCGGTCGTGGGCTGTCAAAGAATTTTCAGTAACCTTATGAGTACTGCATTACGTAAATACATGTATCGCGATACCTCGAATAGCGTAGCAACTGAAACATGAGGCGGCCTGGTGCAACAATTAAATTGCCTGGAAACATCACAAACGAGAATTTCAGCTGGATTCCAGGTGAGTCTCTCGCAAAACCAAATTGATTTGCAAATGAGTGTATTTATCGAAATCAGTCCAATTTTGGTTAAATTGGAACATAAGGTTGATGGGAACTCGGGGACTGCGCCCACCAAGAAGGGCGAGACCGGTTGTGGGCTGTCGAAGGATTTCCAGCAACCTTATGAGTAATGCATTACGTATATATATATATATATGCATCTAATGTCTTGCTACCTGTAATACAAGGGAGCATACAGAAATTCCTACTTTCGAACCATGAAAGACAATCACACGACTGAAGGGACAAAAACGGCAGCTTTATAGATGAACGATTGAACGGATAATAAAAACTCAATGAGAAGAAAAAACAAGGTCAGGTGCTAGGGAATTTCAAAACTTCATCCTTGAGCACGCAGATCCCTTCACCTAAGACTCACCTCGAATATCCGTATATTTTTGCATCCTTTCACACGTTCCCACGCATGCACAAACGGTGAAGGTCAGATCATGGAATTAACACCCACAAAATTTACAAATACAAAAATAGAATGAAACAAATTGAAATCGAATAGGACACCTTCAAGCACTACGGGATTACCACAGAGTTAGTCGCGATGATGATAAGGGTGAACTTCGGGTTCAGGGCCTTGATTCGGAGTGGCCGAACTGATCTCATCAGGGTAGAAAGAGTAACCAATTACTGTGATGGGGCTACAGATAGCTTTTCCATTCCAGCAATTTTCAACTTTCACTGGAAAATTGAGCTTCGGGCAGTTTGGAAGCTTTGAAGTTCACACACAGTAGACACTAAGACTCTAAAATGCCATAAATTTTACTTTCTGTTTTTCTACTAAGCCTAGCTACCCTCGTAGAACAAGTGTTTCTGCATGAAACCTCTTATAAGCAAAACGCCTAATAAATTTCTCAACGACGAACGGGGATGCTGATTGCAGATAGCCAGCAAGAAAACCGGTAGAAGGACTCGGGTGAGCATACGGAAACCAAAATACTCCATACTACCTGATAGGAGACTGTGGAGACGAACTCCTCACACCTTTCTCATCAACATCACCATCATATGTGAAAGCAGTCTGAAAAAATATCAAAGGCATTTCTAGGTTGTGGCCTGGCAGTCTCGTATGCCCCGATCAGAATGTAAATTTTCTATAGAGTGTTTCCCTCGATTTCTTGTGAAATGACTTATCTTTTCGGAAAAACCTGTCATCCACTGGTAGCGTAAAAGTTATCATAACGTGGAAGTTTGGCGTTCTTTGGGGAGCGCGCACACCTACGACCGGCACCGCAGCTCTCCTATTAGCTCCGTCTTCTTTTGGGAGACGTAAATACTGGGTTCTAGTCTTATAGAATTTTCCTCCTTACAGACGTTCAGTGCGTGAAAGAAAAGAATAACTTCTACCCTGTTAAAGGTGCTTCTGAGGAATTGGTCTTTAGGCTTAGTGCATTCAACAGCATTTGCTTGTCAACGCTTTTGAGCAAGATACTGGGTTTGGTGGGCAGAAAGGAAGATATAAGCTACTATAGAGATGCAATTGTATCCAGTCAATTGTGATTTTTAAGATATATTGCCATCAGCATTCTAGTTCTGCACAATCTTCCGGCTCTTCCTTGCTCATTGCGTACTAACTCACGTGCGGGTTTGTTGAATGTAGTCAAGAGATAGCCCAAAACAATAACCATATCATAGGGGACCTTCCTGTTTACTTGTAAGTATGTTCATTTACTTGGAGGAAAGACGCATATTTCAGAGCAACATCCTGCGGTTTACATCAAACGATATCAAAGCCGCCTGAACCACACTTCTTTTCAGGTTACCAAGTGGCGTACACACCAACTGTGATAGTTAGTGAAGCAAAATAATGTTGGTGATGTATTTCTAAATCTCGGTACATGTAATGGCAACTAAAAATATTGTTTTCATGGATGAATTCAGCAGTCGACACTTGAACGCTCTGTACAAACTGAACGCTTGAAATGGTGCGATGTTTTCTCAGGTGGGTATTTTCATTGTCTCAACTCCTACGTGTTAGGCGATAAAACATCCCTACAGGAAGTCCATGTATTCTGGTTTAGAAAGATGCCCTATTTCCACAGACATCTGTCTCTTGTGTAAATAATAAAATCGTCACAAGGTCATTAAACCCTAGTCTTGAAAACAGTTATTGACAGTCACTATATGGGGCAGGCACAGCATTATAATATGGGACCATCAAGTTGTCTTTTGTTTGCTATTTCCCTATTCATTGGATTCAAAGAATACATTTATCCAAAGACGACAACAACATAGGAGACTTTGGTGTGGGACCGTTTGCAGCCAACCAGTTAGTCGGCATCAATATTTTCCTTTTCACTACTTAGTTCACGACCGGCTTGCGAAAGCGGCTCCACTTATTCATGCGTTCAAGTACTGATATCTCTTGCGGGGTGTAATCAATGTTTGCATTTGTTATTCTACTTTGAATGCGTTTATCATCCTCTCGTGTTCATCTTCGCGCATGTACTCTATATGTGTTTACAAACAAACACTTGTGTTGCCAACGTGTGTTCGCTGGCTTCAGGCCGAGAAGGATTCTACAGTTTGTTTATGCACTTCAATGGCAACCGGACGATAAAATTAGTTGGAAAATCACAAAGCAAAGGTTGCATATCCCACTGTCTGAAACTTGGCATAAACAACAACAAAGTCCGCTTGAAACACACGTACACAAACAAAGGTTATTGAAATTGAGGTACAACAAATTCAACAGAGAAAGCCTAATATTCGGTGAGCTAATTGAATACCGATGTAAAAAAGCCAATGGTTGCAAACAAGCAATCCTTGGGGTCTGTCACAATATAAACAAATGAATCAGTTAGTTCTGTGAGTGAATTTGCTCAACCAAAATTCGCTTTTGGGATACTAACTGCTTCCTAGTCATGAAGTTGGCAAAACCAGTTTCTCAGTGTTTCGCAACTTGTTGTCCGATCGACTGTTTATAGGATCGGCGCCAGTAATAATCCTGATTATGGCAAGAAACTATAAAAATACGTACCGTAACAGTTTTAGATGCATACCTAATCAGCTTATAATACTGCATCAGATATTCTGGAAGTAGTTGGAGAAACACATTTCTAATAATTGTCTCCTAAATCGAACCACTTAGTGGCGTACTGAACCGAGTCTCTTCCTTTGACGTTTTACGGCGCGCTCAAATGATTTGACGTGGAGTTTGTTCAGGTTTGGTATAAAATTCACTAGACTTTGCAAAGTCTATTTAGCCAAAATTGGAACTACACTAAAGCAAAAGGCCAATGGTAATGAGTTGGAATATTGGTAGCTCGGGTGAGTTTATTGGTTGTTGATCAGGTGGCAGTTGGCCCAACTGCGCACTGATGATGTCTCCTCGTATGGTGACGAAACGTTTACAAGCCAATTGCCAAGCTCGGCGAACAGATCAACAGCCACCTGATCAACAACCAACAAAAGGTCAACAATGGGACGTTGGTGCCAGAGTTTGGAGATTTTCACTTATGCGGTTCGAAACTTTACTTAGTGGAATTTTGTCTTAGTTTATTAGTCAGACAAGTGTGCACGTCGGTCTAAGTAAATTATCGTTGGGGAAAAGTGCACGTGTACTAGCCTAGTCGAGGAACGCTCGAGCGCTTCTATACGTCAATTTAACCTCATCGGTCTGTTCACTTCCAATCTGCCAATGAGTGCACATGGGTAGCTCCGCTAGTAACTGGTCCACGATTATCTGGTAAAGCAATAGACTAAAGTCCTTGTTAGAAAACTTACTCCTGGATCGATGTCCTCATTTTACCTCGCGTTTTCGACACACACATATGTGGCTTACATTCAAGTGATAATATAACAGAACACATTAGTCAGGCCACTCAGAAAGCAAATAGTGAGCATTTCTTTTGGTAGTTCATTTGATGACAGAATGACAGTATCAAAATTTACATCATCATCACTCATGGATTACGTCGAACACATCATACACCAGGACAACACGTTTTTTAGACTTCAGAAGGCCACCATAACCGGATACTATTTAGTGAATCTCTGGCTGACCAGCACAACAATGAAGTAAGAAATTTCAGAGAGGTTTGGTAAACAATTGGTGAAGTTATTGCTGGGCCACGCTTTTAACACAAAAGCTTCGTCAGGTCAAGTGAGTAAGTAAATAGGTTGATTGCGTTTTAAGTCAGTCAGGAAACCAATCCATGAAATTTCTTATGACTAGCCGACTTGATCAGTGCGGGTGTCAGTTGAAGAACAACATAAACGAGAAATTCACTTGAGTTTCCCGTGAAAACCAAATTGATTTGCAATTGAGTGTATTTGTCGCAGTCTGATGCTTCTGTTTTTTGGTTAGTGGGGATGACTAACATTTACGTCAGATTGGTTAGGAGGAGTGGTCTTCACATTGAACCCGGAGTTTGCAACCTTGCTTTTTCTGTCTAGGACACCTTAATGGAATGTTCCTCTTGGGGGCATTCACAGATTTTTTTCACCTGTGTTCATCGAGGGGTGCCGGTGCGAGTGGTTTGGGGATGGGGGTGGTTAATTGAATCTTACTCTGCTTGAATTTTGTACTTTTGGACCCAGATCATTTTACTGATAACTGCATACCGCTTCGTGTCATCTCGGCTGATCGAAAACCGCTCCCCACACGCTTGCAACTTCTACTCCCTCTATTCTATTCACGCTGGGATGCTTGGCGATATCCACCGCCTCGGCCACCAATCGCTGTTGTGTGAATCTTAAGCCCCGTCTCAGAATGTCCACATTTTCTAAACCTATTCCATGCCCAGTGAATGGTGCATGCTCTGCCATTGCCGAATCTTTGACGCTCGCCTGATATTCTGTTAGGTTTCTCGGTGGTCTGTTGATGGATCGTTCATAATCACCGATTCTGGTGTGCACTTCTTTGGCTGTCTGACCTATATAAACATTCGTACAGTCGTTAAATTTTATTTTTTATATAGTTCCTAGTCTGGAGGGCGATCTTTCAAGTGGACCAACACTGAGCGTAAAGTCTTTCCATTCTTGAATGGTACTCTAACGTTAGCCGTATTTAGTACGCTTCTAATGACTTCAGATATCCCTGTTTTGTATGGAATTACTGCCGTTTCGATCCGCTCCTAGTTGGACCTTGGTGTTGGCACAAATACTCGTCTTAGTTGCCACTTAATTAAACCCTCTGGATAACCGCTATCTTGAAGCCTTTTTTTTACCTCAAGCTGTGCTACTCTTCCGTCGAACTCCTCTGTGCAAAGTGCTCTTACTCTCCTAAACATCGGTGAAGCTATACTAGCATACATTGCTTTTGGATGTGCTGCCTTGCTAAGGGAATTTGTGGACAAATCCTGGTACTAGAGGTAGTTCTTTGACTGTTTTTTAGTTATCAGACTCTAAAATTTGTTTTTTTCGGATTGAAACTGTTTGTAATTCTACATTACTTCTGCCCGGAATCACATGGTAACGAATGGGGATAATCTGAGGCAGTGAAACTTTTCAATGGAAAACGAGCTGGAGCAAATTTTTGTACCTTCGAAACTGGGCTAGTATAGGTTTCCAGAAGGCCGCAACTCATTGACATTCAACTTCTTCAGGCAGGTTGTCAGTTTTTAATTAGACATTACCTTAATCTGCATGTAGGGGGGAAAGTATCGCCTAATGGTTTAAGATTTTTAAAATGGTCAAAGAGGGCTGCTTATATTTAGAAGAGAATACCGGAATGTGTTGCGAAAAGCTGATGACTAATGCGAGGAAGAACTGTTGAAACCGGAATATAGCCTGTTATCATATTACACGTAAACTGGATGAGTTCCACTGTTAAGAGTGATTGATAGTATTCCCTTTTGAATAAATCTATGAGCCTTTTGTCGGTTTCAGTGAAGGTAGCCATCAGAAATCAGGCGCCGGTGAGCTTCGTAAGGGGTACCTGTTGTAGAAAGTTTGTACTTCCTTTATTGCATTACCGAAAGATGAAAGTAATCCTGCGAGTGACAGACATGAGAGAAATTGGACGCAATTCTGTGCTGGCACACCTGGTGTTGAACGTAATGCAACAATACAAGTTGAACTATTGCAGAGACTACTATCCGCCGCACGACTTCATGGAGGGACAGAAAATATAGTGCACAGTAATATTGTACTGTCACATGAGAAGAGGCTGGATGGTGCCCATGCTACCTAGTATTAGAATACATTTCCACAACTCCTGTTGAAGCAACAAACTGACTCACACATCTAGTTTTCCCTGGTCCACGTCTCATATCAGCAGGTGGACTGCAGGTTACTGTAAGCTTCTGAAGGATCCATTGACGGCCTCACACATTAACTCATACGTTCACTTAAGGGCTACTATAATGAAAGTTACTCACACTGACTGACAGGCGTAGCTTGTAGTGGTGCCAGTTAGGTGTAAAGAGATTCGTCCTTAAAGGCAAACTCATTTTTAATAGAGTTTCCGTCCTGTCAGTAAAGCCGGTCTGTGCTAGAAAGCCCAGAAGCACTGTAGAGCTGTCTCGGTGTTGTTGGGAATCATCTAGAGTGTGCATCTCAAGAAACTCAGAGTTTCGTATCCGTAGTGTTCCGGCCAGTGGTGTGACACTACCGTTTGGCCACAAGCGGCTGATCAGCAATGTGACTAGCCCTCATCTAGACAGGATGCAACACCGCCCATCCTTCAATTACAGAAACCACATCACGCGGTGTCCTACAGATGATTCCCAACAGCGGCATCGTGCTTCTTGACGCTTTAACATAGGTTGGCTTCACTGGCAAAACGAGATATCTCTTGAAAACTACCAAATCTCACATCACCATCAATCTATAAGTAGCTTGGATGAAAAGTATTTTTACGTGATGACTGGAACTTTCTTTTCAGAAGTCGTCGCTTTAGAAGCCGGTCAGGTGTTCAAACTACTGGCGGGGATGCCGCGACCTCGAGATTTCCTACTGGAGTTTCGTGAGTTGCGCACTGCTGTGATTCCCAATAATTAATGAAACAGCCTTACAACGCTTCTCGACTGTTCAGTTTGGATTGTCTCCTTTGATAGGTTGAAATCTCAGTTGGAAACTACCCAATCTCCTCATATCACTATAAGTTCTTCGTGTGATTATGCTGAGTTGCAATTCGCTGTGGTTTCGTTTTGATCTACGCTTAAAGAAAAGTCAATATCACTTGTCTCGGTAGACAGCGAATGGACTGAATAGTACGTGGTCGGATAATGCGGAAACAGAGCAGCACACAAAAAAATGCTGAAGAAAATCTAACGCCTTAATTTTCGTCGTTGACTGCATGCATACATCCTGAAAACTGTACCCAGAGATTTGATGAAAATTGCGGGAAAGCATAAATACGAGTGAAATTTAATGGCACACGTCTGTTTTAGGTGAGTACTTCCGTAGAAGATCCTAGCACTGCGGATTATTAATTTTCACCGGAACACTGTTATTTGGCAAATAGATCATAAGTTATCGCGATGAATTTTCAACTAATACAAACATACTGTTTCCTTCTCTTTTGCTCTTCATGAAAGATCCTGTACAGTGAGCTTGAGTAGGATTAAGCAGATAGGGGAAGGAAGATAAACACACAACCACAATGAGAACCTCTAGTCTGCATACAAGCCCTGAAGACAACTTTGAATCTCACTATTTTCGGTGTGAACTTATTCAAACAGATCCTTGATGTTGAGCAAATAAACCATTCTGAGTAGGCCATTTTGAAATATATAACCAATTTTGTGTGTTTGTTTACTCATCATTGGGAAAACATCACAAACTCAGACCGTTTTTGCAAAAGTCTTGCAGAAAACTAGACAGCTTCTTCCATTGGGAAACCATAACTCGGTAGTTGTGACCATATTGAAAACGACCTTAACTTCGTCTGGTGTTGCTCATAAGCGCCTAGCTTATGGTAAGAAAATTTAAAAAAGCCCAATAGCCGGGGGATTTTCTAGCATTTTCTCAGACCATTTGGATGAGATGAAAACAACTCGAAATATATTATCTGGAAATCCGTACCAGAGATACGGACCTGCATCAGGCAGTGAAATCCGGAGATTACTCTCTTAATATACATGGATTCGTTTGCTGTTTAACGGCTTGTTTATTCTACATCGTCGATTCGAATAACCAAGGTGTACAGTGGAGTAATTGCCATCAGATTACATCCATCATACACGACTAATCAACTCCAGCGCAAAACGGCTTCGTTGGTAACTTGAGAATCAGTCTTGTCCAGCAAACTCTTCAGAAGAGCAATATGCCTAGATCGAGAGGCAAACCAGTGATGAGTTAAACAGCAAAACAAACCGGCGTAAAAAAGTAACAGGCGTTCGGCAGCAGAAAGAGATGTGTGGCGTAAAAAATGCTTAAGTAAATCATAACACTGTTTTCTGGGCTGACGATACCAGGATGTCACTTCATTTGCAAATAAACAGGACCGTGTACAAATAATAAAGAGGTGTAAACGGGTTATGGAATTCTGTGTGAATCGCCTTGATGTTGAGTTTTTGAGAGAAGAAAGGTAGATGGCAGAGATCACTTGCTCGCAACTTTTGTTACATAATAAAAATCGACTCAATGATAGGTAGTTGTGTGAAAATTGTACCAGTCGTGGTCAGTTCAGAGGTACCGGGTATATGATAGCGAAGGCCTTCTCTTTGTCGTTGACGTGAATGGTTATGGCCAAATGTGATGCAGTTGCACCGGAACCTGGTTTCTTCCAACTACCACTATGAGATAGGGTATTGTGTCCTCGCATTTTGTCCGACAAATGCTTTATCGTACGACCAAGGTATGCACGAGCGTACAAATGAGTACACACAAAAGCTGGTGGTAGAACGTGGCAATTTGTCCTTCAAACGGAAACTGATAGTGGGGCTGGAATTGGAGCTCAAACACAGATTGGCAGCCATGTATTTCGAATCAAGAGAGTTTCTAAGCCTTCTGGTATTTAGTTCGGCTACCGAGACACCTTTAAATGAGAGCCTCGTGTAGACGGGCTTGTTATTCCCAAATGAACATTTTTTAGGTATGGGCCGAACGGATTGCGTAGTTTTGAGTACGAAGCATTCAGGATATCCATCCTCAAGAATGTGAGTCCTACGAAAGTCAGGGCCTGGAAACATCACAAACGAGAGATTCAGCTGGGTTCCAGGTGAGTCTCTCGCAAAACCAAATTTGTTTGCAAATGAGTGTATTTCGTTAAAGTCAGTTCCTCTTGTAAGCATTCGGAGATGCATATCTTCATTGCTCCCTCAGTCAGGTATCTAATGAGGTTACGCTCTGTTGCAACGGAGCGAAGCCATTTACTGACATTTCTACGTTTGCTTTCTGTGGAATTTTCATTTTATGGTCCCTTCAGTCTTCTGTTTAACGCTGACAACGAGGAAACTTGAGTGTTCCCTTTGTTCTGGCTCGAAAGTAATCATGATATTCGTATGGACTGAAATCTCTGGTCAATGCTGAAAATTATAATAACTTAGAATGCGTAAACATGATAGTAAACTGTGAAAGCAAAAGTTCACTTTTTCAGAAGGCAACCTTTCATCACAGAATGTTTCACTCCAGGATTCAGTCAGAAATTGACGGCGTAACATTAACTGCGCGAGTGACACCGTACCCTGTCTAAGTATGATCTAATCATACTGCTGATCAGCTGCCCGTGTCTGAACGATATGGCCTTCAACTACCCGTATAGAGGTCGAGGGTTCAGACCTGGAAATTCGTAAGATTCATACTACTGGTGAATTCCAACTAGAATGGAACAGCTGTGTCGTTCCTCTCGGATTATTGGTGGAGCTTTACTCCACCTAAATAATGAAATGGCCAGTAAAATGGTCACACGATAGATGCATAATAATGACAAACTGAAAGGGATCCTCAATTGCTCATATTCTTTACAACAAGTAGTAGAATTCCCGTGAAAGGGGACTCCCCGGTTATGATTAGTTCAACGAAAACGCGTAAACCATCCATTAGCAGTCATCAAAGACGCTCTTTTGCCCATAAGAAACACCTTATTTTTACCTAAACTTAAATATTGACTGATTGCTTTGCTTGGGAAGAATACTGAAAATACCCATGACACCTGTCCAAAGTAAGCTGAATATCTGTAAGAGATAAACAAGTTTCTCGGAAGAGGAAATTTCTTGTTAGTGGGAGTGATCATATGAAACCCCGTCTTTGGGTTCTGCGACCTGTTGAACAAAACCTGGTTGTGTACCCGTTCTGAAAACTTGATGATGTCATATGACATGCACTACTGGTTGCTTGTTGTGGTCTTATGAATTTTCCACTGAGGTAAGAACTCTCACATGACACTAGTGTAATGTATCGTGGTCGTTAGCTCCTGCCATCCGTATAATCAGGAAATGACTGATTGACTATTTGAATGGCTGACTTGATTGAAAAGCACAGAATCATTGGTTGCGAGGCGCAGAAATTAGTTCGATCCAGAAGAAAGACTCATCATAAGGAGTTGAGTGTCTTGGGGTCGCCTTACATTAGTTTCTCTTGCAATCTAGATTCGTTTTCTTTCATCCTGTGTTCCATCGGTATAACACCTTACCAATGGTGGCAGCTCTTACGCTGGTTGGTCCAATTAGGAGATGGATAATCGCAAGCGAATTAGGTGTCTTGAATTGGTTCTGATAACTCTCTCTCCTCAAGGAGATTGCAGAGCCAAGGAATTTCTCTAAAAGATCGTTCTTCCTTTAGAGAAATTGCTTATGTAGCGGTGTTTTTCAAGAGCAGTGTCATGGGTAGTTTACTCCTCAACTGCAGTTCTTTTGCAGGAAAGTCTGTTTCACTAATATTTTACTCTCAAAAAATTCTTCTTACTGCCGGAGCAAAATTTAGTGAATCCTTTCAGTTGGGCTTCCATGACAAGAGTGGATCTACTGATCTTATGCTATTATACGCAAGCAGTGTTGCTGTCAAGCACGGAATAAAACATAGCTATCGGTAAAATGTTTCTACCTGACTTATCAAGATTTCCGATAATCCCAGGTGCGTACAGCATAGTACAGCTCAGTTATCACCGATTTCTTTAAACAAATGTCATATCCAAAATCAGCTTCTGTTGAACGACCTATCGAAGGCCTATTCAACTGCAACTTTCGTTTATCCCAAATGCAAGTGATATAACAAAAAAGGAACATAATTGCCATTTGGCAGTGCAACGCATTTAGCCCATTTAATGAATGCACACCTCTCATCTACCTACCTACGGCACACTGAATCCTGCTTCTAGGTCAACCATCTGATAGTGCACTTTGTCACCAGAAATAATGGAAGTCGTTTCCATATCAATAGGTCGTCAGCGTTAGTCTTTTCCGAGGGACTGGTCAACAGCATTTTATTTTCTTGCCTTGGAACTTTATCGCGCAGACCGGATGAATAAAAGATACTATACTTTTAATTTCTCTCACTAACAGCTGTGCATGACCGTCAAATTAATTTTCAAATTCGAAAATTCCTAGGCAATTTATTACAAACTCTGGCAGAATGATGAAAGGAAGGTCTAGGGAAAAGGATTAAGAACTCCCCAGCAATGTGGATTTTTGTCGTCTGGTGCACACCGTCGCAGTGTCTTCTCCCAAAGGGACGATAACCTTCAAACAATCAGTGCCGGTAATAGGGACAATTTTCTTCTGGGGCTAGTGAACATCTAGTTGAATTTCTTATTGATCTGGACATTCAAGAGCACGTTGGGGTCATATGCTGATAAGTATCGACTACAAGTATAGATTTTTAAGCTAAAAGCTCAAGGCAAAATCTTCTAAACATCCCTTTGTCCTATTACTGTGGATAATGTTGCCTTACCTGTCATCTGTACGTTACAGCAGTTAGTCACGGCCATTAGATTCTCAGACCCATACAGATAACAGCTACGATAAATTGACAACTGCATCTCCCTTCTTAGAAGTCAACTGCGTTCATGTCATCACTAAATTTAACTGTCTTCTTTTTACGTTATGTTAGTTAAAACATTGGAAGCAGAGTTGAACCAAGACAATTACTGCTGGGAATATACCTTGACCTACGGAAGAAGCCGGGTATCCGACAAGTTGTGACTTGAGCTGAAGCTCGAGATAGTTATATCAAAGTGCCAGTTGAGCAGCTGGTCTAATTGGGCCACCAAAACCCTCTTCCGTGGCAATCAGTACGAAAGAACGTAACGGACTGATGACTACGACGTTCATGTGTAGTTTCATCTGTCAAACAATGTCATGATATCACAGGACGTTGTATAATTTTGGAAAGAGGACATTAAATAACGATACTCTGTCGATAAGCTTATGCAAAATGGCAGATGTTAATCCGTTTTATCTTCACTGAACACTCACTCATAAGGTTGCTGAAAAACCGGTTTTTACCTTCTTGGGACCCACCAGGTGGGTGCATTTCCTGGGGTTCCGTCAACCTAATTTTTCCTTGAACACCAAATTTCACGCAGTCAGTAAAATGCACTTATTTGCAAAACAAGTTGATGTTGACTACAGACTCCAGTGGATTTCAGCTGAATTTTTTGTTAAGTTTGGGAATGAGTGTATTTCGCCAAGTTCATAAAATTTGATTTCCGAAAATGTCTCAACTATGCATTCCTGATGAGCCCCAAGAAGAGATAACTCGTTAGTGGTTGTCTAAGAGTTTTCAGCAGCTGCATTAGTATTGTTCCAAATCAAGGGAATATACTATGATATCTCGAATGCCATACTAATTGAAACATAAGATTCCTTTTGTATAACACTTTAAGTCGGAGAAAATAATCAGCAGCTGTTCAGCTTGAATTCACTTGAGTCCCCTGTCAACATCAAGTTAATTCGCAAATGAATGTATCTTATCGGATAGTTTCTCCTGTCTGGCGAGAAAAGAAAAGCATAACGAAAGGACAAAAAGTGGAACGTCACTTGGTGGGGAACTTGTTAGTGGTCTTCAAAGCACTTGGGACCTGGACGTATTTCGGAGCACGTAAATGTAGCTGAAAGCAAGATCGTCACTTTGCATAAAAAAGGTCTGAAATTCCAAGCTGAACGGCTTGCCGTCCACGTAATTTTCACTAAGCAGTCCGCTCAAGTGACCACTTGCGAAGCCATAACAATCAAAGGGGTCATTTATAAGTCGTTCACAAAAACATGGTGGACACGTTCATGAAAAAACAGAGTCACCCGTTAAGCGGATAGCATATTAGCATATAATTCGATCGGCCGAACTAAAAGCTCCCCCAGGACAGTTACATTGACGGAAATGTTATCCTCCCCGTATAACTCTTTAAGCCATTTGAGCTGAAACGAAATGGAAATAGCTCTTTTTTAGGTGGAAAAATGTTTTGGTTGAGTTCTCTGTCTGACTTTTGGTACTACTTTAAAATGCGAGTCTAACTTGAGCAAGTCGAAAGCCTTTTATGGTCTGCTGCTTCCGATGATGGTCAGTTGGATGGAAGGAAGCTATTCATGTGAAAGTGTACCGGCATTTTGACTGAGCGTTAAGGAAGTGACCAGAATGAAGAGTAACCAGTGAATTTCTCTTTTACAATTTTCAATGAGTTTCAGTAAAATCAGGTCGCCGTGCTCTTTAGAACCTCCCTGTCTCTGGCACGCGGATTAGGTGTACTGAGATTGTGGTTTATGTAATCCTCAGATATAATGAGGATTTATCTCGTTTATCAGTGCAGCAATGAGGTGAGGGAACAAATCAACCCACTCACATTGACAAAGATGTTAGCTACTGAATATTTATTTGTTCAGTAAAGGGCTGTCACAATGTGAATCGCTGCCAATAATTGAAAGATATATCAGGTTTTCAGATTTTACTCTTTGGAAGTGAGGAAATGTATTGCACTAGAATCCAGTATAACTATTCTGACCCACCACTGCTACATGTATAAGTTTATATATGAGTGGGATTAACCCGGATCAACTCTACCCTTGGCTGATGAACCGACTGTGTCTGCATGAAGCAATCCGTTGGTTTGTGTGAGTCACCAGACGCAGACATGAGCAGCTGTGTTGTTGCGGCACGTTGTTGAAACCGGCCGTCTGAACGCGCACGACGATTCTCAGCACTCAATAGTAGAAAATGATGAGTACATAAGGGCACTTCCGGTGGATCTGCACCCAACGTTACAAGAACCTCTTCCACGTCAGCTAGTCAGGACATTTAACTTATCTTGAGAAAACACCCCATAACTGCCGCAAAGACTTACTCTATGTATTCCGTTGTGGGTGAAGTCATTGGTGAAGTCATTGCTTAATGAAATATATCTTCTAGTGAAAGCGCAACTTACTCATGATGTCGGTTTTTTTACCAAATCTCGAATGCAATGGATTGAAAAGATCAATTTTATACGAAAGAACTTGTGTGAGTAAAGGTCCAGAAAAGTCATCAACATGGTGACGAAACAAATTCAGACTCTCAGAATCTGAGGATCTAAAATGGACGGTTACCTAAGACCCTGAAGGCTTAATCGCCAAGAATGATATTTATCCGGCAATATGAAGTGTGAGCCTTTCCACTTACCTGTACACCAGTTAGACAGAAATCTTGATCTCTGACGCTAAACTACTTCTATTGATACGTTATGTTCTTCACCTTGTCCCAGAAAGTAGACCAAAAAGCTTGTAGCTCTTGGTGGACGTCATCTTTTAATCAGTGTTTTTGGACGGTTGAAGCAGGATGAGCGATGGGACACGAAATGACAAGTAGACTCTATCATTTGTAAGAAATTTTGATTGCAACAGCGCAACATGTCTGCTATTTTCGAAGCTCTAACAATTTAATATTAGCTGTTTTTCAATGCAAAATGTTTCTGTCATGGTTGAGAGATAATTAATCCCGTCGACATATACAATAAAACTCCGTTTAGTTGGTTTGTTTAAACCAAACAGATTTGTAGAGTGCTGGTGTGGCGGTGTTAAGGTTCAAATCTCATTTTATTCCCCATAACCAAATGAAAAAGGAATCCCTGCTTCTTACTGAGGACCAGATTACGTGTTTAAACAACTGCTGGTAGTTGTATAATGGCATATGTTGGTAGGCATCTGGTAGCACCTCATGGAAGGTGAGGAAATGTACTTACACATAATTACCCGATTTTACTTTTATTTACACCAGTTGAGCGCCTACTACTTTTAATATTGAATCAGCAATTCGTATTATCCTCCTTTGAGCACTTAACAAGCAGATGAACAGAACATATTGAAGCTCCAATGCAGCAAGTCAACATATGCGTCTAGCCACCACCACCAGTCAAGTTTGTCCGATCTAAGGCAACCGATAATGATTGCTTTGATCTGACCATAGTAGGTAATCGTTACTTGTGCGAAAATGAACCCAGAAAGTTGTCGATTGTCCAACCAATTTAAATTCTTCTGCAATCCCTGGGCTCAGATGCACTTTACTTTCCGGTGGATGTCACGCTAATTACAGAGTAGGTCAACCACCTATATGTCTTCAAATGCTCTGGTTACCAACATGAATGCTTCCGCCGTCTGTCAGTGCCAAATTCTATCAGCCCGAAATTGGGCTAGACTAGCAGAAATGCGATTGTTCTAATCTTAGGGCAGCTTGGTTGAAATAAGTTAGACAAAGAGTTCGATAAATACACTTATTTGCAAATCAATTTGGTTTTTGCAAGTGACTCACCTGGAACCCAGCTGAATCTCTCGTTTGTGATGTTTCCAGCCGGGTTCCAGGTGAGTCTCTCGCAAAAACCAAATTGATTTGCAAATGAGTGTATTTATCGCAATCAGTCTAATTTGGGTTCAAGTAGAACATAAGGTTGACGGAAACTCGGGGACTGCGCCTACCTGATGAGCCCCAAGATGGGTGAAACAGGTCGTGGACTGTCGAACAATTTTCAGCAACCTCATGAGTAGTACATTAGGTATAGACAAGGAGTTCTTTCATCATTTCACGTACCATAAACCACTAAGAACTTTTTGTCAAGCCAGAGAAAGGTATGTATACAAGAGTGACTGGTAGTTAGAGAATTACTAGGTTAGTTCCGTTTGCGGCTCATATCGGAGAATCATGATGTGTCACTGGAGAAGTTATTGCACGGATATGCTAGAAGAAATACAATGGGCAATTAGTACAGACTTTAGTCACTGAGATTCCTCAAGCCCGCAGCGAACGGTAGTGAATGGGACACAAAAAAGAGCAGAAGTGCAACAAGCTTCACCCCACGAATTTTGCATGTTTTAGCTCCACTAGTTCATTCTTTCCTCAGCTATACATCACTGTAACCACAAATAGTATCTATAGAAGAGTTAACAGAGATGAAAAGGCCTGAAAGGATGGCCAGAGGTAGCACAGTAACCAATAAGTTGGCATTGTTGTCTCAAAAACACGTGTGGATGGTAGCTGGCTTGTTCCCCTAGCTGGTTAGTTTGACTGCAAACGTGTCATCACTAGCCGAGGTGACCACTGGATTGGTAGGGAGCGGTGCGTTAGTGTTTGTGCGTTTTGTAGTGGTGTGGGTGTGTTGATGTGAATTTGATGTCTTCAAATGTAATGCTGAGCTATTTCTGTGCATTATGTATTGGAAACAATAAACAATAAACACAGTGTGGTCCCATCAACGAATGTCACAAAGGGAGAGGTCAGAGATAGAGGTCACTCGAGCACTGACCAGTGAACAAGAGCAGGGAGGCCAAGTTCGAAGATCACGTGGCCACCGACCAATAAGGGAATGGGATAACAGATCATTCAACAGAACCGACCGAACAACCAATCGTGCTCGAAGGTCACTCCGGGCTGGTACCACATAGATCAAGACACCCACACCAGTACAAAACGCACAAACACTGACGCACCGCTACTCTACACTGCACTCCCTAACAGCCCACTGATATCACCTCGGTTGGTGATGAAACCTTTGCAGTCAAACTACCCAGTTGGGGGAACAGACCAGTGACCACCTATACGACCTTAGTTACCATAATCCTTTTCAGTCACCATATGCGTAACCGAACAGGGTCACTATTAGTGCACGCTTTTGAAATGAATGCTGATCTAAATTTCGATAAATTCTTACTCATAGTGTTTCTAAAAACTATTCGACAGCCCAACAACTCTTTCTACTATGTTTTCGTGGCTTCTCAGTTAGGCCCAGTCCCTGATAATCCACCAAACCGATATCACAAGTGTAGTAGACACTCACTAGAGGTTGACAGCGATTGATTGTATGCTGTTTGGATATGGTAGATGATTGTAATGTGAGTCAAGACGATACTTACTCGCAATCAGACCAAGTTTTTGAGTATGAATTAAACGATGAGCTGCAGGGCCAATCTAACCACGTGTTTGGAAATAAATAACTAGTGGTCTTTTGGTGCACCATGACAGGTGCAAAAGACGACAGGACGTGCGTTCAGTAATCTGCAATCCGCCGGTCCACGGTAGGCATCACTGAGATTTAGAGAAGGGTGAACAGCCGTATAGGTCGATTGGGCAAAGAAATGGGGTGATAGAATGACGATAGAACTTTGGTGGAGGAATAGGATACTAATAGATATTAAGGGATGAAACTATCACTATATAGCATAAAGGGTATAAAGTTAATCGCCGTTTTCGCATTTATGTATCGCTGTACCGAAGATTTGTCTCATAAGTTTGTTTCAGAACCTTGACCCAACAAGGTGCTTGTCCCAAACTAGTGCTTGTTGAATGCGAAACATTCCGATCAAAAACGACGTTAGTATTTGTGGAATTCTGAGATACACAGGCTTGTTAGTCTTATTTTTTGGATTTTCTAGGCTTGATATTTTCATGCATTTTATCCTACCAGATGCTAGGATCCCCAGAAAACTGACAGAAAGCTTAAGTTGTGTTAGCTGACACAAATTTAACCTCTTTGATTCCTTGGTTGACCGTTTCATCTATGTAGATCTGTATAAGACATAACTACTTGGGTATTCTACCTCGAAGTGCATTGTTTGCCTCTCCACAAGCCTGCGATGACATCTCAGCCCCGTCAAGAACTGTGTTTCGAGGTCAAAACCAGACAAATTATTTATTGGCAAACATCCTGTGGGTGCATTTAAAAAGCAGGCGGTAGAATCTGATAATCCTACTACTTGTATAATCATTTTCGGGAATAAACAATATTTTCAAATTCCCTCTCTGTATCTTCCGCTGGAGATCTATTAAAAATGCGTCGTGCGGCAGGACTTACAAAGCTTCACGAATACCATACGATCTAAATGCAGCGTGCACGCATGTTGGGTCCTGATAATAGAATGATCCCTCAGGCTAAGAACATAATGGCCCGGAAACTCAAATACGACGCTCCATGTTCTCATTATCCTTGCTCGTATCAGAAGACTTCCTATTTCACGCTAGTAAACTGTGTGCCTTTTAAACCAGGTAAACTGGTATGGCCGTGCGCACAGACATTGATGTCAAGACTTGAGATGCTTAGAGTTAGAGATAGTTTACCGATAGATTTCAGGTATAGATATCTTTAGAAAAGTTTTTATTTGTTAGAGGCTTGAAAAATGGTGCCATTTTAAATGACATGAACAAGGCAACGCAACCAATCTCAGATTTACAAATATGCTCTGAATCGGTTCATTGTTAAATGGAGCATCTAAGTTTTCCTCCGGTTATCTGCTTTCTTATTCTTCAAGCCCAATAATATAAAATAACTTCCAAAGCAACCAAATGATATCGAGAAATGCTGCGTAGCATATGAAACTCACTTGGGTTACACGATAGCAAGTGAGTATCTGAGTTATTTTGGTTTAGGTACCCTATATCACCGCACTTTTTTAAGTTAAGGTACATTAATCTGTCGAGGTACTGAAGTGTAGTTCACATTTGAAAGATTACACTTGAGCGATATGTTTATGGTGAGCGATATGGTTTATGTGTGCATGAGGCGGCAGCTAGTGAAGAGTTGAAGTTGATTTGTGGGCAATAACTGTTGAGAAATACAATCTCATAAAGTCTCCTGCTGCGTCAGTCTGCCTTTGATCTTTTTCAGGTTTTCGAACACTAAAAAATTTGACTTTTTTGTCGATCTCCGTAAAAAAACTATGAAACACGTGTTTATCGACTAAAGTATCCATTGAGTTTGATATAATCGATACATCTCTGCAGGTGGTGTTGAAAGAGCAAAAACGGTAGTCGCCATAAGTATTGATTTTCGTTTGTAGTTTATCCCAAGTGAGCTACTGGGAAACAGCAGGAAATTTTGGCGCATATAAGAACGTAATTAATACTGGAAGGTCTTACTGAGTTTTTGTTTCGTAAATTGCGACATACTTTGATGCCTACATTTACGTGCGTTATGAAAATAAAGTCAAATAAACTAAGCGTTTAAACACAGCTAGTTCGTATTAGTTGTTCGATGAGCTTCCCTTGTATTCGAAGCAGTAATTTAGAATCTCCAAGGCATTGAGCGAACTTCAGAGTTCAGAGTTCCTTCCTTCTTTTCAGGAGGGGATGTGGTGAAAAGTAGAAAAGCCATCAGTGTCCATAGAAAGGCACCCTTCCAGAAGACTTGACCGCTGACGGACAAATGAAATAATCGAACATCATGTGCCACTTGCTCTGTGGAACGTTCAATTGGTACCATCAAGGTTTGATGTTTCAGCGCCAAAGTGCCTGGTGACGCTTGACAGAAATGCTACATTTGAAGCCCTCTATAATCAAGTACCGTAGCATTTATATTAATTCTCGGAGACCCTTGACGTCATATGTGGCAACAATCCTCTCGGTGAGCACGAGCATAATACGACTATTAGACGAACATATGGATCAGCTCGATTGGTTCATGGATCGCTGTTTAACATGCTTTACGATTGTTGCAATATAGCATCACTCTTGGCGACCTCCATTATATGCTTAGATTGTTTCACAAACAACAGCTGTTGCCCTATACACTCCTGCAAAAGAGGCTTTCATAAGTACATCGTTCTAATAGGCTGGGTAAATAAGAATACGTATTAGATTTCAGCAGTCCTTGATGCACTGTATCGAAGTGATATATATATATATATATATATATACTGACCTGCCAACCTTATTACGGCTTCTGTTTCGCGCAGGGTGACCGGACGGAAACTGTCGCAGTTATAACGAATGGGCTGAATATCACAGCCGGAAAATTCATTGTTTACGCTTCTGAAGCAGAAAATGATTTGGCGTAAAATGCCTGCGACAAAGTCCACGCAGATCTGTTCTCATATCGTTGTTATCTTAAGGATCGCTGTTTGTCATTGCCCTTGAAGACCTAATGTTGCTAGTGATTGGACATACAAGCTAACAATCCGAGATGATTGATGCTTGTGATCATGTGTTAATCCCGTAGTAAGTATTATATCTACTGGTGTCTCCGTTCCAGTGACTTAGTGTTGGTAAAAGGTTCACCAACAAGGAACGCAACAGATTTATTGCTAGAAAGCGAGTGCACAAGTTACAAGGGGCACTTTTGACGTTACTGCCGGCTGTCTCATCAGTGTTTCGTGGACACCCATCATCATCGACCGTGCTTTTATGAAATAACATGAGCACTTTTCATAGTCGGTCGGGCTTCTGTGGCATGCCTGTTGAATTGACTGACTGATTGACTGGCCTGGGTACTTGCCGGCTTCCCTATTAAGATTTTGAGTGTGAGGGTCTCAGTAGGTTTCAGACGTTCTGGGATTATTTTCAGGAATATGGCCTTCCTGAAAGTAAGTGTTTCCGTAAGTACACCTACATCATTTTCTAGCAGACTGTTTCAACGTTCTGGCTATTCAGACCATTACGGCTCAAATTTATTCGTCTCCGGAATATCAGTACGTCCATATTTCAGTTTAGAAAGCGTACTTAGCATACTAATGCTAATGAAGTACTTTCCCATTACGGCTTGGTACATCCGACACTGTTCGATATACTTTACGTCGTCGTTCAGATCGTGCATTCACAGAATTGATAGCTGCTTGTTCTCAAAACCTGAAATCAGTTGGAGAGCAGTGGGAAAGCATCGAGAAATAATAACCTGCCGTTGCGTTACACACTGACCTCGCTTCGGTTTCTGTTTCTTCCCATCTTTGGGCCAGGTAGTTGTCTGTTGGTGTCTGCTCTGTTCCCCAAGCTTGCCATTCTTAATTAACTGCTGAGGATTACTGTCCAATTTACACGTTTCTAGTTCTTCTCCTATACGCAACACTACTATTATGGTAAACGTTTATCTTTAGCAGCTTTCAGCTCAGAAGTGGAGATACACTACTTCAAACAATTAAATAGGATATGCAAACGAGACTGTTAAACCATTATTGAAAATGTTGTGAGTACGTAAAACATTACCGTGATCATAATAAGTTGGGGCTAGTTCGTAGATGCAATGTCTTTTTATGAGTGATGTTCAGAGTCTGGTTTGTCTTAGCTAAGTAGGAGCAAGTCTCACGACAATATCTGTCATGTTACCAGACCTAGTCCAAAGCTCGCCTAGACAAACTGGAGAATATCTTGTGGTTGACCACTATCGGGCCTAAGCAAGGCAGGTACTGGTGTGAAAAGCTAACATGTGTAAATCGTAAATTGTAGTCCATAGCTTCTCTAATAATCCTCCAAAATGCAGGCTAAGAATTTAAATGGAATCCGAATGAAAAATACCTGGCGAAGCAGCAAAGAACGTTGAGGACCGGACAAATATTAGGACTATTATTATGAAGAGGGGCTCACCTGATGTTGATCTAAATATCTTATCAAGACGAAATTTATTCGCTACGGTTTCACTTCGAATATAAGCGTCAGCTAACTTCGGCAGTGTTGAAAATTCGCTTATGGAGAAGATACTAGGTTTATAGCAACGGTTGAGTTAGACGCATGTTTGCACAGTTTAAGATAAGAACTAAGGTGATGACATTCACTGGTGTGGAGAATCTTACTCCGAACAATTTGGATAGATCACATTCACACTAACATAAGCTAGGTAAAAGGGGGAGAATTTAGACGTTACTATGGGGTCCCGTGATGGTCTAATAGGCAGTATTTTGAGGGAGATATTTAGTTATTCATTGCTGGATGTAAATTAGTTGCCAACCTCATACGTAAAGACTGTGGCTGAAAATTCTGATGCTGACCACGCTAATGCGCATGACGTGCAGTAGTAAATAGGTTTTGATTTGATCGGCTTCTTGTAATAAACTGAATCGCACGGAAAAAGTTCAGAGTCTCAGCGAAATGAGTCTAATAAACGTTCAAATGATTAAGCATGATTCAGAATCACGAAATAAACGCACAAAAACATTGTGGCTCAGAAAACGTGCCTGAAAGTATACTTAAACAATGTACTTCAACAATCAAGCAAAGAATGCTCCCCTTATCTGCCTGAGTCTTATTGGATTTTAGGGAAAACTTCCACGAAATCACGAACCATATTTGATGCCTACGAACAGTCGAAGTCCCGGATACGTTGTACCGTATGGCCTGAAACGGGAAATCATTCCCATCGTTTCGTCCACCTAATGTGTCTTGACCTAAACATTAATTCGTTGTCCTATAACATGACATCTGATGTTTCTGCTGGTTTGTATATCAAATTGTGCAGTTTGTCTGCATGAATTACACTAACTTAAGCGAGAATAGACTGCTTGCAAATTTGAGAATCTTAGGGTGGAAGGTAGACAGATATGGGCATGGGTAAAGCGCGACCTTGATAGCACTGCATTGGCTAGGTTCGGTTTTAGTCCGCAAACTGCTTGATATGATTGTATGATCAGATGAAGAGTGGCATTCATTTATAAGAGAACGAAAAACATAACCTTTGTCGTTGCCCATTTACTTTCGGGTGGCCGTTTACTTTAACATTTTCATAATCGGATTGGTTTATCAAATTAGCCGGAATGGAGCAAAGTATTTCGGGTGATAGGAGACATCCTCCTAGGAATGAAGAAAATTCGGACAAGTTAAATAAGCAACAGAAATGTTTGGGACGGGGAGCACAATTTTTCAACACCATAGGTTCAAAGTCTCTTTGATCAGCGTTGAGAAATAGAGATGAAACCAATTGGTTTTCCCAAAAAAAAGACCAAATGTTATCCACATCAACGCAAGAAATAAATTCAACAGTTTCGCTTTCATAGTCCAGTTGGTTTTCAGTAGGTGGTACCAAAATTAGTTCAGAATTTAAATGAGCACTGTTAACTAGCTGAATTATTGCTCTTTCTCACTTTATGTGCTATTATCCTCTGTCATTTCTGGCAAAAGATTCTAAAACCTGTATGTTTCTTCTGCATTTCAAGTTGCCCCAAGCAGATTTCGACTTTGAGTTTTCACGTTTCCTCTAGTAATGGAAATCTTTGAGTGAATTGTTAGGTGCATTCATTTTTGATTTTGATAACGATGTGTCGACAAACCCAGCTAGTACTAAGGTTGTCAGATATGGGGCTAATTTTTAGCGCCAAAGTTACAAAAGTGAGCTGACTCTGCTTTTGATTTAGCACCAGAAATTGTCACAGCTGGCAATCGATCATATTGAGTGGGTTCAGCTGAAGAGTGACTAATGGGCTTGACTTTTGCGGACATTTTTTGTTCTTGAACGGCTACCAGTACACAAAGTTTACACTAAGCAGAATGCCGGAAGAGGTTCCTTTATCGTGGCACCTTTCGCCAATTCCGGAAGAAACGTCTGGCTGCGAGATTTCCAGCCTCCATACTTTTCTTCGTAAGATGGAGATATAGTGTTACCTGAGCGGTTTAGATGTCTTGGCAACTACTTGAGCCGTCGTGGTACTGCTGCAAGGGAAACGCGAGAAATATTCATTAACTCGTCCCATTTATGGCCTCGAGGTAATGAGACGTGTGTACCGGGCAACCAGAACTTGACGGCTGCGAAACTTGGTTCGTCCGGTCTGAAGATCGCAAAAGCCCTCAACCAGTTGGGCGGCGCTACGTTCGTAGCCGAAAAGTAGTTAGCTGGCTGCAACCTGTATCTAGCCAGGTCATGTGAGAGCCAGTATAAAACAACGAACAAGAATCTTAAGAGCAGGCCGCCGTGGTAGGCAGACCTACCTTTCTTGTCCAACCATTGTATACCGAGGAAATTGTTAGGTTTCTCTTCTCAGCTGGCAAAAGCTGGTACAGGATAAAGCATGAAATGTCAGCGGAAAAGGAAAGCGACTACATTCAGACTGGTTGCCGTGAGATCCTTGTAACTCTCTAGGTACAATGTGATTCCCGTTGTGCGGTGTTAGAAACCTCACAGGAAATGCACGCAACAGATAACGACGGGGATCAAGTTGTCACTTCTAATCAGACTGACTAGGTACATTATGCCCGTCACTCTGCGCTGAGTTTGTGCTGGAAACTTTTTCGCAAAAGATGCTGGGTCGCTCCTTCTGATTGCATCTTACTTCGAAATAGTGCGCCCAGGCATAGCTATTTTATAACTGCTTGGATCTATGGGTAGCTAGTTTTTGGTCGTTCTTCCAAGAACCATTAGATTATTTCACAATGAGGCCTTAAGACATTTCGTTCGTAGCATTCGAGACCATGTCCGCTAGGTTAGTTAAATTCGATAAGTGTCGTTTGAGTCAAACAATGAAGGGGTGTGTGAGTCTCTCTACTGGCCAAGCGACTGGCAGGATTAGGGATCAAAAGACCAGGTTGTTCGTTTAGTTCTAATATCCTGGAAAACCAGGACGCAGTTGCCATTCAGAGGAACAAATAATTCTGCCGAAGGAAAATTTGCAGCATTTGTCATCATTGTATGGCAGCTTTTTTAGACGATTCCACATAGAGTGTCGCTGGCACATCAAGTAAAGCGTGAATATGCTGATCACACTGAAGCTCTCAGACAGTATCCGCACACTCAACTGAAACCATGACAGCGTAGTTCATTCTAGGTCCCTACATGTGGGAGGAAACAAAACTGCTTAATTACGGTCACGGAACCGCTCATCAGCGAGCTGCTCCCACCCATATTTTCCTATCGTCCTATTAACACATGGTTTGCTTCGCCTTCTATCCATCCTGTATTAGTCTGGTGAAAAATGACTGAGAACAAGTATTCTGTTCATCTAGCTGGAATAGCAGTACTGGAACTGATGGAAGCCCAAGTGTGGTAGCGGATTGAACCGATCTGTAGAATAATCAATCATCCAGGTAGGTTGAATAAAGCATCATCAGTCATCCGGCTAATGTGTCTTTGTACGTCGCACACAAACATGCTTTCATGCGTGGTGCACCAGTTTATACATGAATTGGTTCATTGGATTCGTATGGTGAATTTATCTCGATGGAGCAAATTCCACTGGCTGCTGATGTTTTGGACCCCAGCCTCTATGTTGATAGAATCATCAGATAAGCAATAAAAGCCGGAGACTGAACAGAAAACAGATAGGCATGGACACACACGTACACATGAGCGAACGTCACAGACGCACCAAACAACGAACTTGGTATTCATGACCAGAGCAGGCAGTGTCCGCATGAGATAACAACTGTTTACCGAGCCAAATTAAGCTGTCGGGATGATAAGCATGGGCGCGTGGTGTGTGCGTGTCTTCCTGTTTTCCCGTAGTCTGGTATAAAGGATGTGGGGGCAACAAACGCTGTTGTTGCGTGCGAGAGCATGCTTACACACACGTTACTCCCCTCTACTCGCTTTATACAACGAAAAATTCAAACGTGCACATGGTTGAATCGTGGATAGCGAGTTGCTTGCGCGCATCGTTGGGTTTGAGAATAGGGGATGCGAGTAGGTTGCAATAAAAACGTGGCGGTGCATCCCACGTTCTCATCAGTTTCATCAACCTGTGCCAGGTGTCTGAGTCCTGCTGGTCCTGAATAAACAGACATGCATGGAAGTAAACTTGTGAAACCTTGGCAATATACGCCAGATATGATATCTATCAAGAGATTACGGCTTGGTTTTTTACGGGGTAGAAAATATTTCAATCTTTCAAGGTGTTGCGAGTTCATCTATATTTCTCACACACTACAAATATATCCGTAAGATATACGGGCGATGTGGTTCTAAATGGGATGGAAAACACCAACGTAAATATAGTCCCATACATACATATACATACCTACAGTATGAGCCACGCTCACGAAAAAAACCTATACAACTATAGAACTGTAAAACTACGTGACTTCCGAACGTAACTCTAAGCATCATGCAGAAAAAGTTCGTACACATCGGAACAGATGCACGTATATTCCGCAATGTTGATTTAACATGCTATCTAACTGGAATACGTGAAAACATGTCAGGAATATAGTACGCCATTCAGTGTGATATCAGAGTCCAATTTTGAGAAAAATTAAGACTGTCTTGTGGAAACACGGCTGGAGGTATGAATCGACGACTTTTTGAATGAATCGATTCACTCCACTAATGAACAACAAACCTGCATGCCGCAGAATCTCTTCCTGATGTGGTTACTTTGCAGAGAACCAACAAGGAATAATCATGGAAATCGTAGGATGACATCAATTTGGTATGCAGCAAAGTGAGATCGATCTTGATTTTGGTAAACCTATCTTACTCTTAGGATGTCTCAGGATAGTTACTTGCCAGAATGGTTCATTCCAAGAGTTCCATTTTTGTTGATAGTATCGGGGAATCTTGAGTGGAATTTCTTTCCGTGAAGCCGGTCCAATTTAAATGGCCGAGATGCAATGTAAAACTGTTTTATCGTTATTAAAAATCATCATCAAAGCACGTATCACGAATCTCCAGGCTAGTAGATGAAAACCATAAAGTTCGGTTATGTGGCATGGTCATCAGTGCAATTGACCTAAACGTAAACAGGTTATGGTGCCACCGCGGAATTCACATCATATGGTAACGTGACTGTCTCTTTTGATAACGACTTCTCAGTTGGACGACTAACGCATCCCTTGAATTATTCCGCCTCTGAGCTACCTTTATCGTGTTGATAGTATGAGGAAATTTGGAAACCGCCAAAGATATCGCCCTTTGGACTCATGTTTGATTAGTTTGCTGAATAGGGAGAGTCCACGAAGTCCCTCACATTGATATAATTACGCATACTGTGAAGTAAGCTGATTCCATCAAAGTCCCAGTGCGGCATTCAAAGAGTATTCTTTCCTTTCCTAATTAAGTAGTATCGGCTCAAAATCCTCAGATGACCTACTCTCTGTTTCACCGTGTTCGGAAGCTGTTATAATCAGTGTCCCCGCAACGGAAATACGAGAAAACCCGTTCGCTTCGAGTATATGTGAAATAATAACACTGTCCTAGGCAAAACGAAAAACTCCATCGAGTCTGCAGCTTTGCCAATGCTTTTATACACGTGATCTTGAAATTGAACACTGAAACACATTTCTGTTCAATTCAGCTTCCAGCTTCAGCTTCCTAGGAAGAGACCTATTTGATGACCCCCCAAAAAGGACCAAACCGGTGTGTCTGAGGATGCAAACTGTCGTTTTATTTTTGCTCTTAGTATGCGGATAAAGTACGGCGACCATTCTTGAGAGACTATAAAAATAAAAAAAAACTTTAATTCAAATGCAGAAACCAGCCATGACGCCATCAAATTGGTTAAATGTTACTTTCTCTATCCCCGTTTTCACTGGACATTTTTGTTTTCTTTTTGAAAAGCTTGAATACCGCCTTTGAAATCTGTTATGGAAAACCCGTTATACACTACCTTCACAGACGTCTTTGAGATATGATAGGAAGACAAGTGTCTGGGAGTAAATTAAGTGCCATATGCTAACGGGAACATGCTGGAGATATCTTCAATGTTGCATCTGGAGGCCATTTTTGTTAATTTCTGCAGTTCATTGAAAACATTTACCTCAGTATATCGGCATTTAAAGGGCTAGAGTACGACAACATATCGGCATTCTTGGAGGTACTGTTGAAGCCAATCCGAGATAAAAAACAAACTGACGCAAATTGTCTACCACACTTTGACTTGTTTTTTTTTAAACACGGATTGGTGGGAAATTTATTCTCCCAAGCTACGTGGTGATATTCACAGTGGAAACCCTCAAAGAAAACCGCCATGGCAAGTTATTTCATTGGGATACTCACTGAGCTACATGAGTTTACCAAACAAAAGGTGTATTTAGATCTTACCGCCAGATGTTTCTATGACTACCTTCCAGAGAAGCAGCGTATACGCTAGCATCAGGCTAAATTTCGCACCGGTCTTAGATTGAAAATTGTTTATTGTACGATTACAAACTTTCCAGTCAGCTTTAAGTGTCACAACTACAAGTTTTTTCCAGTGTAAAAATCAGATGATCAGCTTCTTTTATAATCACTTAGTTTACTCCCAATTGTGCTGACATGCCGATATTACTTTCAAAGAGGAGCGAACACATTTCAATGTATCAGGTGCAGACAAACACTTCATTCTAACTTCTGGTATCTAGCGGTACTTTCAGGGAGGCTGTTTTGATATTGATAAAGCAAGATGTGTTATGTACACAGTACTCTGTCAGGTGAAAACCAGGTTACTAGGACAGAACCCCCAGAAAAAAGCACACCTCTGGGAACGATATACGCAATACCCACGGATGACCATAATATAAAATAAAACAGTTCAAAAATTCCATGAGCAGCTGGTTATCGGTACAATCGTACGACGTCACATTTCTTATTTCAAAGAATATTGACCTGATGATTCGGTAGCTTGTCTGAAAACTTCATGGCTGGTCTCATAAGTGTGAGTGCAAAAGGGTCAGACAGATTCTAAACAATATGATGTAACAGTGACACTGCAAGCCACCAAAACTTTGAGGGAAAACCCTAGCGACCTAGAGAACTCTCTGCGTTCTTCTAGTAGGCAGGTTACTCCTAGAATCAACATTCTGACAATCCAGGGAGACCACGGAAATTAGATCGCAATCGGAAGTTTTGACGTATGCAGGGCTAATAAACAGTATAGTGTAGTTTGTGACTCCGATAGATTTTAACAGTGGTTTCGGAAACGGTGGAGAACGCATTATCACGGAATTCATGTCGACTGACTGCATGTCCAATTGTCTAAGGTTATTAGGTAGCTAATATTTATTACCAATTTGGTAAGGTTTATTTACATCAGCGCAAGCACTCAGAACAAGCACATGGGAAAAATCCACTGTGATAAACTGGATTATTCATTTATTCACTCAAAATTTATGAAAAGCACTCAGGTAATTTGTTAACGGCAGAAAAGTATGCGAGCAATTTCCATGCAGTGACATGCACAATCGGATAGCTAGTGATTTGTTCAAAATAAAAAAAATTGTGCAAATAGAAGAGAATAAAAATTGTTAATGAATAGAACAGTTGGGCAAGGATAACTAGATAGACCTTAGAGAGAGGTGAGTGTAAACGGCCTTAAACAGGGACAGAGAAGCACACAGTGATGCTGAAAGGATAAAGGCTTTCTAAGAGTGATTCCAACCCATAATTTTCTGACTACCAGAAACGTTGTGCATCAGGTCAATTATCGCGGAAGCCCGCCATGCATACTTTCATGAATCTAAACAGTGAACACAATGTTAACTTAAATCGGTGCCACGAATCAGCTGCCAATATGACGAACACTGGATGTCTGAGAGAAATACTAATCACACACAGAAAAGTAACTGCTTTGAGGAGTTTTGAGAAAAGCATAGTTCAAGCCGAACCCGATAAAATCTGTTTCGTCGTTTCTGATGCGTTTGCTCTGGTCCTTTTTGGCAAAACATAAAGTGGCTGATAGGTGCATTAGCGAGATTCGGGGTAAATTTGACAACCTGGCCCAGAAGTTCGCTCATAAACTTTTGATATGCTGCGGCTACTCGCTCCAAATCTTTTGAATCGATTTTTAGGAGTCAGCTTTCTTGTTAAACTGTTCGACTGAAAGACCTGGATCTGAGTAGCTCTCCAATGGTTTCAAATAAGGTGTGGCTGTCCACTGGTATTCTGGAAAATTAATTCATTAATTCAGATGTTAAGCCCTTTCGGCGCACCAGCAAATAAATTAGGATTCTACCAAAGCTCCGGACATACAGAAACGATGTGAAGAATGTCCAAGGAATGGCGCCACAAAAGTTGGCAATCAGAAACCAGACTGACTCGAAAAGTAACATATGCAAGCTTTCCATTTTAGAAAATTTCCGTCTCTTTTTGACAAATGGACAAGATTCAGGTCCAATTCAGTTGAACAATGTGCTAGGCGACTAATGGAAATATCGCTTGCTTTAACAATTTTGTAAATCGTCTGGAGAAGAAAATGTTATAAATTTAAGAAGGCTGCTGAATGTGCGATCATATGTGAATAGATTTGGATGAAACTATGGCGGGCGAATTTCCCAAAGTAAACTGAAAAAGTTGAAAACTCAAGATTCGAGTTTTGCGTAGGAAAACGGAAAAACGAGTCACTAGCGGAAACAGCGAGCAGTTTTTTTAGAGGTGAGTTTAGCCCTGAACCAAAGTATCTAAAAGTTCCAAATTTCAATTGCTTGACTACATAATTACGCGATACACCACTCTGCTTGAATTCTTTCCGTTGAAAGTGAACATGATGGTCTAACGAATAGGATCTACATTTTCGTGGGCAATACAAGACTCAGGCATAGGCCTTGAAAAATGTAACCGTCAGTTTCCTTGGAAGAACCTTTTTTGTGCTAATGAGATTATTTCCAGTCGTCCTGCTGAATTGTTTGAGCTCTGACAGCAGCGGATGTATCTGCTTAATTGTGAATTCATGAAGCTGCTCTAGAGTGACGTGTGTGTGGTTGGTGTTTGCTTTGTCTCTTCTGGGTTTAAATAGGAGCAGGACTCTCAGTTGTGGGCAGTTGGACAAAAATTGAATTTAACCGGAGGCAGCATTGATCATAAAATCAATTACTGGCCACACGCCAAATTGTATTTAGCAGCTTAGATGTGATTCTTCTGCCTATGGTAGAACAGACGGCCTTCAGCTTCGTTCGTCCCTTATGGCATTTGAAACGGGCACATAACATCAGCTGCAGTATGCATACAGCTACAATGCAGATTACGGGTCATAAAAATATACTATAATATATAGATATATAATATAATTTAAAATATAGAATATGATTCTATACAGGGTCCACCAACACATTAAAGTTTATTGGGCTGCTACGGTTTATATTATACCAGATTTAGCCTGAGTATCACATATATCTCATTTAAATCTGCCTTGATGTTCACTCGTTTCTTTTCTCACCAGAGGCAAAGCAAATTAATTCAAACTATGATTTTTCGGCATCCAACTGGTTGACGAAATTCTCTTCAGCGCATTTTGAGGTGGATATCTCACACATTGGTGAGTTGTGCTACCACCAAACGGTACAGCAGTGATGGTCTCGCACATAACGAGCAAAAAAGTTTCAGCCTAAATGTTTAGGCTGAAACATCAGCTTCCAATAGGTGGAAGTTGTAAAGAGTACTGTGACATAAATCTTATATTTTTGGTTTGTTCCAAAAAATTCATTGAACCCTTGCTAAATGAGTAAACATTGTTGACATCAAGGACAGGAATCCGCTCTCAAGCTTGTTTAGATAGTTACTCTCGTTCTGATATGTCCAAGATAGCTGTTGATTCAGTCAGAAAACCAGTCTAGTCATCATCTGCATTCGCGAAGCATCTGATGTTTAGCAAACTGTCCCAATGGAATCTGACTGAACGCCAGTTCATCTTCTTTTGACTTTGGTCGGCAGATACCCCGAACCGACTACAGCTGCTTCAAAAAGGTGGTCCGGAATATTCCGTGGAATTCTTAAGTCATTTTGAGTTAACCGCCAAAAGGACGTATGATGATTAGATCGGTAGTCGACTAATCTGAGAATGCCACTCGTTCTAACGTGTCATCATCTATGTTTCTTTTATATGCTACGTCTTTTGAACATTGTAATCTAAAGCAAAAAAATTGTTAGTAGATATACCGAACATCTGGTAGTCAGCTTAGTGAATACATTTTCCTATAGGACAGCACTCGGACATAATTTCCCGCATCAACTTCATCAGTGTGTGACGTTTGACAGGGCGGGCGGATATAAAGAAACAATGGTTATCCTTTGGTTGATTCCGTGGGACAAAAGCGAAAGACCAAACTATTAAGTCAAAGTCACTTCCAAATTTAGTGTGGATAATGTGGTTTTTGAGAGAGCGGCGGAAAATTTGTGGGTTTGTGGGTGACATTGGTTACATAGACGAGGGGAAGTACATGTTGGGGTTTTTGTGTCAAATTCTCTTGTCTGCCGACTGTAGAAGATAGAATTAGTATCAGATTTCTAAATTGCTTCAGAACAACACTGAGAAAATCTTCAATTTCGTCAGACGTGAACAAGCTCTTTTCACCCTGAAAACATTACCGGTAATACTGGCTAAAACAAGGGCAGCTCAAGTTTTAATTCGTAAGTTACCTAGGTATTAATAGGAGACTCAACTGAATCTGTCGTTTGGAATATTCTTTAAATGAATGTGCCGCACCAAGATAGACTCGTGCGTCAGCTGACATGATATCCAAGTTGTCGCACTACATTTTGTTGGCACCGTTTAATATTCACAAGATTGATGAAACATTTCAGCAGCCTACTACGTTCAGTGACCCAGCTCCTGGCCAACTAATTGCAGACTCATTTGTACGAGGCTTTATAATTTGCAGTTTTAAGCCACTTCGGACTGGAGGCGGGAAAATCTCGGGTTCTGCACCCGTCAGCGAACACAGGATGCACCGTTATCTGGTATATGTGAACCTTCAACACCATCATCGGAAGAAGCTCTCGAGTGGTTTTCATGTAGTGATTTCGTCTGTTGTACCATCAGAAGATATGCCACGAATTCTTCTATTTATAAGATATATATACATATATATCTTATATATATGTACAGAAACCCTCTTATATAGAATTCCCATAAGGTATTAGACCCGGGCGAATAGCGCAAACAGTTCAGGTTACCTGGTTAATTCTGATTGAGCATGAGATTTTATGCTAAAACCTAACGTAAGTTGGGATAGCCTCTAGATACAACATTAGGAGATTCAATTACGAGTAACACTATGTCAATTTTTGCATGGATTTCATTGCTAAATTTACTAACGATAAAAATTAATCGGATAAAAGTATATGGTTTATATAAAATTGCATTTCCAATGTGTTTACATTTCCGAGGGCTATGGAGTATTGAGGCAAAGTCCGATAAGATAGGTAGCAACAATACTAGTCCGATTCAACAAGATTTATTGAGGAATTTTCATCTTGTAACTGGAATTTTATTCTGTAAGTAAAGTCTTGAGAATTCGAGAATCATTCAAAAGTTTTTAAAATATGAAAGGGTCATTAGCTGTGTGCTTCATCCAACTATTTATAAAGATATGAACCAGCGAGTCAGCTAACACCTGTTTACCTGGTAACTCGAGAGTAGTGGAAAGACGATGACGTTGCATATCATCCAAGCGTGATCAGCCACTGTGGTCCGGATGCTTTAATGTCCAAACACAGTCTCGTAGGTCGCACTTTCGAACATCCTTAGAGATCTAGGAAATTTGTACTACCGATATTTCCAAGTAAGGGATCTCACTTCCAGAATAGACTTCCCAGAATTGCGGGATGAAGGTTTTGTTGAACTTTCACAGGTTGATCAATTTGCAGCGCACATGTGGATGAAAATGGGCAGGACAACCCTCTTCGTGAACCCACCAACAGAATGACCGTTTTTCTCGGGAGCATCAGTGACGAAAAAAGTTTTCAATGCACAAGCTCCACTGACATCAGTTCCAAAGAGGACTTTACGAGAGGCTATCAGTACGTTCTATCAGAAGTGGCCCTTGGAAACAACATCCAAGATAAAGGATAGCCACAACCAGTTGGGGAATGTATCAAGTTGCTTACAAGACAAGAAGACAATCGAAGACGGAAATTGAGCAGACAACAAAGGTGAACGCACAGTAAAGCTTTTGCTAGTTAAAAGTTATTGTAACCTGGTTCTGATGTATCGCTAACTAGACACTTTTCGATAGGCCCTCAAAATCGCACGTACCGGCCTCAGTTTTGTACAAATTTAACAACGGCCAGCATCACTGATTTCACAACTTAACGAGAGTGAGTTCTTCCCAGATGCTAAAGCTATTAGACGCGTGGGCCGCACTGCAAACCAGCAGGTATACTACAGTGCTGACAGTGCTCATACATGTTAACCGTTACTGCCTAAAAATACACCGCACTCCATGGTAGAGCCGCCCGTCAGAAAGTATCACTAGAGCACCCCACTACTGCAGTCAGACCAATTAACCTAACGAATAAAAGAGCGGACAATGACTTGGGCCGATTCGCTAACTGTATGATAGGCTATCAGTTATTTAACCTTTCATCTCAGGCCTGTAGGGCATTCAACAGATATACGACTTAACCCCTCACAAATGCTTTTGTTTAAGACTTACCACTAACCTAAGCAAATTTCGAAGTTCAGTCTTCCCTCTATATTGCTTGATGAGCTGGGCCGCACAGACGTTGGGGTGAGAATGTCTAGAGCACACATCAACAGTATAGCACATGCTGCGCATCGGTTCACATACGACTTCCGCTACACAGGTTAAATGTCTACTTTTCCACTGGAAATTTGAGTGGTCAATGCATGCACCGACAGCAGGTACATTATTTCGCTAAAGGTCAGTTAACAGACAAACGCACTGGCACTATTGATTTAGTGCCAAAATGTAGGTTATTTTTTGTTGTATCGACGGCTGTTAGCAACTGGTCAGGTGTAGAGATGATATATAGAATCTCTTCAGGCAAACGAAGGGCGAAAGTTCCTCCTCCGAGACTACATTATATTAGTCTTAAAAGATAAAAGTATCGCACCGTAGCGTACCTTGCCGACAGATAACAGTCTTTTATCTCTGCCCCATAAGGTTCAAGCAGAACGGCAACACTACTTAAGAGGTAGGATATTTTGCGAAGGACATATGTGAACTACTAGATTTGAACCATGAATATAACGCGTTGCAGTGTTCATTCCACCAACTAAGACCCACCCTGATGGAAAACACTTTTTCGGATCCAAAAACTTTATGGAGTTGATGGGAAAAAATTGAAATCTGAAAAAAGGGTGGCAAATTTGGGCAATTCCAGTGTTTTTGATTTCCACTAAGGCCCACTGGTTTTCAGACTTAAGTAAAATCTCATACTACTCCTTACTGCTATGGTTACTTGCTTAACCTCGTCAGGCTAGGAAGTATGGAAGACAAATTTAGACCTACTGGTCACATCCAAAGCTTTTTAGTGGCACTGCTCAATGAAGCAATAGTCGCAGTAATATGTCCGTAACTTCCCAGCTTTTCAGAAAAACAATCTATAGTTTTCAAATGTAGTTTATTTATTTTAGTGGATGTTTCAGACACACCGAGGTCATCTGCTTACCATCAGCATAGACTGTTCACAGTTGAAACAGCTTAACGAACTCCAGAGACACTCCACGTTCTATGATCACTGTCCTGTCAAAGCAATGAAAGTGGATTGCAATTGGAAACGTAGTCTTCGGGTACGGAATGCCGGTAAGACCACCCTCGATGAACTGGACTTCTATTTACGAAGTACGCAGCACTGGCTTGTCATACCACAAGCGTTTTCTGATAGGTTCGAGTCCAGAGTGTGAGATGGGCAAGCCGCAATAATATATCTGGTGAGCCAAGCGTGTTGGAGCGACTTATTTGATTTATTTTGGACTGTCGAAAAACACACCTTCATGATTAGCGAAATACACTCATTTGCAAACAAATTTGGTTTTGCGAGAGACTCACCTGGAAATCAGCTGAATCTCCCGATTTGATGTTTCCAGGCGACTGAATGTGCTGCACCAGGCCGCCTCATGTTCCAGTTGCTACGATATTCGAGATATCGCGATACATGCATATTCGTACTGCATTACTCATAAGGTTACTGTAAATTCTTCGACAGCCCACGACCGGTTTCGCCCTTTTTGGGGCCTTGTTTCAGTGGTAGGTCAGTGAGTTTGACCATTGCGTGCGCATAACTTGGCAGCCACTCGAAAAAAGCTACCATTACCGACCAAATTGATCGATTGAGTGGTATCAAATAATCACCCACAAAGCGTCTCTGACGTTCAGAGCATTTTTTCAGATCGCCGAATGTTATTGAAAAATTGAATTTTTAAAGACCCGCTGGCAACTGAAACAGATCTACCAGTCGACATTGGCTGGTCCATTAGATGAATCACAAGTGTTTTGGAGCTACGTGCAAGCCATGGATGCTTATGTCAACCTCATTGAATGAGATCGAAGGAGAATCAAGAAGAGGAGGTGGCCTTACTAGTCAGTTTCTTTGTTATGCCCTGTATTTATACATACAATGGTTGTGAGTCCAATCGGCAGTTTGATTTTTTGTTGAATAAGTGGCTTAAAGTCAGACGGGTTCGTAAATGAATCTGGTATAACCAATGTTCTGGAAGGTATACACAAACATTGTGCCAGCTGCCTTGAATCGGAAGACCGGACCTGAAACTCGGTGACCCTATAGTTGATTAACCTCTACGAAAGAGAGTTCGATTGAAATTCCATAATTTTACGCACTTTTCTATCACTTTTTTCTTATCACAGTACCATTGATCCTGTTATTGACTCAGCTGTAGTACAACGAGTCCTTATGTGCCAAATGATAACAGGTTTATTTTCCAGTGCATATAGTAGTTAGAGTGGGGGGTACACGGTCGTTTGTCTCGAAATGCTTCAGTGTTTACTTCGTAGTAGAGAATCCGTATTAAATGGAATGCTTTTTTCCGGTCTTAATGTTCTCCCAAACCAGACTTTTTCAGTAAGCCTAATGCACACAACAAATATTGACTTTCATAAGGAACGTTAATCGTGGGCGGATTTTGTCGCCCAACAATGCCTAATATCACCTGAAAAGATGAGAGCTCTTCAGTTTTCCCTCCGCCGTCCCATTAATCCAACGCTTGTTAACCGAGATTCTTTAAAGCCCTCTGTCTAGCAAACTGTTTTAGGGACTGGAGTAACCAGGCCCGTAATTTCAAAAGGGCATTCGACTTTAAAAGCTAGGTAGCAATTCTGAGGAAATAATCTTGGGATCCTTCAGAACACTATCCTTTAACCAAGCACTTAGTGCACGATAATCAATGAGAACGTTGTACCAGGTTTCTGGCTGTAATCTTTTGTTAGGCTGCGAATGAACTGGAACCAAAGACTTTCCCAATAATCGCTTGCAAGTTACCACTTTTCTCTTCAATAAAGTAAAACCGGATTCTGTTAGCCTATTGCTGTACATGCGAGAATTGTCAGCGCCATTCCGGCTACGTGTTTCGCGACCATCGTTATAGTATCCCCAACTATGAAAAGTGCTCACGACACTTCATAATTGCGTACTATGAGCAGATCCCTTTGATGGGAGACGTCTGTATCAGAAATAAGCAGTTCTTATGAATGCGACTGCCCAAGGATGAAACAACTTGGGGGGTACTTGTTCCTAGTCTTCAGGAAAAAAATATTTTAGAGACCATACATACGTAGAACAACCAAATGTGAACATAGATACTACAAAATTGGCCGGAAAAAACTTCAGAATGGACAAATAAGAGAGGGTTGTGTATTGGCGTACGTCAATATAACCCAAATATCGTAGTGATTTTAGGTCATTCGGCAAACCTGCAATATGCAGACTCGACGACAATCATTTGCTAGCTCCGGAACCTCCACGCTTTCGAACACGAAAGAGGCGGTGAAAAAGGGCACTGATGCAACTTGAGCCAGGCCATTTTATTTCAAGTAAGAACGATTGTGATACTGTCTGAACGAAATGCTTGTCAAATTAACTTAAGAAGCGGGAGGAAACACAAACTAAACCAAGTCTGACTAGTCGCCAATGTAGTTTTGCACAGACAAAACGTATACGCCTTACTGCGTGCAGACGGTTGAAACGAGTCATTAAAGAAAAAATGGTCTTAAAGCTTCTGACGGTTCTGACCGAAGGGTTCAATAAGCGACCGACAGCCACAAACTGGTGTCGAGTTTGTGGTATGTTCATAAATGTGGCTTGATAAGTTTCCAGTTTCACCGCCTTTGTATTCTTGATCCCAGTGTTCACAACAGTCGTGTCCGTAATCGGTTGTTCTTTGGCCAGCGTGCCCCTGAACTAATGGCATGTTACCATTCTTTATAGATTGTCAAGCACCCTACTTCGTAGAAGTTATCTTTGTTCTTGGATTTGCTTTGTTCGCCCAGATGGCGAGACTAACCTACACTGGTGGGTACACTAAATCTGCAACAATAACATGCTCCTCTGCGATAACGAAGCGCCAGTGTTTAATTTGGATTGCGAATGCATTCTTCATGGGAGCGATCGCAACATCGTTTGTTCGACGAGACAGCAGCGAAATCTTCACCACAGCGCATATTTTACGCAAGGCTTCACAATCTTTCAAGGTTTCATGGAATGGTACCGCCATTAGGCATCAGCTTAAGACTACCCCATGTAATCCCTTGAGCCTTACAATCTTTCTGAGTTACAGCTCTCCCCCACATGTGGGTGATATCTCTGTCTGAGTTAGTTTTACATGGTCATCGAAACAGCCGATCAACAACCCCGGTTGAGCACATCAACTGGTCTGCTTCTGAGGATTTTAAAGGTAGGACTAGTTGCATCATTCATGTGAAACTCAAATATAATGTGACCAGTCAACAAAATTACGCCAGTTTTGGAGTAAATATCAAGTCTGTCACTGCCCAGAATACGGGGTTTGTTCAAAGGAACCCAGGGGGTTGATTGCCTCGTGCTTTGATCTTGAATAAAAAGACAGTCCAGGTCTGTGTCCTGTCTCAACTTGATGTCTAGTGAACTACTGGTGTGAGCTCACTAAGGGTTATATTATGGTTAGCTAGCGCTGCAGGAAATCCTCTATGGGAGTGCTAAATTGATTGTATTTCTAGCGTTTGGTCAGTTTCGTCAATGTAAGTAACATCGCAACTGCGAGGGAATGTGTCAAGGCAATGGCATTGACTTTTTGGTAGATGGCATTGGCAAAAAGCTCATGTGTTCTATGCCATTCAATTGCACAACACTTTTGGGCGCTAGGCCATGTTTGAATTTAATCTAAGTTGGCTAAGGGCATCATCACCGGCATGGGAAATCTCTAAGAGGTTCCTTTAAACCTATGAATTCACGACTTCTTTGTTATTCATCCTGAGATCGTCCTTAAAAAACAGTCAGGATGGTTGCTTGACAGCAGTACATTTCTTGGTAGCTCAAGTTCTTCAACGGGAAAGCCTGGAGTCTGGATAAACGTACGCTTGCGAGGTATACAACAGACTCATCCAAAGCTTAGGCACTCTCCATTCTAGGTAGGCTTTCTCAAGGTGGATCGAAATATAGTGCCTTTGACAATCCTGGCGACCCAAGCATATAATATTAATTCAGTTCTCTCCCCCATCAAGTAAAAGCAATGTTTTTGTGATGTGTTAAAAACTGAGGGCACTTTGTTGGTTACTTTTCTGTGTTTTGTCTTGGGTCAAATTTCACCCATCTGTCGATTATACTAGGACAGTTCGTGAACGTCATTTTCTGACCAATGCTTAAAGCTCGCCACCAAGACAGCTGCCAAGGTCGGGGTCGCTAGCTGGGGCCGACCAATCTGATTTGTTTCAGCGTGCTAGTCAACTGCGATGATAAACAACACAATCCAGCTAGCACCCGTGTCACTGTCACGCTTGTCAAAGTATGGAGGACCGACATCTCCAGTTCGATACATCACGCAGGTCTGCGATGTATTTTTTCGCATTCGAACGCCCACTGCCGCAGAGGAATAAAACAGAAAAATCCGTTTTCCGTAATATTCTCATGATGAATGAGGTTGTTAGAATTTTGAAACCGTAAGAATTTTGGCGACATAGTGGTTTGCCTTTGTTGAGAAATGCATGCAGCAAGTCAGGCTTGCCTTACAGGGAAGTTGAAGCAGCTTCTGTAAAGTTAGCACGGAGCAGTATGGTTGCCATCGCCCGAAGGACAAAAAAGTTGTGATCTGCAGGGACAGGAAGCATCGAGCAACCGAAGTCTCAGCCAAATCATTTTGATTTGTTGAGGCATCACAGATTCTTCTGCGTCCAACAGATACCTTGACCCAGTAACCTTCAGGAGGAAATGAGTATGCAGCCACTGACCAAAACTGTTGGAACTGTTTGACGAGTTGGTGTATGCCAAGCTGAAGCCACGTTAACGAATAGAAATCACGTGGGAATATCTAACACCAAGACCGACACAGTCTTTCTTGCTCGGCCGGGACCACCGCAACACTTCGAAAAAGCTTGATGGCTGCATGAGGTAGTCTATTAGTCGTTGGCTACTTCCCAAGAATTACGCTACACAGACGGCAAGCAACATTATATATCGGTATCCCAGGTTCGGTACAGATCTCCTGATACAACAGACAGTACATGTGGAAAGAATGCTCTCTCTAAGGTACCGAATACCAAGCAAAGCGGTTGAGAACTTTTACTTGGCAAAGTTGTTCAGGAGCTCCGTCTTTCGATCTGGGTCTAAGGTAAGTGTATGAACACCAAAGAAGAAATGGTGGGTGCTGGAGGCGAAAGATTTGATAACGTCATTGGTGGTCTCAGCTTCGAGAGTTGGTTACTTCGCCTTTTTTGAGTCGACGACTTGGATTTCCAGACTTCGTGAATCCCCGGATATTAGTGCGTGATATTTAGCAATCTACTTCAGCCTATCGGTGACGATAGTTAGAAACGCCCGGCATGGTTATGCTCATCAGGCTGCCCTCTGTCGTAGAAACCGCTGTCAAGTGGGGGGGGGGGGGAGTTAGCGCATAGCCTGTAATTCTCTCGGATCGCGCATCTTGACATAATATTGTTGCAGAATAGCTGGGAAATCGTCTCCGACGTGTGGCATGCACCATTCTCAAGGAGTTTGAAGCATCTACTTCCTTGCTTTATATCGGACAACCTGCGCACTGATGACAGAAGCGAGCATAGTCTCAGCTGAGCGCGAAATGCCTGTGCTGAATGAGGTGAATCAGAAAGGAGGCGTTGACGAATATTTCTTTGTTATTATCTCAGCACTGCGTGTCACCAATTGTAATATCGACTTTCTGGTCAACGAGCTGGTGCTCATTTTTACCGGATTAACTGCCAGCAATACTCTGCCCAGACTGTCGTTGGGTTAGAGCTTCCTGATGTCACATCCTATGACTTGCCTTTGTTCACCATTGTGAACTGTCCACGCATTTATGGCGTGATGGATGCCTTGTGACCGATACACATGTCTTGACTTTTCTAACGCAGACTGTGCCCTGAAGATAGTCGATCACCACTTGTACTTTCTTCATTCACGATACTCTACAAGTTTTCACCTAAAACCCTCTTACGCATCTTGCCGATGGGTTCACTTGACTAAAAAGCTGGTGATGATACGCTTTCACCTAAAGCGTTGCCCTCCTTTTATGTTCTTTCGTGCATTCTTATAGTTGTGGTCGGTCTATTCAAAAATGAAAGATAAGATTGATGAGCTTTCATGTTCCATTTTCAAATGTCGGTGGCTATCCGTGTTCCTTTTTTCGCGTGGATATCCACTCAGTGCTTCACAGATCACTTAGAATGAACAATAGAGTTTGTCGTGATGGACTGTTCTCCTTTTCAGTTTTTACCTCTTCTCTTCCTTTCCATGGTCATGATCGTGTTCTTCGAAACTATCATCACTATAGCAGGTATGTTGCCTCGTGTTTTGGAAAGTCCTTGTGTAACACTTTTCCTAATCAGGATTGATAAAAGAACGTGTTAAATAGGTTGAACTGTGAAGTTAGTGAAAAATATTTGCATTTGAACTAGTCGGCAGAATTTTACAGAGACGTCTTTCAGGTTTCCTTCGCCTACTTGATGAAGCGACGTCAATCGACAACCTTACTAGTACTTTAATTGGTCACGCCAGAAGAAGATGCCGATTTCGATGTGATGAGTCGTCAGTCCTTAGTATACTGCACTTCCCGGGATATAAGGACATGATACCGATCTAGTTCAGCAGAAGTGTTTTACGTTCCGTTTTCTTTCATGTCCAGATATAAAGCTTTCCAGAGCTCATCTAACTATCCTGTGTTGTTTTTGTGATAATGAACTCCTGCTGCACGCATTTATATGGATACCAGGAGCGACTTTCCCCAGGTGCTGTCTATTTTAGTTGAACTGAATAGAGAGTCAGCTTGGCGCAATCCACAGTGAAAAAAATCAGACGTATACATGGTTAATCTGACAATTTTCGGCAGCTGGTAAACTGTATGTTATTTCTCAGGCTTCAAATTGATACAGGTGTAAATATCGTGATTTGAATGCCTCGACGAGATGGCCAAAGCCCAGTTGACGACCCAACATATGTGTTTTGTTAAATTAAAGTTCATGACCACTGGACCTCGAATTGGCGGAACGGAAGATCGTTAAAGTGGTACGTATACTTTTGCCTCGATTTGATCAGCAAATGGACTGATGAAGAGGTCCCTTAAACGACAAACCACCATAGTGGTAGACCGGACAAGTGATGAACATAGCGGAGTTTGGCCGCAGAAGGGTTCGCTCAAGGAAACAGTCTGGAACGCCCGCTCAGGGACGAAATACTCAAGCCACTGATAAGTTTAAGGACTGGATCGTTAAAATACGGTACCTAATGAGTCCGAATAAAGCCATCAGTTCAGTCTGTCAATGATGTGAGTTTAAGATCTACAACAGAGTTGAGACAGACCGACTTGACCATAACCTTACCATCTCAGATCACGGTCAGCTTAAGTGGATGCTTGCCCTCTTTGTTACTGCGAATTGCGTGGCAACATCATAATATGAAGTGAAGTACAATTATGGTTTGTCAATAAAGTGAACACTTATTTATACATACGTGAGTGTTTTCAGACCAATATATGGTCTAAAATACGGAAATTTGTCTATGGGGTACTCCTATCAAAACGAACGGCCTTAGTAGTAAGTAGCTTTAGAACCTTCTGTGAAGCAGAATAGCAGTGTGTAGTGATAAAAACATATTTTCAAATGGAGGTTTTACTAATATCAGATTGCTTAATCTCTCTCTTGTGATGTTCTGCAACTGAAAGGGTTATATGACAGCCGCCTTATGTTTAAAGTAAAATACTCAAGATATTTCACCATTGTGATCGTTTGGATGGTACACAAGAGTTTGTGGAAAACTCTTTGTCAAACCATCAGTGCTTCACCCTTTTTGTGGTTCACCAGGTTAACCATTCCCAAATTTTTCATCAGGTTTATTGCGTAGCCGAAAACCGAACTGGACAGATGTGATGGTAAAATCGATTTTACTGTTACGGGCAGTGGCTGAAGAACATCTCTTACTCAGAAATGCGTCTCCTGTTAATACCACCCTATTTATAAATTGCAGCTTGTAACTTTACGTACTAGACAACAAAGTACATACGTAGAACTTAGCATCCATTTAGAGATAATAACTGTGAAAGTCCGGGTTCTGTGCCCACATGATTAGCCTCAAAAAAGGCAAAGTGGCCAGCGGGCTTCCGAAATTTTTGTCAGATGTTTACTTTACATCTTATCAGGAAGCATCGCAAAGTGCTCTTGAAGGTTCTTTTCAAAGACACGATATTTTTCACCACCTGTCCTATCTTGAGGTATTATGAATAACACAAAAGTGAGTTTATCTGTTCTTCTGCAATAGAACACAACAAACCACAACCGAATAACATGAGGAAAACTTTGAACCGGAAGTTCTCGATTAACAAAGCGTCCACCAAGTAGTAATGGACTCCACGTGATGAGGATCACCCCCTTTTCACCGCTGACAAGCCATATTAGCTTTGCAATGTGTAAAAATAAGTATGACTTGACATAAGTCATCCAATGTAGCCTTTGCCCTCCACTGCTACTATCGCACACGTATAAAATCCTGATGAGACGAAAACAAGAACCGTGACACCGACGGCAACTCAATACGGTGAGATTGGTCGCTAGGTACTGACATTAAAGCATGTTCGCGTGTGGATGGATCACCTAGACTTTGATGGTGATATATGACGGGAGGTTGTCTGCTAGTGTGAACGTGCACAAGTTTCTCTGAGCTGAATGGCTTTTGTTGGTTGCTGTCGTGTTCATTGCAGGAAGGCCTGAAACGTTACTGAGAAATGAACAACCAACTGGGTTGATGTTTTCAATATGTAAATTAGATTTTCGACTGTCCCGGTGGCCACACACAATGAGGAAAGCATCGCCCCCCAAAAGCCTCTGTTTGGGGCGAGTGGTAGTATGATTCCTTTTATTCGGCAACTCGCCACCTTAAAAATTAAAAAGGAACGCAGGTTTTAATGAGAAAGTACTATTCACATGAACATGATGTATTTCGATTAAACTGTTTTCCCCTCAATCAGTCAACCTAGAATGCAGGAGTTAACCTCATTATAAAAAAAGTTTATGCACATTAACTATTCCTTGTAATAAACACAGATTCTGCTGTGGAAACGAGGTTTAATGGAAAATTACAGGCCTGTTTTACTCGCAGATACATGAGGTTTTCCAAGAGCATCCTAAGTATTCTTCAGGGTTCGGATTTTTTCAGTGTGTATTGTTTGCATCCACAAAGTATCCTTCAGCTCAGTGTGGTTCGTCATGTTGTGAGTGCACGTGCACTGTGATCCTTAGGGGTAGAGTGCAACCCTGCTAATGAACGCACTGAATGTTTCAGTTCCTCACCCGAGTCTTGTGACATATGCAGTAGTATGTCTAGCTAGTAGATATCATTTTCCGTCCTGTGTAAAAAGATGAACAAATCAAGAAAACCAGATTTCGAGGATCTTCTTGAAAATCAGTGGATTTTCTTGTCTTGTTTTTAAATAGACAAAAACATGCAAATAATTGCCCCAATCCATTGTGTTATTTTTCTCCTCGTACTGAGACCGTAGTGCAAACGAATTTCGGGTACCATAATTCACGCAAAAATTGTCTTTCACGGAAAGTTTGAACTCAAATAAAGGTCCTTAATAAGAATCTCGACCGAAACAAAGCACCAAGCACCGTTTCAACTTGATATAACGTAATATCCATGCCAGAAGTGCGGATAACACAAAAGCAAGCAAGGGCCATTGTTCTTCATTAGGAACTGTCTATTTTTATCGCGATAGGAAAACAGCTCAAACTCTCGGGAGGTTTACAAACGAACATTACGTAAAGGAAAAATGTGCATTTGGTGTTGTCTGAAGATCATGATACGTGGTTATAAACCCAGCTTTTGGACTCACTGTATAATGCCCCGTATGGTAAGAAAGAAAATATGGCCCTCCCGGCTCTAAACAGGACTTAGACGTTGTGCCAAACAAGAATGACCTGCTTACGATAGGTTGTTCGCGTAGAACTTTGTCGATTCTGTAGAAATGAGGTTGGAGAACCTTGATAAATAGTCACATTTGAAAAACGCAGCTAGCGTACCCAAAAGATATATTGAGAGCCAGAAGCGACTTTGGTAAGGAATCGCAGCCTCAGTTTGCTGAGTAATTTCTAACATCTCTCCATGCATACTCCGTATGTTGAATGCAAAAGCTACAAGTAGTTTTACAATAGCAGGATCCCCAACCTGGTCTGTTTAGTTGGAACTTTTGAAAAAAAGGATCACATATAGAGAATTCAGTGGCCTGGTGTGTCGTCATCGCATACAATGACTTACCTCAAACTTTAAACTCTAATGAATTTAGAAGCCGTATTTGCTGTCTGCTTGACAAAGGCATGTTTGGTTGAATTAATGTTTATGGTAAGGTACGACCGATAAGACCGTAACTTTGATGTATACTAATGAATAGGAAGCAGAATACCTTGTGGTTATATAGCCATATGTAGAATTTCATAATCACATTTGATATTGCATCAGACCAACCAACAGTGAGTACGCAGTGACCATTTTGATAGTCGGTCAGTAGTTAGATCGTCGTTGGACGGTTTGCTCGTGGAATGCGCAGCAGTTCAGCAGTGTAGCAGTGCTTGCTCTCCTACCTGCCAGGCCGTTTTGACATACTCACTGAATCTTCCCTTTAAGTAAACATTTTTTTGCAATTAGGATTTATAGCCTGCGGTGAAAAGACCGACGACGAGAAGGTAAACTCATCGACAATGTATCCCTCTAAATCCGCCATCAGGTTATTGAGAACGATTCGCACAGTCATGTGAAAACAAGAATTCTCATACTTCTGGTCGAAACAACAAGTAACCAGCTGCGTTGGTTCTCATATGTAGCAGTCACCGTAAACTGTATCATACGGTGCTTTCTAATTCACAGCCTTACAAAACCTACCGCCTCGGCTCACATGTGCAGTCTTTGCCATTGCAAAGATATCCTAGTGCAAAAATTTGGATCAGTTTTGCTGATGTCTGCGTTTTGGATGACCTCCTAAATTATACCTTGTTTGCTCATCTGCAGCAGCAGAGGTGTCAATCACTGAAATTATTGTTACGCTATCTCGTTGAAGCCTCAAAATGCCTATTCGAGTGAAAATTCACCTGAAAATTTCCAGTGTTGGAGGCTAAAATGGTATCACTTTGCTGCACCAAAATACAAAGCTTACGGTGGGGTGAAACTTCAAAGACCTTTGTTAGTCTGGCAGTAAATTATAAAAATATGTGTCCCATACACGAAGGAAGTTAAAAAAAGTGCTCGATAAATGTGAAAGTGTTTGTATGAATGCAACATGAATTTCAGTTTGGAACAGCTGCGAACCGGGTGAAGTGGATTTTCAAAATCCCATTACCAGGAGAATATTGGACGCCCCCAAATGTATCGTAAAATTGGAAACTGTTAAGACAGGCCACTGATGAGAAAGTCATTCTGCAGGAGAAAATTGGTATGGCTTAGCGCGTACTAACAAGTGGGTAAAGGACTTTGTGTGAGTCGGTTTACGCTTACCAGAAACCTGATATGGTAAAAATGTCAAAATGATTTTGAAGCGACTGGCGTTAATAGGTGGATGACGACAGATAGAATGTTTTCACATTACCTATCAAACCCATCAAAATTTTATCGGATTAAAATATTAACCGGAATACTTCCAGCAGTTTACACCGTAGATTACAAACGATCTGCTCACTGCTTTTTACTAAACCGAATGGTTTTCCTATGTGTTGTTTATTAACACGGTTTAACAACTAATGAACATAAAGAGGAAAATTCTCCCTGATCATTACTCTCCTTGCCAAGAGGTCCGAGTATATTTTGATTTAGTCAGCATTATCGTACGCGAAATGTTATTTACATCTTTAGGAAGCAAGATACGAGAGACAATTGATGATTCGAATTTGTAATCAAATAGTGAGTAAGATTCCGTAATCCCAAAATATACTGTTTTGTTTTGGTCCATTAACAATAAGTGCCAGAGCGCTGAACTTATTCCCCTGGGTCCGTTCCGAAGTGATTTACGGTTGCAAGGACACAACGATACTAACAGGGAGGCATGTTTTACGCTTCATTGTTAAACCAGTAAACAACGAGGATGTAAATAAAGATGGAAGTAAACGAACCTGTTTGAGTGACTAAGTCATGCATCCGCTTTTTGGAAAGGGTGTTATATCACTGAGGTTTTGTTACCGGTGAACTGCTGTATCAACGAAAACTCCGATTCATATCAGTCTTGGGCAAAATAAGATGTTTAGAGACCGCCACTTGTTCCACTTAAAGTAATATGGAAGATAATTTGACACAGAGTGCACCGCTCTAACTTGGTGTTCTGGTAGGAAATGAGGTTGATTAAAACTCGTTTAGCCTATGAGGGCAATGCCGTTAGTGGGATATCGGAAATTTTTCATCAAGATTAAGAATAGTGTTATATGGAGGTCGTTGAAGTCGTTCACACAACGAACTCTACAAAACTCCTACCTCACTGTTAGATTTGTTTTAAGGCTGTAAGAAGTTGACCAAAGACACTATTTAAAGAGGTATAGTAGACAGTACCAAGACATCCACCTTGTCGGAGAAAAAGGCTTTGAACAAGCAACTACCGACTGATTTCTCTAGACCTCATCTTTAGCAAGAAACGAAAAGGCAATCTCAGATGGCACTGCCTGTTGGGGGAGTACTATGCTACAAAACCACTCAGAGGTGGTAGAGAGAACTAACTGGGAACGTAACGTTTGCAAGTTAACTGCAAGCTAATGGCGAACGGTTCAACGGCCATCTGATCGACAACCACAAAGCGTATCCGAGCTACCAATATTTCGACACACTGACATGGGTGCCCTCATAATTTGGTCGCGGGATGTATGGCTGTAGGATGTGAGGATATCCTAAGCTACCTTTTCTCGAAGAAGGTTTCAGCCGGGTGATTCTGCTTACTCTGTCGTATTCTGCTTGGATGAGAAGCATATTCCGCGCACCCAATTCTGAAAGTGTTTGGAAGAACCAACCCAAAGTATTTAAGGGACGCAGCAAGCGTCACATCAGCTTACTATCACGTAAAACCTCAAATGAGTACGAATGATGATAACCAATTCACTCCACTTGCTGTGGTGCAAATTCTCTTCTCTCTCTCACTTATGTTAGAGAAGGTGGCGTGAAAATTTCACGTGTAATCGGATGAATGGAAGTGATACTGACTGTGTGCACACGAACTAGCGTGAACTGCACATCTTCGAAAGCGATGTTGACGCACTTCTATTATGTCTATTGCTATTAGGTGTAGGTGTCCATGGGTGAACACTAGTGTGAGTGAGCCACAACGTTCAGCTGATTTCACCGCTATCGTTGAGTTTTATCCAGTTCCGTTGTGATTCCAGTTAGAAAACATCGGTTGCGTCAGTTACTGTGCTACATGATGTCCTGTGTAACCGAAACATGCCTGGGTACCGTTGAAGAATAAGGCATGCTCTGTATGGGGCAGAGTGTCTGGCCCTTGAGGCGTTCACCAACAAGACATTGGATAAAGAAGGAGAAGGTTTTTTCACGAAAAGTGTCACGGAGGCTTCTGTGGGAGATGAAACTGCAGTAGGAGTGCAGAGCGGGTCCTTCATCTACACTAGGACGATTTGATGAGGAAGGAGTAATCTCCTGTGGTCTGGTGATGATTTTGAACGACATCAACTTCCAGATGGGAAAACACTAAGCATCTCAGTACGGGTGCTTACTGATCAATAGGGTTGATGATTCGGCCGATGTAAATCCTATAAAACACCAAGTTCTTTCAGGCAAGGATTGAACTTGGGAAGTGGATAAGTAGACGTTCTGGAGTTTTGGGGTTAGGAGGTGCTTCTGTTGGTCTGCAGGTGCGGGCGCAACAGATCATCCCTCTCAGGCAAAACTTAGTGTGAATGATGGTGGTGGAGGCTAGCGGTGGTTCATCACTTCTCCCACTGAATTTGGTGACTCGCGCTGCATCAGAAACAGCTAACCCATTGCGAAGTATCCAAACTAAATGGCGAACTTCGGGACAGTTTTGAATGATGCCAGGAAATGTTTGGTTTGTTATCCGCGCATAGTTTAACACCATCACATATAAAAAATGTATCATCAGAAAAGCACTAACTACGCACAGTAGTCGGAGTTTTAACGTTTGTGTATTGGAAATCTGTGAAGAAACCATACTATTACATTGATTTCAGTGAGTCATCAACGTCAAATGTACAGTGACGACAATTCAGTCACTGTTCCATTCTTATGCATCTATATAAATATATGAAAATAATACTCTCAATCATTCTCTGAACAGCTTTCTGGAATAATTACAATGTCCTAAAAACCATATTGTGTTCCTCTATCTTGGGACGTTTGGTGGGTCACGTTTTATGGCAGAAATATCAAATATTTTATGCCTTGATATCACGGTTATTCGTTCGCTGCTAGGTGTGTCCTTGGGAACGGTTCGCGTTAACGCACTCGGCATTCAGGACCGTACGACGCACGTTAGATTTTTGATAACGTGGCAAGAAAATACTCCTTCAAGGTGCATTTTCAATCCGGTTTGTTTCCAATGATAGTATTTATAAAGTGCTTTCTTCGAAAGCTTGTGCCAGTTAAGAAATGGACAGAGAGACTTTCACATAGACGTGACAAGCATGTTTTAGCCCACCCTCTAGCTATCCGCACAAAGCCTTTGAGTTTGTAAGCTCATTCTCCTCTAAAAGCATCCCGGTATGGTGCGTAAAATAGGTAGTTACTATGTGAACGAAACGCGCATTTATCTTCCCCTACTGCGTAACGTTCGCATCATGTACTTCTTTGAATTCGTCTCCATCCACTTACAAGAAATGTTTCGAAGTTAGCACACCTTGAATTTCAAAAATTTGGCTTACTTGCACTTTTTGGTTCACTCAAAGCTGTCATTTCTCGCTAATCAGACAGCTCATTTATTCTGAACTTCTGACGACAAGATGTAAGTATGCAAATGACGTGGAAAAAATAAGCCGGACGATCGAAACTTTCGCGAAGACAATCTAATTAATTGCAGACAAGTTTCCACAACAATAGAAGGCACAATAGGCACCGCTGCCCCAATTATCTTGGCTCAGGAGGGAGAAAATCGCTAGCGAGGTTAAAATGCGGACTGGTCCGTCGTTACTGTAGCCTATGGTTAGATGGAACGAAAATGAGAAAGTGCGAGACGTATTGCAGATAAAACCAGCAGGTAAGCTGCCTGGGTAAATCACTGCTGTTCATTTGGCGAGTGACTGGAGTTAAGACCTTTATTATTAAGTGCACCAACGTTGACCAGTTAAGTGGATTATCTTACTGATAATTTTCGTAGGAATTTTCCTTCAAATTTTTTATTGAATTCCTCGTGTTCACTGAAGGCACAGCTGAAAGCAATTCCTCCTATTATGAGTTACCTGAATTGCTACCTGCCTACAAATTTCCGATAATCAGGGCACTCGATCGATACAACCAGATGAGTCACCGGGTCACCGTTCGGGGTCAGCTAATTACATCACTCAGATTCCATTGTTTGGGCGTGATAAGTAAAGCGAATCAAGCATATGCCGGGGGATTAATGTTTACGGGCTCATCTTGCATATTAAATGATTAAGTCTTTAGTCCCGGCACGTCCACGTATATGCACTGCTAACAGGCTCCAGTTACAGCGAAACTCAAGCTCTGGACGCGGGCAAACCAGAAAACATTTCTACAGTGCATAAGGTGGGAGGCTTTTCGAAGGAAAGCGACGCAAACACAAATAAAAACATTTGAGTGGAAGGCTCTTTTTCAGTATACCCATCTGGAGCCCTCTTCATTCAATGCGTTATCCACATTATCACTGGTTTCCAAGAATAAATCGGACTACTTGGCTAAACAGGCTACCCAAAAGGTTGATGAAAATTGGTCTACAGGCCTTCAACAGCCCTGTAAGTAGTGTGCTCTGTCATGATTAGATACCAAAATATACTTGAATATTTCGAAATATGCCGCGGCCTTTGTGCAGCACATTTTGTCGAGAAATATCATAGACCTATGATTCATCTGGAAATAAGTTGAGCCTTCCTTAAGTATAGCTGAGCAAAGGAGTCTATTTCACCAACAGCAGAAGTGCTATATAAGCAGAGCCACAAATTTCGCACCAAATCAAGCTCCGCTGCTTTTTCTCAGCAAGGGCGAGCTGTGGCTGTTCAGCTGTTAAGCTGGTGAAGCCGTAATTAGGCAGGATTGATCCGGTCTGGTTGTCAGGTTCTGTGTTATCTGTGACCGAAGAAGAAACATCAGAAAGCTCCTGGAGACTCATTTTATTAATAGCGTACAGAGAGTCTTTCTGGACTCCATCCGAATCCTATGTCAGCCGTTCGAATTCGCCTGATTGTTTCTGTTTCGGCTGCTGATTGCTTCGTTAGTAGTGTCTACCACACGGCCGTTGTTCGTTTTGAGTGATGTTTTGCTGACTAAAACGAAGCTTGCTGAATGGATGTTCCTAGCTTCCACTGAACTTCACTTGTGTGGCGTGTGTTGTATGGACGGAATGAATGATAATGAGCATCAATCAGGAAGCATTCTTTGTGCTTGTTCTAAACGTGCTAGTAGCTTTGGTGGAAACTACTTACCGTAGTGAGTCATTAGTGGGAGAAACTCCATAGTATGCCACAAAATTTAGGAATGTGCTTCACGAGGATCCACGCTATTTCGACCAGCTCAGTGCAAAGTTGAAGAAGACTTGAGAAATATCCACAACCAACCTGTGGTTGGTCAAGATGAAATGGATGCGCTCAACTCGATTCATTGGGCTGCATCACCGATCAAAGCCATTCAGTGCCTAAATTTGACGAACCGTTCCGGACAAAAATTAAGAGAATCGGACAATTAAGCCAACACCCATTAAGTTCACACATGACAAGATATGGAATCAATCTCAGCAACTTGACTAATTATTGAAGAAGAATGATGGCACCACAAAAGAACCATTTGTGTACGCGGTATTTTGAAGCCAGCACATCCAGCCACATACAGTGCTCACAAACCTGAATAAGAGTGGAAGTGTGACAGAAAACCAGAATGAACAAGTCGGGAAGACTCTCAAACAGCTTAAGCGTAACGCAACTTGGACTGAGGTCTTGCTCATCGATGAATTTACAACAAATAAGCTACCAGACTTACGGATTGAGTCATGGGAATAGTGAGTGCAGAATACTTAATTTTCCAACGGACTGCCAACCAAAAGTTCTCTCTGGGAAAGGGTAGACTTAATGAGCCGTCTCGACGGTGGTATATTGCAAAACTGGACGCGAGAAAATGCTCATTCTGGTTTTTAAGCAGATGCAGTAAAAACCAGTAAGAAGCTGTATAGACGTAATGCACTACTCATAAGGCTGCTGAAACTTCTTCGACAACCCACGACCGGTTTCGTTCTTTTTGGGGCTCATCAGATAAGCGCAGTCACCGTGCTTCCATCAATCTTATGTTCCACTTGATCCCAAATTGGACTGATTTCGACAAATACACTTATTTGCAAATCAATTTGGTTTACTCGGGAGACTCAACTGAATGTCTTGTTTATGATGTTCGTCAACTGAATGTGCTGCACAGTAGTAGCCTGGAAACATCACAAACGAGAGATTCAGCTGGGCTCCAGGTGAGTCTCTCGCAAATTTGTTTACAAATGAGCGTAGTTCGTTGATTCTGTGCCATTTGGTTTCAAGTAGAACAGTAGGTTGACGGGAACTCGGGGACTGAGCCTACCTGATTAGCCCCAAAAAGGGGCGAAACCGGTCGTGGGCCGTCGAAGAATTTTCAACAACCTTATAAGCAGTGCGTTACTTCTATGCACGCGTCGCGATACATCGAATTTCGTAACAACTGAAACATGAAATAGCCTGGTACAGCACATTCAATTGCCTGGGTTCCAGATGGGTCTCTCGCAAAACCAAATTTGTTTGAAAATGAGTGTATTTCAGTAAGCGGATGCTTAGTAGGGACAACTTGAACCCTATTTACGATACGGATACTCTACTCCGCCAGACAATGAAGGTGACTTTTTTACGCCAAGAAGCATATTCTCAGTATCCCAGAATCTGGTACACTGTACAGCTGAATGATGGTTTGCGTCTGTCACTTCTGAACCTTTGATAACTCACAGGAACCAAACCTTCTTTCCATTCTCCAGGTTTTCGCCTCTGACCAAGTGTATGACCAATCATATGACTTGCCACTAACCCGTCACCGGATCGGCATTATATTATCACGAATAAATAAGTGCATGCCTTCTCTCTAGTCCGACGGCTAGCAAACAACACACTGTCTTTAAGACGTAAAAAAATAAACGAAACTTTATTGGTCTGACAAAAATTGTTAGCAACACGAACTAATCGCAACAGACTAGTCTCAACGACAAACTCGGATAACATGACTAGAGTGGAAGTCAGAATAGTGCCTTTCATCTCAGAGTGCAATAAATCTGTCCAACGCCAACCGCCTTCGGGAAGCCCTCAAAATTACGAAATGTCTGGAAGTGGTTAACACTTGCGGCTGTTCGTTAGCCTGGCTAGACGACCAGCATACATATGCACATAGGGAATCGGGTTGTCGACCAAGAGAAACCATTTGTCACGATTCGAGCAACTCTCAATAAACAGGGACAAACGGAGCAAAGGTCTGCATATTAGTTGGCAAACACCGGATGGCGTTCTCAACAGTTTGGCTATTTAGCACAGGACAAATGCAGAAAACACATTGAGATTTACCTTCAATATTTTTTTCTCCCTAGTCAGCGAAAATTAATGGAACACGGTGCTTATTATTTATCTTTCAGAATAGCCGCATTACAAATTTGAATGATGGGTCGGGCACACCAATCACATCGCTCAAGTGTGAACACGCTCGTCTGTTGAGACGTGAAAATCCAGATGCGTCCAACGTGCGTTGGTGGAGTAGTGGTAACACGCTCGCCTCGCATGCCAGATGACCGGGGTTCAAATCACGGCACGGCCGCTGGATATGCACTACTGATGAGCGTAACTCGAGTCCAGTGCTTCTCTTTGGTGTGGACTCACCGGAATAATTACGCCAGAACAGGAGGACGACCGTTCAAACGAGAGTGGTGTGAATATGAACAAATTTGAATCCAAATGTAAAACAGGAATTATTCCTGACAAGATGATGGGCTTTTTCCAAATCGTGTTCAGAATTCGACTAGTTTCATTTTAAGACATAACCATTGAAGCCAGAGGTGCTGACATCTTTGAATCAGCATGACCTAAAATTATGCCTCATATGCTGGTGAATTGAGTCTAGTTTGTCCAGCGCTTTAGTCAGAACTCAAGGACGATGCAGGAAGTAAGACGAAATTTAACATCTGAGCGGATTTTGCAAGGAGCGCTTTCTAGAGCGTTGGAATTTTGTTTGTAGTTGTATATTCGAACAGCAGCTCCATCGAAGTCAGATGATTTCTTTCAGTTCATGAAAGTTTTCGTCCTTTTGTTCGGGATCCTGGTATATCCGTAAAAAGCAAAGGACTCCCAAGACAATTTTATGGCCACTGTGAGATTTCTGCCCATAGCTAATGTCAAGTCCGTGATTGTGAGTGGTTAGCGGTACAACCACCGGTCTGATTCTCTTAAAAAATTTCCCCTTCACGCTGTTTTATCTCAAGGAAGCTTGTAAAGAAACTGATAACCAATACGGTGTAAGATTGGATTTTAATCAAGATCACGCCCAGAGGCCAATTTGGCAACACGGCAGACCGTTACCCTAAACTACTGACCAGACTACCATCTAAACGGTCCGGTCAGGTTTAGTATAGACAGGCAACCTAATGTTTGTGAGGTTTTCACCTCAACAAACCATTAAGGTTTTTCAGGGGATCCATCCCTACTAATGAACATATATTAGGAGGTGGCACAGATTGTGTATGTTTAATTCACTTATATAGGAAACGTTCCACATCCACAGACTGGTTATTCATTCACCATTCATTTGGCGTTCTTTAATGAGCAGCCAAATTTTGAGTCTTGTCATTGGAAGTTGTGAACTCTGCGAAGAGACCAGAAACTCTTACTTATCAATACTCGTGCGATACAAGTGCAGTTCGTTTGATTGCTGTTACTGTCACGTTATGACAAAATAGTTGTGCTTTCTACCTCGTTGCTGTCAGTAATTAGTATCTGAGTTTGTAGCAGAATAAATTGGTAATAATTTCCGGTATAAGTTATAACTTGGGATGAACTTCCAGCAGACACTTTTCAGATCAACAGCAGCTTTAATTCGCCTCTATCCAATGGATGTTTGGAGTTCTCACGTTCTAACGGTAAGGTGGACACTATGATCAGTGAACATCCTTCCGGTCGATTTGGTACCGTTATTTTGCTGGTGACGCAATTTTGGTGGTTCCATTAGTTTCTTTTTTATTCTGCTGAACGGAGAAGGCGCCATTTCCACTGTCACCAGCCTGAGTGAATTGCGTCATGCTTATTTTAACCTCGGTGACGAGCACGTCTCCTCAGATGTCCATTTATAATGTGAGATAACAAGACAAGGATGTAACGTTGTTAGCTCCTGAATATTTAATACAAAATTACAAAGGATCGTCTAATTTTAGGTCTCAACAGGGAACGGGGTTTCAACTAGAATTTCATATGAAGGATATGATTTTAAATGGTTTATCAAACACAAACAGATGTGAACGCTGAGATAAGCTGAGATAAACTGCTTGGAGTTGTAGGTTTTCCTTCTACAGGCCGAGATATCACTGAACTGGATGGTTTTTCGCTGCTATCCAGAGGAAGATATGACGCAACGCCTTGTATATTTCGGTCAGTGTGATAGAAGGGTGCGTTTATGATGAAGGTAGGTTTGGTAAACAACAGATGACAAATAAAGGCATGAACAAAGCAATCGGATCAATGTATTGAAGTTATAACACAAAGCAAACATTGGAATTTTTGTTTTTGCACTCTTGCTATTGATTACTCGAACAAGAACACGTCAATTTGTTTACTCTCTGGGCGCTCACAGTTTCAAACGAAATGAATAACCCGATTTGTGGACAGCGCAATTATCACTCAGAAAAAAGTTGCCTTAGTTTTGTTACAATGAACTAATAAACCCACGCATCCCGTTGAGAAACCCCTGACTAGAAACTGATTGTAAAATGGGGAAGTAGCTGGCCTAAATGTCTGATTGCGATTCAAACTCCAAGTTGAAGAGTGACCTATGATACGCATGCGACCAAAGCCGAAGTGCAAACACTAATAAGTAAACTACACAGTTGATTTGTCTTTGGTTGTCTACTTGGCTCGCGCGGTCTCCAGGTTGTATTAGGGTAAACGTCACTAACGGCAAGGAAATTTTCAAACCCAGATGTTTATTGTTGAAATATTTATTTTTTTAACCAGTTCCACCAAGGATATAAACTCCGAACTCGGCCAGTCGGCCTTGATATACGAAGCATTTTTTGGTAGACAATTGTCATCTAACATCTAACCTGCTTTTTGTGCGACTGTTTCTTCTTGGTATAGCCGAAACTATGGAAAACTAACCTCAATTGTAAGTTTGTTTTTATGCATCCGCACTGGGGATCTTGATAAATGGGACAGACTGTGGGACCGTTCTACGCAATATAACCCTGCGGTTTCAGGGGGGAACCCTGTACTGAAAGTAATTCGGAGAACCCAAGCTTGTTCGATTCTTCTTTTAGGTTTTGCTTCTCCAGGTTCTAGAAGAAAGCGCGAAAACCACTTAGGACAAACGTGTTCGGGCAACCCGAGCCCAAAAACCTTAATCTGGGCAGCTAAAACGTGTTTTGGTAGCTAGCATGAGTCAACCTGCCAAAAACCATCACAGTTGTGCCGGTTTTCATAGTATGTACAAGAAGCGCTCAAGTTTTAGGTTACAGTTGCTGTGCACTAAATTATCCCAGATCAAAGGACAAACGTCTGATTCTGACAAAATCAATGTTTAAACCGGAATAAGAGGGATGAGCGCTGACAACTATAGCCTTAGTGATCTTTTGGCCATGTTATTCACAAAATTCTCGGACCTTATACAGTACATATCTGATCAGACATGCTGCACCAGGCCGCCTCATATTTGAGTTGGAACGATATTTGAGATATCGCGATACATTGCATAGACGTAATAAATTACTCATAAAGTTGCTGAAAACTCTTCGACGGCCCACGACCGGTTTTGCCCTTGCTGGGGCGCAAGTAGACGCACTCTTCGAGTTTCCGTCAATCTGATATTCTACTTGAACCCAAATTGTATGAAATTAGCGAAGTACACTCATTTGCATATCCATTTGGTTTGGACGGGGGACTCACCTTGAACCCAGCTGAATCTCTCGCTTGTGATTTTTTTGGCGATAGCTTGCTTTATCTGGAGTGATCTGTCCGGTAATCTCTAGAGTGAATATCTAGCCTGAGAGAAAAACAAATCTGTTGATGTCACCTTCGGAGATGTATCTCTTAACTTCTGACCAACCTGCTTAATCGTCGTTGTTGTAAAGTGGTTCAGTCTAACGGAACTAAGGAAAAATAGCTTGTTACCAAGGCACATCGACCGCTCTCTACCGTCTCAGAGTTCCTGCTCCCAGTAAATATGCTGGTTTTAGCAGAGATGCTTGTCGGTGACATTTCAGCCACAACTCAGAAGTAGCTCATTACCTTTAGAGAATAGACTACTTATATTATTATTCTCATTCAAATAAGAGATTCCTGCATCTTTGCGGACGATGAGAATTCAAAAGTTACTCATGAGGGTTACATATACGTTGACTTTCCCATTGATCAGCAACACCTATTTTTTAAAGCCCATCATTACTGGGTATGTTTTTATAAACTTTACAGTCGCCTAATTAGTAATCGTACGCTCTTTGCCTAGCTTGCACTACAGACTGCTTCCGAGAGAAGATGTAAAGGCTTCAGGGTTTATAACAAACTTTCACCAATGAGATGAACTTTGCATTGAATTTAGCTCTTTGATAAGATGCTAAATCTACTGCTGTTTGCTGGAATCCTTTGAAATATATTAAGTAGTCGCAATGTACCTTTTCAATAAGTTGAGGGTGAGGCATTTAAACGCAACAATTTTATGGTTGTTATAGCAACGTTTTGTGGTGCATGCTACCACTGCAGTTGGTTTTGCGAATAAACTCAGGACCAATGTTTTAGGTTTTCATATTTCAGGGAAAATATATGATTGCGTCACGGCAGGGAACACATCATTCATCAACTCTGACAACACATGACGCTTATATGGCTCCAGCTCTTTGGTCAGAGTTAAAAACGACTTTACTATAGTTGGGTGAAAGCGCATTAAGTTTCAACCACATTCTTTTGATACTTGACATTTCATTGTAGAATTAATGTTTGCGTAAGATGACAGTTCGGGATAAGTGGTGTGGCAGTACGTTAAACTTTTTGTCACCATCCTCATCACACCGACATCATCCTCGCAAGCGACAACATCGTCACTTGTACACTTGTTCTAGCTATCAAAATGTCGTTCGCTGATAAGTCAAAAAGGAACACATAGCGCTGATATCAGCGACTAGTGAACCCGAGTGTGAAGACAGGTTGTATCATCTGTGGAGCGATCTGGAGTTGAGGACGTGCAATGGAACTAGTTTGGCTCATCATGCATTATTAAGTGTTTGACGGGATCATGTCTACCAGTATCTCTGTTGGCTGATGTCCTATACCATGTCCAGAGAGACGGCGTTTGCCAAAAACCATCGCTTTCGGCTAATGGGTTCAAGACCTTGGCTTGAGCTCTCTTTCAACATTTCACTCTTTGAATTGCCACACTAAACGAATTCAATGTATAAATCGATTCAAGGTCACGTGATGTATGCCATGCTGGTGCTATTTGTCACCAGTCCCTCTGTCTTTTGCGAATTATACCTGCCGTAACCAGTTCGGCAAGCTTCAACATTGTCAGCTTGTTGTTTCGAACAGATTCAGAAGAAAATCCAAATGACCTATGGTCAAAAACTGGAAACCCCTAATATGCATTTCTGGCACCAACCATGTTCCTGACCCATATGACAGAATTAAATGCAGTGCAACCTTGCTAAATCGAATCTTAGCGACAAGTTGATATCACGGCTACTCCATACCAGGTGAGTGAGAACCAGTTTAATGATCTTTGATAGGATGGTAACAGGTCCTAGCTGAACTATCGGCAATAAAACAGTTACTTGAGCAAACAAATTTATAAACCACACAATTCAACTCGACTCTAGGCACTGGGCTTGTACTCCTCTCCAACCTTTCAACAGAACCTTACAAATTTCAAGTCTTAACTTCATGTCAAATAATTATGGCAGCATTTTCCAGATTAGTTGCTATCAATTGCGTGTTATTTGGCTAGATTCAGTAAAGGCAAATCTTGAAACTCCTATTAAGCGCTTCAGAGTGTAAGAAGGAATCTTCGAAAATCTTTCCAGTTACAAATTCGAACAGTGGAGGCGGACAGGAGACAGCCTGGCAAAACTGGATGTATTATTCTCAGAAGAGAGGACATTCACGTTCCAAAAAGGGCTGACTTATGGCGCTTCAAGGGGGTTAGGTTAGTGCGGATTCAGCCAAGACGCCCGGCAACTAAGTAGGAAACCTTATTGCATTTAGTGAGGATGATCATCGTTGGCCGACAGAACCAGTATCATTGCTGCTTAATAAGTCAAAAGGTGAAGTTGTGGAATATACATTTTGTGAGCGGTGAAACGTAGTTTTATTTTCACGGATCTTTCTTCCACTTGATACAGCTGAACTACGAACGATGAGGCCAGTTTTCACCTTGGATTCCATGGCTACCGCTCATGTCGTGATAGTTTTCATGTACGGTTTGTGTACCGTTTTTGTAAGCTAGCATAACTCTTGAGGAGCCTTATCCTTCAGATAGTTCTTTGCTGTACACAGCACCAACATGCTTCGGCAAACAGGAGCTTTTCTACCTTTTTCGAATAGGACCGGACCCAGTCCATTTGGAAACGGTGGCATTTTACGCATTATAGGCGCTATTTTACTCCTTATTTCTTCGAATGAATATGTAAGTCTTGCACACTTTGTGCTGTCCCAGGATTATGTCGTAAACACTCCCTCTATTGGTCTTCGTGGTTCCCGGCCAATCTTTCATACAATATTATGTGAGACAGCTTCGGTGCTCCTTTCACGGGCTAACACCTCCTCCGGCCAAATGACTGAAATAAATGAATTAGGATGCAGCCGTTTTCAGTGACGAAAGCCTTTCACGTCTCTTGGGGTTTCGCTGTCCACTGTAGCTCTTAGGCTTTCTTTCGACTGTTCACCTACTGGAGTCAGAGCGTAATACGTGCACTATTACGCCTATTACCCGCTGATGCGTACTTCATTGAGCCAGTGGAAATTACCGGTCTCAACAGCATCCATTGGTCTCATTTTTCGTATCGCTGAAATCGGACAAAAGGTCTCTAAGCGTCTTGAATGAAGCCTCGGTCCGCATATTACCATGTCTCGGCCAAGTAGTCGTTTCCGGTATTAGTTCACTGTTGTGCTACGCTGTTCTCCAAAGGTGATGGGCTGACTGTATTGGTTCACTGTTGTGTTACGCTGTTCTCCAAAGGTGATGGGCTGACTCGTATTTATGCATAGCAAATTTCTTAGAAAAAGACAACTATCAGGTGCGAACACTGTAGCGTGATCGCATTGATATGACTTGCCCCAGAATGAGCATCTCTCAACCGGGTGCTGGCAACTAGTCCCATGGATTATTTTTAGCTGGTGGCAATCGGCTTATACGGTGCGCAGAAACTTCATACTTGTTACAGCTGGAAAGATCAAGCCCCGTCGTATCTGCGGGAGGCATTCTCCCTGATTCGAGCAAGAGATGCTATTCTACAGAGGTCACTTCACCAACTTGCGTATTCTTATCAACAGCAAGTACGGCAGTTCCAATGCTTGTTGCTTGACGAACCAAAAGTAACAAACGTAAGTGACTAAACCATTGTCTCGTATACGCTTTCGTAGGCACGTAATGGGTTAACTGGAAAACACGCAGGTGCAACCATCGTCTGTTTACCATTGGGAAAGCAAGCTTTGAATGCGTAGTCGCGGTAATCCAGACCGAGCCGGGCCTTCAAGTGATCTCCCGGTTTTATGACAACATGTCACATTTCCTCGAAAGTTTTGGTCAAACTCTGGAGGATGGAGTGTGGTTTCGCAACTAATCTTTCCCAACCCATTGGTTCTCCGTAGGAAATAAGATCAAAGCTTCCAGAAATATAAAATTTCTGATGTCCTTCACGCTCCAATCACAGAGAAAAGCTGAAAACCTCATCCAGACTACCTTGCAACAAAATTACCCGCAGTAAAGGTGCCCTGCTCCTTTTGCCTGCTCTCCTTTACACTCCTATGGCATGGTTAAGCCTTGAGGACAAAGTTTCTGTTCATGGAGTCCACAGAATTACGTCAAGCTTCAGGCCAGACTACTAAATAAAGATGTTTTCTTGCCTGGCCAGGATAAGAGAATGACGACGAACTCTGGGACATCGTCGTTAGGCTTTAGGGCTTCTTGAATGACTGCATATGTTGAGCTTAAATCGTTCGCCTCCAGCTAGATTGCCATATGACGACGAGCCAATAAAGCTGTAAATTTGTTCCCGTATCACTGTGGGGGCTACCGCTTCTTTTTGGGCTCGTTCCCCAGGTGAGGAGGCTCGAGCGGTAAACAAAAATGACAGACGGTCCAGTTCGTCTGCGTTACAGTGTCAGTTATTTAGCAATCTATGGTAACTCTCCTTTTGACAGTCAGAAGCACTGTGCTGGTTTTTGTCCACATTGAAGTGAGATTGTCTCGGTGAGAATACCTTGCATTATCGTTCGTGCTAGTATGTGTAAACTCAACTGCCTAACTTATTATTCTTCTCATCATGAACCGTTACTCAGCTTACTTCAACCTAACCGTTAGCATTGAGTCACCCACCGCATAACCGTTTCATCGCCCATAATTCATCAACGTGTCTGTAGTTAATGGACAAGAGAGTGTCAGATCGATTTGACTTGGTAGACCATGGAACACTTAAATGGGCGTGGCTTTCTGGGGCTGAATGGTTTGCCATTGAAACGAATTATTATCCGCTCCTCAGTTTATTTTGCAATTCTCAGAATGTTCCGTTTGTGTGGGTGTCTGAATGGGTATTTCTATGGCTCTATGCTTCACCCGCTGGAACAGGAGAAAAACATCAAAGGAACGAGGAAAATCTATCCAAGCGAATAGGTTGAGTTAGTTCATGGAAAAAATTTGAATAAAATCGTCCTGTAATTAGCTTACAGAATCCGGGTTGCCACTCAAAGGCAGAAATAAATATCCGTAAAGGCAATAGGACGCATAGCGCTATCTGAATGAATCACTTTAAGTTCAAAATACATTCCAAAGCGCATATGATGGGTGAAAAGGTCTATAGAGTAGGCAACTCATTGAAAAGGTGGACTAATGTTGCCTGAAATTAGCTAATCAATTGTGCCTCCGAGACGACCGGCTGAATATACTGAAGATACTTAGGAAGACGGAAAACACAAACAATATAATAAACAAAGAATAATAATGATGTAATAGGCAATGTAATTACAAGGTAACAACTGGAGTTCTAAATAAGCTGCCAATACGAAACAATAATAATAATAATAGAAAAATTACGCGAAGTTTTCAAGGAACTCTATAAAAAGGTGTACGTTTGCACGTAGAACATTCTTTGGGTGGCTGACATCACATGAATAACTGCAAATACATAGGCAAAATAAAAAGCTAGAATGCCTCAAATTGACAGGGCAACTCCCGGGGAACTGAAGTATATCGCAAAGAGATGGTAACCATTAATCACTAGCCGCTTATACTGGGACCCTGAAGACACCTTTTTTGGTGAACTTTATCCAACAAAAGACCACTGTTCGCCGGCCTCCTTACTCTATAACCAAGAAATGTGCATATTTATGATTTTAGGTTACCTTGGGGTATCATTTACAGAGATTCTACCAAGCAAGGAAACATTTGGATTCAACTGTTTTTCTATGGTGAATGTGCATTGTAAGTGTGTTCTAAAAAGCTGAAATTCTGCGAATCCCGAGGCAGTATTATTTACATTTGCGTGCAGTTCATTTGGCTCAGCCGTACACCCCTACGGAACAGTTGGTTTCTTTTAATTTCCTTTAACATGAAATACGATCCTGGATCGACGTCATTTCGTAAACTTGCGCAAAACTCTAACCTCAATTCTAGTTTTCCTCTTCTGGGGTTAGGCCTTAGAAATGACCACTCCCTAAATCAAACCACTTTATGTTGTTCTTTTAATTTACTTCTGTTGATCGCGAACTTTCGAGAAATGTCACTACACCAAACAAACGATTCTGACCAGCCTGTCCGAGTAATCGTTCCAATGAAAACCAACTGTACTGGACATGTTCAATCCACTTGCTGGATATTCTAACACGAGGCACAGTTCTTGAGTGCTGAAAATATTTGTCGGTAATGTGCAAAATTTTTTCAAACTGAAGCACCTTATCTTTGACATAACCAGAGCGGTCTGCTCAAACCGAGACTTTAAAAGAAAATAGCATAATTTTTTCTTAATCAGGGTTCAAGAAAACGGTTAGCTAGTGAGAGTTGTGGGAAGACAAGCAAAACATAGCTTCTACAACCAAATAATCCATTGTACATAAAAACAGTCTCGCTTGTCCCCGTCTGAATTTTAAGGGTGTTTTACCCAGAAGTGTGGCGTTTACAAGTTCCGCGAAAACAATGAAACAAGCAACTTTACACCGGCGATCTACAAGCCATTTGCTTGTCACTGAAGGTCATACTCTTCATCTGACAACTTCAATATGTATAAGTCAGTTTACCTGCTGTATTGGAGGAACGAGACAAGAATCAGCCGGCTTCCAAGAAGAACTGCATTCCGGTTTTAGCATCTTTAATAAACGAGGGACAACTGGTCGAATACTGTAAAAAATCGACGAATTCCTGGAAAATAGACCGATGTCTACGAGGGAAAAGATTCTGGTGATCGCTACAGCAGCTTGAACTTTATGTTCAAATTAGTTTTGTCTGGGACCTGACACACTAGGCGTATTTGACCGATGAGCCTCACTCCGGCTCGGATGGTATTCCAAAGATCTTGAGCTATAAATGCTGGAGAATGAAAAGATATTGAAAAGTCAATTTTATTCATTATTTATTAGTTTCATTGCTTTGAATAAAATAACTCGTTTTAATACAAGACAGTTTTGCTCTTGGTCACATCGAACACGCGCAACAGCACCCATTTTAGGAAGCAGAATGTCCTTATGTCAAACACACTGAGGAACAAAGTAAAATCATAGCATTGGTTAGTAAATGGACAGACTTTGTCCAAAATCTTGGTTGCTGTTCACCGAATCGTCCAGGTGACCGGAATGGGAACACCCTACTTGTTTGTTCTAAAGGTGGGTGCCAAGGTTTAGGTGGATTGTTCGGCCATATGACTAACATCCATGGCTGATAGTCCCGAAACTGGTTGATGAATCACATCCATGCGAACAAAGACAGGTGTGGACGATAAATCGAACGAGCTTTCAAGTTGACTGTGCACAACATGTAGCTTATATTTTGATTTGCATAAGTAGGACTGCATTGCTAAACCTTCGGAAAACTTTCTTTTATGATAGCATTTAACACGATCTGAAGTATCACCTTTGCTGTCAGATACGTTCTCTTACACAACACTGGCAAATTTCCGGCATCGAATGGTTCAACTATCCGTACACTGAAAACAAAGAGATGAAGTTTCCGTGAACTCAATCTGTTTTGCAGTAAAGGTGTGGTCAGAACCGAAAATCACCGTCACACAACGTCCCTCGGTCATAATACTACCTAGGCATAAGGGCAACGGACCACTGAACAGCATTTCCAGGCTACTACTCGAAGTGTCATCGCTGCAGCATCAATCGTCTCCAAGGTGCCTGTTCATCCACGGGCTAGAATGTGTCATTTTTACTTGAACAAAAGCTAGCAAAAGAGCTGTCATCGATTTCAGACGCACAATGTCTTTACAACACATTCAGTAGTGGTCATTTTGTAATCACCTGTTACACAGGCTGTTAATTCTATCTCAATAGATGGGACCGAGGAAGGTTTGTGTTAGCCTTATTGAGTTAACAATGAAACGATCATTTTGACCTCATCTACAGTGGTGATGGCGCTCGTCAACAACAAAGTCCCTAAGTCCTGTGGGCGTGTGGCCGAAGTCTTCGCACTAATAAACCACTTCAAAAGATTTGACTCCAACTGAGAACAGCAGCATTTTGAAAGCGATCGTAATAGACTTCATCTAGAGCAGCAGCCCACTCTTAACGAAGTTTCTCAGCTGCAGGGAGAAGATTTCGCCTTCCAAGTTGCGTCTTTAGTACTCTAAGCTTACAAAGCAACGTGCTAGATGCTTTCAGTATGTATGACCTCACGCCCAAACTAGTCTGTCAACGGTTTTCGAATGGCTTCTGCACTGAGCCCTTCGGTTAGAATAATGTGGAATTAGAATCGGTCTCACCTATTGCAAATGGCAGCTCGAGATAGCTTAGTGGTTAAGGTGTCAACTTACTGAGTTGAAGGCTCACGTTTCGTATCCAACTTCAGTATCTCGACGCCTATAGCCTAGACTTAGGCAACCTGAGAGCACCTCAACCCTCTTGCTTTCTTCGGGCAAAGTGGCAGTTAGGCGCCAAATTGACGTTAGAGCTGAACGATTATTATCACATATAACGTGAGAATGGCTGGTTTGCTTCAGATTCATCGCGCTCTCCAACTCTGGATTTCAAACTGACCGCAAGGGAACTTTTGTATTACGGAAACTTGAATCTTCGATTGACTTTTAAGAAATCAGTCTACATCAATCCTTTTGTTTGGTTTTATATCCCTTTGCATGCGCGGGTGTGAGGGGGTTTGTCTTGTTGACCAAATGCTAGCAAGCAGCTTGTTACCGAAAACCGCATTGAAGAACGCAAATAATTTACTAAAACGTGTACATACCTGGGTCTAATAGTAAGGGGAAAACACACCTCCAGGGTAATAACACACATAGTGCAAAAGTCCGCTATTTAATGGACTGATGACATTGTGTGGAAGTCCCTCGGTCATAATACTACCTAGGCATAAGGGCAACGGACCACTGAACAGCAATTCCAGGCTACTACTCGAAGTGTCATCACTGCAGCATCAATCGTCTTCACCGTGCCTGTTCATCCACGGGCTAGAATGTGTCATTTTTACCCTGACCTTAGCGAGCGGACCTCTGGCCGAGTCGAATGGACATCCACGAAGATTGATATAACTACTGTTTCTTTAGCGTGCAGAATTCGATAATTCCTCTCCATAATTGGAGAATAACGAGATAAATAGGCTAAGTAGGCCCCGAAAGTGCTGATTTGGAGCCATCGGGAAAGAACGCAGCAGCATGAAATAACTTGGGAGTATCCGCGGTTACTGTGATGTCTAGGCAAAACAGATATGCGAAAACACCACAACCATCATTTGGATTTTGTAACCAGACTTATCACTGCGACGATATAAAACATTAATATGAAGGAACTGCAAGCTACGTGCACCTGAAACTATTTAAAACATCAGGGAGTATTGACACTGGTACATTGAATTCATTCCTCGAAATTGTTCCTGGAAGGTGGGTTTTTCAGAAGGTATGCCTTTATGACCGAAACCAGTGACATTTTATTTTGAAAGAACCTTATGATAAATCTTAATTTCTATCCTAATTAAAAAACAAATGAACGTTTATGGTGCATGCTTCATAACATCTAAACTACAGGTTTGTTACTCTGTCATATAAACCCCTTGTGAACATTGCAACATGAAGAAACCTCTTTGTTTTTCGTTGTCCAACTCTTATCGCCAGATTTTAATATTCACCCCAAAATGATCTCCGTATCAATTCATTCTAATCCCACCGTTTTTACCTTGTTATTTAAAGTAGTATTCCCAGAAGGTGTAGTCTGATGCTGCGAACGAATGAAAACCGATGGACATCAGAGTTATGGCTCACTGGCCTTTCGTTCTCATGGATTTAGCTTTCATAAGTTTCGCTTGAATTCGAAATGTACAGCAGTCCAACGTGTAGAGTTAGATAGGATTGGGGTGACTAACGCTTTTCTGAGGACAGACTGTGTCTCAGAGACAGCGCACAGTATGTTTAAAAAACCACACAAAATGTAATAAGACCTCCTTTGAAGAAATAATTCCCTTGGAGGAGTGTTCACTGCCTTGATGACTTGGTCTGAATGCACTGGGACGATTCAAAATGGATGGCCACGCTTCTTTCATCTAACACCCAGTGGTACTATATTGCGTTCCGAGCACTTGAGATCGCTGCCTCACGGTCCGCCCATGGGTGTACCAAATCATGGAGAATTCGATATAGGTGAGTTAGTAGGTTATTGATTTGGTCAATACAACTGCTTAAAACTGTAGGTAAATCCAATTTCCAAGTAGGCGTCAGCAAACCAAGAAATAACAAGAGATTCTTTAAAGGAGCTTCTACATGAATATTAATCTTTCCACAGCAGAACAAAGAGGCTGTTTTCGTACCGGCACTAAAATGTTTAATGTATTACGTCTAAATGTTGAGAAGAAAGTTTTGTCTGCTTTGTTAAATCCAGACGGTCCGTCCTTGCGATGTGCTTGCATACAGCCATTTTTCAGAGGTAAGCTGATAGACGAAATTTTTACAGATGGCATTTTACTATGGCATGCCCTGTATTAATTACACGTTCATATTCTATGAGTTTCTTAAGCCCAGCCATTACGGTATGTACTTTTTTGGGTTTCTGACAAGCCGCGGATATTTATTGGCCGAAATACCGTAAAAGCACAAGGATTTGTGTAGATCAAATTAACCCCGATTACTTCCAAAAAATTGTAACCATCCAAGTAATTTTTTCTGTGTAGATTTATGCCTTTTTCTGAAAAATATCCCCTTGAATGGAAAAGCCGTGTTTTCTTGCATAACAGAGGATAGGGCGGTTTCTTTCTATTGACAGACAGACCAAGATATTGAAAAGAATCGGACCACCCTCGAAGTATTTGCCCGATGGAAGATATGGAAATCAAACGCGGTTATTCTGAATGACATGCATTCCGGTGTAATTTACATTTAGGAAACTCACGATATCGGTGTGTAGTAACGGAGCATTGTGCACATTAGCGACCAAAAGAAAAATGGTACAGATTTATAGAGTAAATACAACGGCGAAATATGCACAAGCATATTTGGAGAATAAACCGTCCAGTTACCTCAAGATGCGTGTGTGGTCTGACAGTCAAAGAAGATTTTCAATTATGATTACTGTTAACCTGAAGTGTCTGCGGCACAATTCTCTTTCACAACAGTAGTTCATAATCGTGTTCGATTGATTTCAGTACTTAAAATCATAGTAACAACTAACAAATAAGTTTTAAGGGGTTTGGAAGTTTTCTAGCGACCATTACTGAGTCGTTGCTTCTCATATCTATCGTGACGAGGTGGGTCGCAAAAGAAGTGGTAATAAAAGTTTTCAGAATTTATCCTTAAAATGATTACCAAAAGATACCACTAAGAAGAGCATCACACGTGTTGGCAGCTGCTTCTGAGGGCTCAAAACGTTTTGGGCTGTAGTTAGTGAGGTTCTAAACTGTGTATTTATCAGTAAAAAGCATATTAACTTGTTTGAACTAAGCATCACAGCCTAGAAAATTCGGTTCGATCACTGATCTCTTCCGTAAACAATTGTGAGGTTGTCTTAGAATCATTTTCGCGCAAAGAAACACTTGTGGGTCATTGATGGGAATGAGACGCATTTCATGAAGTTTCTTTTTTCTGAGTAGGTTCACAGAGCAAAGAATCATAAGACACTTAAAACACTAAGTGTAAAAAACCAAGTACCAAAAACAGATGTTACTTCGGCTTCATGGTTTCACAAACTGCGAATAAGATGGGGATGATCACTTGTTTTTCTTGAAAAATTGAATACCAACATGGTGCAAAACAACAATCAACAGCACGGTCAACAGTAATCGCCATAACAGGCACAAGAAGACAGCTGCTCCGAAAAGTCCTGCTGCCGCATGTAGGTGTATCTGTTGGTCGTGTGATAAAATTTGGGAATATCCATAAAGATTTCCTCGTGTCAGTGAAGCGATCTGTGCTGAAGAGCCGCGAAGCACTGTACAATTGTTTCATCCTTACTGAAAATCAACAGCTCAGCGCAGCTCGCAAAACTCAAAACCCAAATTTTCGGCCAGCGGTTGAACATTTAACCATTTGACCAAGAGCGGCTTATCAGCGGTATAATGAACTTGCACTTAGAGAGAACATAGCAACTTATCCCCCAGGCACGAGGTCCACACCATTGGGCCACATGTGTCGACCGGCCCCTAGATTGAGGACTTTTCAGACAGAAGTCCGCTCATATGAGGTATCATATCCTCCTCTGAGCTGCCTATAAGTTTCTGGTAGACTGAGCCTCATAGGAACAATTGCTAGACCAGACTGGGAACTAGCAGGTCAAGAATGAACAATTTAGTGGTTACTATAGATTGAGGATTTTCCCAGTTCGACAATCAGATTTCTCCTGATCTTTTCTTTGGAAATAACACTGCCTTAGTCCACTGCCTTAGTTGTCGCAGTTCCAGAAACTGTGCGTATGGGCGCAGTATCACTCGTCAAAAACCCAAAATTAATCACCAGCTTGCAACCTCTGCTCCGTGCGTTTCCATTTACACAGATAAGTTTTTTAACTTAGGCCTTCGGTGCATTTCTGAAAAAAGGATCATGTGCATGCTCTACAAGCGAAATGAAGATACACCCACTCTTGAACCAGATGATACAATACTCTCATGCTTCGGGGTTGGCATTACCTCACACCACTGAGTAAAACCATCTCTCTCTGACCGACCACATTTAAATGATGCCTCTGGTTAATTCATTTGATAAAACTAATAAAAGAAATTTGACAGTGAGCGGCGCTTCACTGCTTGGCTGGTGAGTGTACAGGATTGTTCGGCGGCATAATCGAACAAATACTAGAAGCAAAACCCCAGCTTATGAGGTCTTCCGGAAATACTTTATTAATAATTCTGCAAGGTCGAATCACATAGGCTGAACTGTTATAAATTAGGCACTAAATTCTGCTTCTGAATTTCGAGGGTATCGCATATGAAGCTAATGTGTGATGAGCTATTTTTTCATTTTCAGTCTTTTCCGCTCACTAACAGTGTACAGATGTGCAGTGGTTCCATGTGCTACTGCTTCACTCACTGAGGTTAAGTAGAATAAGGAAATGAAAGTCACTTGCTGGAGCAATGGTCGATTCTGTGCATTGAGGACAAACGGTCCTGCTTGTCCGATATCAGAGGGGGGTGGAGCCACGCAACGGTTCTAGCTTTGAGGCAAGACCACCATTTGCTGGGTGAAGTGGCCATGTTCGTCGGGGTTACTAACTGTTGGTTTGACTCGTCCCTTGGTTCCTATCTAGGATAACAGCAGTTGCCTAGGCGACTGAGTTGACTGGTTAGGGCTTTCATAATTCGTTGCCAAGCTATCGACTGACCGCCACTCGGTCGTCCCCATCCGGTGAATGGTTAAGCGAAGAGAGCTCTATGGGGCCAACGGTCCTCTGTTATATGAAGTATATGGCCCAACTAGTGCGAATTGTGGAGTGTAACCAGCTGATCCGTCGAAGGAGGATGGAATGCATCGAAACCCACTGGATCCATCCCAGCATTACTGACATGATATTCCCACAAGACCCGCGCAATGTCTCATAGGTCATCATCACCATCATTATCGTCATCAGTATCATTATTTGTCGCACAGTTGTTGTAGCTGCCACAGCTTCGTGCACCGATGATTGGGAGAGGTGGAGTAGGCAGCTACGCATTGGAGCCGGGAGCTGATAAATTGGTGCGTAAATACGGGACTTTCAATGGACTATTAAGTGGGGGGAATGATAAGAGAGTAATGCATTGAAGGCAATAGATTGGATGCTTTGTAAACTCGACCGCTGACGGTTAAGCTTGTCACACATACGCCACAGGTGACATACGTTCACAAAAGCTATTGTGGCCTTCCCATTCCGGAAGGAAATATCATCTATCTCGAGACCACCGGGACTGCTGCCCAGGTAAACAAATTTGTCTCCTACCTCAAGCGGCTCATCCGGAAGCATGAGGTTAGGGTCTGAGCCCACCCAGTTTTGCAGTAGTACTTTACACGTCGCTGGTGTGAAGCGCACGCGTGAAGTAGAATTATTTCGATTATTTAATATTGTTCGCATTACCACGGGGTCGGGTCTGAGAACAGCTATGTGGACTGCTTACTCGATATCTGTATGCGAACGGCCCGGGAGAACCTCGACCTCACAGGCCTTAGAGGCTGATGGTGAGTCCTGTTCAGTGACGAAGTTGAAGAGGAAATGTGAAAGAAGCAAAGGCAGCTTTCAAGTCGAGGAAAACAACCATTGTTGCGTGCTGTGTCACTGTTCCAGAATCTATCGGAGGGTTGAAGATATGATCGGTGCATCCTCTTGCAGGATGGAACCCAGCTTGGTTTTCACGCATCTGTCTCTCCCTGTGTTCAGTCAACCTTCGAAGGATAAGGCCAGAGAGTACCTTCGATGCCACAGCTAATAGGTTGATGCCAAGGTGGTTTTCGCACAGCGTCCGCGTACCCTTTTTGAAAATAGGGATAACTGTCGACATGCCCCATTCTGCAGGCACCTTCTCTTCGTTCCATATAGCACCAACAAGCTTTGTCAGATGGGACACCAGGGATTCCCCGCCTTCTTTGAATAGGGCTGAATAAATATCGTCTGGTCCTGGTACCTTCTCACGTTTTAGTACGGATATTTCGTACTTAATTTCTTCTTCCGAAGGGCGATCAAAATTGACATTTCATTCGCCCGTATGCCTTATCTCCACAGGCTGCGTTGCAGGAGGTCAGCTGAACTGTTCTTCGAAATGTTCGGCCCATCTCTATAGTCGACCTTTTTGCGAGTGAATTAATGGGCCATCTTTTTCACTTATCGTTTCATCGACCGTTGCTTTCCTAGGGCTAGTCGATCGTACCAGTTGATATAGGGCACGGCTGTTTCCCGTAGCAAAAGCCTTCTCCATCTCTCGAGCTTTCGACTTCCACCAGAGCTCTCGGTCTTTCCTTAGGCTCTTCACTAGTTGGCGTTTAAGGGATCTGCGTGCGCCGTCGTACGCGTTGCCTGCTGGTATGAATTTCCGGGCATCAATCATGGATAGCGACCTCGCCGATATCCAGTGGTTTTGTGGTCGAATCTTGTGGTCGAATCGGAGAGGTCGGACAGACAGCACTGAACGCCGCTAACATGGCTCCTTTGATATTTTGCCACGCTTTATCCACATAAAAACCACCACAGTATTGGTTTACTGTGGAGAGTTTCTGGGCTAACTCAGTTTTATGCGGCTGAACTACAGTAGTTGTTCGAAGAAAGTGGATTGGTATGCTTCTTGCTCGCTTGCGAGGGCCTGAGGTCAAGCGAACTTTCAGGCGTGCACGCATCATGGCATGTTCGGAACCAAGTTGTTTGCCCCTGAAGGAACGGCAGTCATGAACTGTGGCTCGCCACCGTTGGCTGATGGCCACGTGATCCAACTGGGTGCACGGTTGGTTAGTAGTTAGTGGCCGCCAGGTTACGCGATGCGAACGCTTATGTCGAAAGTTCATACTTACCAGAAACATTTCACGATCAGCACCCAAATGGAGGATCCGCTCTCCGTTATCTCCGCCCGAATCGACCGCCCAACTGTGATTCCAAGGTGCTCAGACGATCTACTTGAGAATTCATATTGCCTGCAAGGATAACAATGTCGGTGCTTCTTGCTCAACGAATGAGCCCGGATAGCTCTCGATAGAAGGTATCCTTCTCAACATCAGAACTGCACTCCGTTGGGCGACGTTACAAACAGGCACCGCTTTTGATACCGAGAGGCGTTGGGCTTGATTGAACTGGATAACCGGATGGCGCAAAGACGACTGTTCACTGGCATCCAATCCAGCCAAGCACGTCCAACTCTGGGGCCGAGTGCAACTCACACGACATATATTCCACGAGTAATCGTTTCTGGATCACCGAACACAGAGGGAGAAATGTGAAAGAGCTGAGTTCGTTCTTGGCGTTTCTAAACGCATAACCACTCTTGGGTCTTGTGTACGTGTTTCGGAAACACAGCACACAAATTTTAAGGGAGTATAAGGCCTCAGCTAGATTGCTTGTTTGCCAATTTGACACAGAGTACGGAGGTTAAAAGCTCCTATGTAGAAAGGATCTCACGGATTTAGTAGGGTGCTTTTTTGTTTATTGTTAATAGGCAGCGAGGAGCATAAGGTCCTTCAGTCAGATAACTGACAGTCAAATGACCCAGCAACGTTTGCTTGTGTAGTGGGAAGGGGTTAGGGAGGGACATTGGTGGACACCGAACTGTGCGGGAAAATGATACTTCCCGGTTGTCCAGGCCTAGGGAGGGGGTTTGGTTGAGGTGTCCGACCTTGAGCTTTTGACTCAAAAGTTCGGCCCTCGAGGCAGCGAGCGGGAGGATTTTAGTTGAGAACCCTTCCCGCAACCGATGCCTCAATAGTGTGACCTGTTCGGCTGCAGGTGTTGGCGCAGGGAGCAATACATTACTGTCTTACTCATAATGCGCACAGCAGATTCCTTTTGAGCAGCAACGGACTCTGGCTTTAGAAGTATTTCGATCGTATGGAATAATGTGTCAACGGTCACGTTCAACCCTTGGGCGCTCGAAGTGTGCGGTTTTTGAGGCCGACCATTTTTAAACCGTCCTTTCTCTGGGGAACGCAACATCGCTGCTTCCATCAGGGTGTATCAGTGACCTTGGGCAGACGATTTCAAATGCAGTGATCATGGCCTCTTTCACCTTTTGCCCAGTTGTCATACAAATAATTATTGTGCCTGTCCAGTTAATGGATCTCTTCAACCTACTAGAATCGATGTTGTCGAGCCATATAGATGTTTTGCAGGTGAACTGAATGTCTTTGCACCAGCCGACGTGTTCCGGGGGGATGCGAATAGACACGCGCGCCTGCGCAATGCTGTTTTGGGAGTCATGTGGTATATTTCACTATGACAGACACCGTTGCACCATAGCTGTTCACCGATAGCTGGCTGCCAAATGCCCAAGCTGAGTCCATGCTTGATTTGCTTTTTGTAGCCTCCAAGTCAGGATGTGAGCGCTTGTACTGAAAGTGTATTGAAGGAGTCGATTCCCATTATCTACGCGGCGAATGTGAACCCCGTATCAACAGCCAAGATAAGCTTTGTCAGGACACAGTCCGCCAACTTGCGCGTTCATATTATCTACCAGAATCACGATATTTGTGCTTCTGGCTGACCCAGACAGCCGTGACAAATAACGACTAAAGCCGTCGTTATCGGCCTCGGAGCTGCCATAAGATGGGGCGTATGCTAACACAAAAAACTAACACTGTTTACCGGGTCGAAATGCATTGATCTTTACTGAACCGGACGACCTAACCGTCCGAAGGCGACTAGTTTAGTCCAGCTCTGAGGCCTACCGCGACTATCACACCGAAGACAACGCAAGCCACAGCTTTAGGATCATCAGAAGCCCGAAGGGTGAAGGGTGAGAAATCTGGCTTTGTACCCAGCAGTTTGAGATGTATGACCAAAGTAAGGACTTGTGTGCATTTTTCGGCAACATAACGGACATGGATCGGGAGAGCAAACAGGGTCTGTACAGGTGCTACCTGTTGCACAATTGACACAGTGTAAGGACAGTGAAGGCCGCATTGTGGAACAGATCCCTTGAGTTTAATGAGAGTTTATTTTGATTCATAATACTGGATAGAGTCCCAGATACGGAGCATCCTTAGATAGTTGACATCCGAATGAATCACAGGGACCAGGATGAGGTAGTGTGAAGAAGTGTCATTTGACGAAGAGCTATAGTGGTAAGTAATAACTCACGGTTGTTTAGACCAGCTAAGGGACCCTGGTTGTAATATCCTACCTTGGGCGTTTGACTCCAAATGTCTTACCCACAAAGAACTAGAAGGATGTAGAGTTTTGTTGGGGGACCCTCCTTTTAGCCTATGACACACCGCGAGGCAGCATTTGTTACGGAATCCTTGAGAGAACATTCCGGGAGTCAGTAGTCTCCAGGGGCCTGGCCTGGCCTGAGGAAGCAGTTAATAATGTGACCCTCAGTGCGGTTGCACACAGTAAATACCTTGTTAGTTTTACCATACTATTTGGTTTCAAAAGTATTTCAGCCATATTGAATAAGGCACTGGTGTTTACGTTTAACCGTTGGGCAATCATATTGTGCAGTTTTCAGGCCAACTTTTTCTAACCTGTCCTTATTTGGGGGAACGCAGCATCGCTGCCTCCATAAATATGGGCATGCTGGGGCCTGAAAAGAACACCTTACTGCCTTCAAAATCATACCACGGAGGATAGCATGAATTTACCTCCAGAGTGCACCGTAGTACGAGTTCTAGCATCATGGGGACTGGCTGTTATTCATCCGGCTGCTTACCACTGGCCTTCCTGGTATGGGTGAAACTTTAGGAACAGAACTCCAGCCAATAAAAGCCCACAGGATCATTTCAGCCCAGAAGCCCGACCACCAACGCAAGGCAGAAAATATTTCGGGAAGAAGTGGATGATTCAAATTCGTTCGGTGATTACTAGTACTTCACTGGAGTAGATAGCACTTGTAAGCCAGAAGCTATGTTTTCGCAAGAAAAGATATTTGACTCGTTTAAAAGATCTAACACCATAAACTTTTAAGGCTTTGTTAGGCGTTGTAAACTTCGAATCGTCACCTACCGACACTAATGCTATTATCGGTAAATCCTTTATGGTAAAAAGCGGAAAAGAGTGACCCGATAGAAAGGAAGACCCATGAGAAGAAACTATCTCAGAAAACGACATTCTATCTTTCAAACAAACCTGTGATAAAACGTCAGCCTCACTGCTTCTGTTGAAGGTGCCAACGCTATGAAGTTGGTGCAAAGTTGCAAAGTTTTCCTGATAATTCAATCCACTTGGTGATCAAAGCACTTATGCTCATAGGCATAAACGGATAATACAATAAGCACGAGCTTATCTCAAAGTAAAATTTGGGCAGAACACGACGATAACCGGAGCAAGTAGTTGGTGTAAGCTGCTTTCTAAGATCAGTTTTCTGTAAGAGAGAGCAAGGATATTTTTATGGAATGTCTTTATCAGCCTCCATACAGAAAATAAGAACTACATATATCCAACCTTTGAGTAATCAGCACAGTGCGAACTTCAAGGGCACACTACTGAATTTTTTTTACTGAGTATTTGTCCGACAAATTTACTAGATTAACATTTACAAAAAGGTCAATGGAATACAGGAAACTTACACGTTGACAACTCATTGGTACTATAATAAGAAATTCGGATATTGCGCGGAAACCCAGAGGAATTTTTGGAAGACAGTTACTCGTAGGTGATAAACAAGTAACTTGTGTCACTTATGCTACCATGTTAAACTGAACGATGGCTTGTTGCGGTTTTCTGCATACCTCACCGTTCTCGTTCCATTAAGAGCCAAAATGAATTAAAGTTTGAATCTCGCACCACATTCTGCTCAACGAGAACCTCATACAGTCATACATGTATGTACTAGCGCTTGGGGGTTTAACCGTCGGTAACCGATTAGATGAATAGATCTTCGAATAATCGGTCATTGAATTTCCATGCATTTCTTTCATTCCTAGCGGAGTTAAACACACCTTAGGTCGAAAACGCCTGTTGACAAACATAATGTTCATGCTTCTCATAATTCTGACACATTCATGCTACAGAATTTGATCACTGGCGCATTTGGCTTACCAATGGTTGTGTATACGTTTGAGTTTCCGTCATGGAGCGGACACTTTTGGAGCCGACTGGACGCGTGAGCTGCCTGAGCTTCAGACGTACTAACTGTTGCAATCATCCAGCAGCGTTAATTACAGTCCTGCCAATATAGAGGCTATGACTTTCAGCGTGCTTTATAAATGTGTAAGCCCACGACAATCTCTATCGTCTAGCACATGTTAGTTGTCCGCCCGTGTGCAATCCTTTACAGTCCCTTCTCCAAAATTTTTCACACCTTCGTTTTGCGGATGCAATACTCGAGTGAACCAGTAGGTTTGTGCGGCTGTCGTCTGCTCATGCTTCATACCACCAGGTGATAAAATTTTTTCCAAGGTTTGATAAACAGCTAGGCTTAATCTGTGGCTCACGGGTCTTCTGAAGTTAGAATTCTTTCATCTTATGATATGATGAGTTGTCATTCCGCTGTCCTATCCAAATTTTGATCGCATTTGGCAACTTCCTCCTCTCGGTGTTGATTGCAACGCGCCAGACTACTGTCTCAGGGTCTACAGTCCAATTTCTCCAACCCAGGTTGTGTTTACCAAACTACCTGGTCGATCTTAACCAGATTATAAAGCAGCAAGAACTGCCGAGGTTGCATCGAGGTTGCGCTATTTCCATTCTTAGGCTGACATCTTCACAACAGAAAACTCAAAGTACTAGAATATCCTATTCTAGAAAAAATGTTTTGACCAAATATGTTTAGGTGATGAGTGCCTTCAAATTCTGTCTTCCGCCGAATATAATCACTTCAGCCATTTAAGCCTACTCTCTAATTAGGATACCGAACACTCCCAGGCAAACAAAAATGGTTAGTTGTTTGACAAATTGCGGTGTGCAACACATAGCTGCAACACAGCACCAGAGTTAACGCATATCCAGGTGAGTGACGATCTCTTTGGGAAGCGACGTTAGAAGTACTCGGTCAGTAAATTCACACGCGTGTACACACGTGTGTGCTTGGTACTGTTACTTCCAGTTCGCCGAGACTACTAGAGCGAGTACAGAATTGCTTCAGTGGTGTGCTGCTAATCTTTCTGACAGGAAAAGCACCCTCTGTGTAACAGTTTCTGTTCGTCTGGCTATCCTTATTCTGTCTTATGTACATGTGTGTGAATCTGGGACCATGACTAGCAACATTTGTGGTGAACGTGATCGTATCCGTCGCAGCTGCTTAAACAAAAGGTTAACTGTGGCATTTACAACCGTGGAATCCACTAAGGACACAACTGACAACATCTAATTACATGGGCATACGTGTGGTTCAGTTCAGTGTTCGAAACTGAGAAACACGTTTGGGAAATTGAAAAGTATTGAAATGGGCCTATTCAAACAAACAGGGACGCGAAGTTGGGGTTACTGCATAATCAGACAGTGTTTGTATTTCATACGAAACATAATAATAGAAATGAAACAAGGCTGATCAGACAAGTAGCTACAGTCCTGTGTGATTATTACCACCGATATCTGAGGCATTCATTCGAAAACGTATGCATAAAAGGTTTTGAAGCACTGCATTGTACTTTATTAGTTATGATTGCGTGACACTGTGTTTCATTGTAACGATATACTGAGTTGCCTTGGCTGGTTATGGAGCGATCTGAACCGTGGCACAGTTTCTTTGCACCAGAGACAGAATATGTTTATATATATCTAAATAATTTCACGCACTTCGAGAATAATAAAAATATGAATCCTGGTCCATAAAAATAATAGAAAATGAAACAGTGCATCATTTGAGGCACTTGTCTTCAGTGAGCTTTTTGAACAGCTAACAATAGGTTCCAAATGAACTGTTCTAATTGAATAAAGAAATCAAGGCACTATGATTTATTACTATGTGAAATGTGCTCCATTGAATTGCAGATATGTCATAAATATCTGCGATCCTTCAAAAAATTGGGAATGAAGTTTTGACTGTCCATTTCATGAGAAATACTCTCTAATGGTTTCTAAGCAATTAGGCTGAAAGTCTATAGAAGATGCGAATCATACCGAAAACACAACTCACCATTGTTTCATGGGTGTAGCCGATGCCGGCGATTGTTGTTTCGATGCTGCAAAACGAACCTTTGGCGTTAAAGATAATTCTACCTCCACTTGAAATATTTGGGGGTTCAAGTCTTTTTGCTAGATCTTCTGCCAAATGCTACACGTATCCAAAAGATTCATATAATTTCTTTCATAATCTGAGCCATTTTACACCTGTTGGGAGGGCACATTCGAAATTGTGATTCAAGTTCGCTGGTATTTCATTTTATTTTTTGAGTGGCCTGTGAAGGAAGAGAAAAGTGGTTTGTACGCTCCAAAAAGAATCGTGCACATCATTGAGGAATGAGGTTGATTATGCCATTACTTCACTGTTGGTATTCCATCCGATCTTCTTGCTATGATTGAGGAGGCAACTTTTGTTGCATCGAATACACAAGGATCATCTTACCGCAGTCGCTGGATTTTTCCCAGTGCAAGCTTTCGGTGACAAATTTTTATTTCTATTCACCGAAAATATTGATATAGCGTCTGAATGCAGCAGAAGAAGTACCAAGTACCTTGCAGAACCTTGGCTTGTCTATCATTCTCACACATGGGACAAAATACAGATGGTAGTGTGCTGACTAGGACTGACACAATCATCGGTTATTGGCTGAATTTCGTCCACCTTTTTGGAACCATTTTCACTACATTCAGTATCTGATAGATCCAAGGTGCTAAGCACCAAGCGCAAAAATTGTTTGATCACCAAATTACAAGACGAGAGACTCACCCGCAACAAACGAAGGAAATTTGTTTATGCCTGTGGATTCTTCTGTTTTAAAGTGAACAGTATTCACTTGGTCTAGCCAGGATAGTTACATATAGATATGTCAATGAACTATTCAGAACAATGTTCAGCCAACAGAATGTTTTCAAGGAGTTCCCTGCTTTCATTCAGAGGATGAAATGTGCCCCGTCTTTATAGTGCCCCAGCGTGTCATAACCGTGTTCTTGAAAAATAAAAGGGGCGCAGCCAGGAAGTATTTGGACACTTCTGTAATATTCGCTAATCTTCAGAGTTTTATGTAAAATAAAAACCAATATGGTCCGGATAGGCATAGTCCCATGTGAACACAAACTCTCCAAGCACTGGCAAATTTTCCTCCTGGTATTTCCTGGTAAGAGGTCTCCCTTCAGTTGTAACTACCGGTAAAACCGCACATAAATGCGAAACAACCGATAAAAGTTGCTGACTTTCTATTTGGGGATACATGAGTGAGTTTTATCCTAGAGTGAATACCACGGGGGCAGGGGGGCGACCTAAATTGTGACTCTTGCTTGGATTTATATGTTCTGTACTCTTGTTTACGTGATGTCATGGTGAAGGAAAAGGAATGTGTTCATGGCACTTTTAAATAAATGTCGGGTTCATCTAAAGTGTATTCGCATACAGTGGGCAATTGATCTCATCGTTACCTCCAATAAACAAAAAAAATGTGTTAAGAGAAGAGACTAATATGTTAGCATTCCTTCTACACTTTTTGGACGTAATTCAGGGACATATTTCCGATAATTACAACTTGAGAGGTTGCACTGGATTTAATAATCGTGAATCATGCGATCACCCAAACAATAACACAAGGCACTAACGCCTGATTTGCAAAATCGCCGTTCGAAAATGGTTCTCTTCACAGAGGACTTCGTGAAGAAGCAAAAGGTCATAAAACTGAAGCAGTATCGCTCGATAAACTGTGAAAATCTAAATGCAGTAACAGTTTGCAACTTCTCATATTATTTTATGATATGAAGGAAAAAAAGAATCAGTTATAGGGTGAGCATGAATTGAGAGTTAAGCAGTTCGGAGTCTTTTGAAAGACTGACAGCTAATTGCTACTCAACTTTGATCTGTTGATCACAGACTGTACGCAATTGATGGATAGATAGTAGATAAGCTAAGAAGCTCTACTTCTCTCCCAATTGTCAAGTACGATGACGAGCATGTCGTTTATTCCTAGTTCGCAAATAGAGGGAAAGTTTATTCGAGCACCCCGGGGTTGTACACATCAAGGCAAAAAAGTTGAAAAAAGTAATCTGATGGAAAGACACCGCATGAAAGAGGTTAACCAACGTAATAGACTTATTGTTAAGTCAACATCAATGACATTCAAAACCCACTGTAGGAGTTACATGGTAGTTGTTTGTTAGTTAGTTTTGAAAATATGGGAGAAATCGGAATGCATATTTGATGCGCTAGTCAGACCACCCGAAGACCAAAGGTCAGTATAACCAACGGTTCACAAAAATATAGGAAAGAAATAAGCTTGTTCATGTAATGCTATTAGTTACGCTCATGTTTGTCCGCCACCGACGACATATTTATCTTTCGTGAAATTAGATAACCTTGATTGGGTTACTTCCCTTACGAAATGCGCAAAGAGTCAGTGTTGAATTCTTGTGTATCATGTTCGCTTGGTTGAGGCATTTATATCCACTGGTATTGAGCAAGGTTTGAAAAGCCCTTGTATGGGTCTCTGGGTTTCCCAAAATGCCACATTTAATATCATGATTTACACATGCTGGAAATCTCATCCAGTCGGCTGCACACTTAAACAGGTCAATAGCGACTATTTGCACATCTTTGCTCGCAAAACAAAATTTTTAACAAAGCCACGTTTCACCGACCTTACTGTATTTTTATCTCGCGTCGTTTTATTTCCATTTAGTTCGGAGCAACTTCTCCTAGCACCGTTGTGCCTATCATTACATGAAAGGGAACATGTCATGGGATCACCTGTGAAGAAATGCTGGTATCTGAATCTGATGTTGGACAGTTCCGAGAGTGCTCCTGCCCCATAATATGGTACTTAAAGGAATGTTGGGGCAAACCGACACTTGGATCAATTTTGTCGCTTTGCTTGAAGATAAAGTTAGTTCCCTCTTTATCAACAGTAGTCGGTGACAACACCATTTGCTTAGTTGCAACAGTAAATAGTCAGTTAAGAAAGTTTCAAAAATGCTAACTGATTTGATGTTAATACGATAGCTACCAGGACATGTTTGTTGTGTCAGTTTATCCAAATTCATTGGTTTAGGTCCACGATGCAATACCATATTTCTCTGGCGCGATGACTTGCAGAACATCAGCTAGAGCGCCGGATAATCACTCCAACTGCTAACGCACTAACTACACTTCACGACGCGTGCCCAGATTTGCAGACGATTTATGGAATGAAAGCTCTTTGAAGAACATGAGGAGAACTTACCGATTGGTGGACAGTCCAATATGTTCTGGACATATTGTTTTGACATAATGACCGGAAGCGCTCCACACCGCGCACAAATGTTGCCTATGTATTCGAATGTTAGGCTAGTGTCTGTCAAGTCGCCGAGTCATTTTCCGCGTCGCATTCGTCAGTTCAAGGATCGCTTCCTTTGACATTTTACACAGTTCTGATAAGGCCTTTGATGTGTACATGCAAATGGGCAAACTAAGGATCACAGTATTAGAAGAACGGATACCAATGAAGAAGACGACGATTATTAAAGATGAGGTTTCTAATCAGTGTGAGAAGAATGCTCTTTGAACTTCCAACCAGGAATTTCTCCTTCATCCCGGCTTTCTCTCTTATAGAACCAAAAATTTTTTTCCTCTTAGAGACTGCTTTTCTATATGTACTGCCACTTGTTGGTTGCTGTTGGAGTGTAATTTTTGTATTCAGAGCTCCGGGCTGCCTTTTTTCTATTCCATGCCATTTGTTGTCAGAAAAGCGAAAGATTTCCCACGTCTGTGAATTTCCTGAAAAGCAGCCATGTGGTTCAAGATGACTACCTAGCCGGACAAGCAGCATACCTTTCCCTGACCACCACACAGTTCCACTTTTAATTGCGCACCCTCACAAAATGACCCGAAATTCCCCTGGTTTCCACATTTTCTTCTCTATTAGAAGAATGTGGTATGTTGAACTATTACTAAGTGTCACTAAACAGGATTCTCCTCTCTTGGTAGGCCCCTGAATGTACTTTTTGGTTTTGCATATCACGGTCGATAATTCCTTTCAAGAGATGATATTACCGGGAGTTGGCGAGCTGTACCTAAGTGAAGATAATCTTGATTCAGGAGCATTTGAACTAAGTAATGAGTTACTTGCAATCTATAGGGATTTCATTGTGGGAAGAAGTCTCCCGTTGGATAGTTTATTGTTTCTGTATATATTTTTGTGGCCATTAAGTATATTCACTGGAGATATTCTTTGAAACTGGGGTCCTGTGAATTTCTTTTTAGCAGTGGAGAAGCTTATAGCGCAGTAGATCGAAATCACTCATTCAAAGGTGGAGGCAAAAAGAGATGATAGCTCTATTTATCCTACAATATACATATATATGTATATATATACACAAGAGTTAAGTTTAAACTAAATCCCACAACTGGGATCCTTTCGAAGTTAGGCCACTTCTACGCTGATTCTGAACTAAAGTTTCCTATAGGCGAATATTTGGTATCAATGGTTCTGAGTAGTTGACCGAGGGGAAATTCAAACGTCCATTTCTCATCCGAGTTCCCTCGAGGGAGGTCGATGACATGTATATCCAACATAAGCAGGAACAGACAAATCGTGTGGCTCACAGGACACTGGAACGGACACATACCACGTAATAGTTCATCTCCTGTCTTACGTCACTGACATAAGCCACTGAAAAAGTTCCCCTGCCTTATCAACATCCTAAACGCAGACCGGCTAAAGACAGACAAGCATGAATCCAAGCAACAGCATTACATTTCTGTGAAATGTTGGTTCTAGTGACCTTTGGTCTTGGATGGTCTGACTAGTGCATCGAATCTGCATTCCGATTTCTCCCACATTTTCAAAAAAACCAACAACCACGCAACGTCTACAATGGCTTTTGAATATTTTTGATGTTAGTGAAATACAATCATTTGCAAACAAATTAGGATTTTACGGGAGACTCATCTGGAACCCAGCTGAATCTCTCATTTATGATGTTTCTAAGCAAATGAATGTGCTGCAGCAGGCCGCCTCATATCCCAGTTGTGACGATATTCGAGATATCGCGATACATGTATAGACGTATTACGTTTATCCTTGATGTTGATTGAACAATAAAGCTAATATGTTAAATAGACTCCTTCATTCGAGGGGCAGATTATGTTTTTCACTATTGTGCTTTATGCGATTTCCTTTTCTCAATAACCAAGTTTGGTAGTTGTGGGATTTCTAGCGCGTCATCTCTGGTTCGCTTCAATTGAGGAACACCTAATATTGGAATGAAAGACCAGCATTTGAAAACGGACGAGTATGGAGGCGAAATTTATCTCGGTAGGATGTTTTCACGTTGACAGCTTGTTTCCCTACACCCATCAGCGATTCTTCACAATAAGGATGACCAATTCGTCAGTAACTAGGAAGCCGATTAATGATGAAATTGAAAGGTGATAATCAAGTGGAATTTTGCCAGAGACTTTACGCAAGATTGAAGTTTGGCCCGAGTTCTCAAATGTTTGTTGTAACCAGGATTTGGTAGTTTTACTGAATCAATTATTGTGATAAATATCCTTTTTACAGACTTTATCGAAAGGTAGCATCCATGATTAGAGGGCGTGTTGAAAGCTCAGTTCGGGAGATCGATGGGGCAAAAATGACGTGATCTGAGTGTAACATCTCCTCTGCGTGCGAAGTTGCAAGTTATGTTGCTGAACACTAAGAAATAATATCAATACCGTAGTGTAAAAAGCCGAACAATGATTTCATTGTATGAATTGTGAGGCGACAAATGAAAAAACTCATTTGGGCGAATAAGCAGGTGACCGAATCATCATGCGAACGGTTTGGATGTGAATATGCTTCAATATGCTGTGGGGATCTTGTGAATCTCAAGAGGCTTTCCGTTGTGCACTATCTGAGGCTTGTTTTCGCCTCGTCGTTCTGTACTTTTGAAATTTTCCCTTAACGCTGTCCAAAAGACGAATGACCGTTCACCTTCTAGGGTTTCAGGACTTGACGGTATGTATCCTGTGACCCTGTGGACCATGTGCCTAGACATTATCTACCTTCATTTTCGCTACAAGAATACATTCCTCCATAGTACACAAAACATGCCAAACAAACGCTGGCTAGGCAAACCGGGCTCCACGTGTGGTCTTCACAAATTAGAACTCAGTAATCTGACAAATTTTTCATTCCTATTGGTTACGTTGTGCTACATTCGTAGACAAGCACAGAAATTTGCTATTGCCAAAGTTAAAACATGCTTTTCTTCACGTGAGCAGGTTGACGAAATCTCCCAGAACGACCTCGTCCGTCGGTTTCGGTCGTGAGTTCATCCCACGTGCACTGATCATGCGGTGTGGACAAATGTTCCCAATCAGGGATAATGACCCGGTAAGGTGAGATCTCCGTTCGGAAGAAAGCAGCAGACAACTGTTCAGCTTTAGCCGTATCCATCACATTAGGTCTGTACATGACATGTTAGCCAGAATTAGCCCAATCGTGGTAATTTTCCGTCACACCAGTGTTGGGCTTGATTTTTGCATGTTATTTCATGGTTTTGTATTATATTCGGGTCGAATGAGTTAACAAGATATCCTGAGTGAATGATTTTTCTGTAGCGAAATACTGTTGGAGCCAAAGTACCTGCATGAGGGGCATATAGGTTTGTAGCACAGGTGAAGTGCTTCACCCCTCTTGAATCGCCTCACCTCTGTCCTACTTTAAGGTCAATCCTCGGGTTTCGTGCGAGTCTCAAAAAATATATCTGCAGTTCCTCGTACGCTGTGCTAACTTAAGGCAGCTTGATAAATGAGAGGGAACAGGAGCCCCGTGTTCGGACGATTCAGTACGTGCCTGCAATGCTGCAAAATAAACGATTTTTATGGATGACGGTCGGTTTACCTGTCCAGCATCTGTTTTTTAGTTCATCTGATATCATCACACTGAGGATCTGAGCTCCAACGTAGTAATGCTGTAGAACAAGTTTCTGAACCACATATTTCTGCGTATCTAAACAAGCGCTTTTGATCTCAAGATATTTGGAGAAGGCTTTTGTATATCCCACCTTGTCGCGGCTATGCGCGGACGAATATTAATTCACTGCATGGATTTGCGTCTGTACGAAGATACATAGGATCGTTAGAAATATATGCAATTCACATACATTTATTCTTATAGTTACCCGTAACTGAATTGTGAATGCCTCGTGCATTATTGGCTACTGATTTTTTAATTGTACCAAACCGATGAAATATTGTTGATTATCTACGAGACTAGTAGCTCTTTTGAATGAGAGTGTGTCACCCAATAATGGTGTAACCGACGTGTTAAATATCTGATTAAGAACTAAATGCAATTTTCATATTGTAGTAAATGCTATCGTCAAAGTTCAGACGCGGATTTTTTCGTGTTCTCATGTTTTTTCTCGGCCTGCAGTAAACCGTAGTATCTCACCCACAGACTGCCTTGGAAAACGCATTATCGTATAACGTGGCCTTCTGGTTTTCGCCCGAAAGCAGGCAAGTTAGGTTCAGTCCGGTATTGCCTGTAAACTCATTACAGGATTAAGATTCGACCTCAAGCTATGCCGGCTTTTTCATACAGTCAAATCTGCCACTGAAATAACCACCGAGAGAACTGAACTGTTCACAACAGCGGAATTATCAAACGCTCAACTTAAATTGGTACATTTGCTCTAAATCTAATAAAGAGGGAAAATGTACATTAACTCAATTTTTCATTATTCAATTAACCGGGCCGAGCTGCTTGCGCCGACAAATTTTGAACAATTTTACCAAAGAGTAGTGGGGTGTGCATTACTGATGCTTAATAACAAAGGAGAAAGAGCTGTGCTACGCTCCTATGGTTTTCAGTGTAGATTGGCTTTGCTTACGGGAGGAAATCCCGATTTAAAGTTTCGAGTCCAACTATACTGTAAGCATCTCAGGGGGGAAGAATGGTTCGAATAATAATTCCACACGAGAAGGCTTCATTGGAAGAGGGGGTTAAAGCCTGACCACATGATATGAACTACATGAGCAAAGGGTGAGTGACGCTGTATTCTAATTTTGAGTTGATCACACTGCTGATCCCCCTTCTAAGACCGAACGCTTTGGCATCCAACTAATAGCTGAGAAGTCGTGGGCCATAATCTCACTTGAGACACCTGGACTAAATTACTTATGAATTATATTTGATTACAGGTGTATGCTTAATTACTCCAAAAATCCGTGAGCCTCGATGAACATTTTTGGACGCTACCTCTGAAACGTCCTCGCACTTCAAAGCAGGACCTACTCAGCGGTGTGAATACAGTGTACCATCAGAATTTCACTTTAGAATTGTTTCTGAGATTGATAGATCAGTCTCTTGCATCAAAGATTGTTCTAGTACTAACCAGATGTCATCAGCAACATTTTCACAATACCGTCCTCTAGAACGCGCAAAAGAACGGTGCATGAAAAAACATACGCATATCTGAAATCGGTATCAGGGGCTTTCAGGCAGCACTACTTTAAGCTGCGCTCAATCCGACTGTACACTTAGCCCGTATTTTTGACCGGAAGATACATATCAGATACCAACCAAATGCATATAAACTACATTACGGGATCTTCTTTGTTTTTTTCTGGCCAGTTTCTTCCCCCCATAGTTGCCTGCTTACCGTCAGTGCTGTAGTCGTATGACTTTGTTGCCCAATATTCAAATAGTCTTGAAAGGCTAGTTGGATATTTCGGGTTTCCCGAAGGACTTCGTCTAAAATTCGTCTAGCTATTTTGAAGACTTCGGTGGCTAATCTATCTTCTCGAGAATTCCTTAATGTTTAAGTAAATTTATTGTCCTGGGAAAGTCCATCCTTCGTACGTGGACTGGAAAGTTTCATCATGACAGAATCTTCAGGTAATTAGGCGTAGCGATCCACGGTTCAGTTAAACGCACCGAGAAATGTATCTTCAAAGCAGTCAAGATGTCTTCAGACTTCTTGAATATTGGGTAAATCAGGGTGTCTCGGATGTACTGAAACATACGTTACTATTTCGGTCCACAAGTTTTCGCCATTGACCCAGATAATTATTTGCGTCGTCATCTATCTGCATATAAATGAATCCACTGGCTTCTATTAACTTATCACTCATTTGTTAACCTGCACCGGTGGTTGTCTACGCAAATTTCTTCTCAGGCAAACTGATCTGACGGCTTTTGGAGCACACTGGTAAAAGCTGAATACTTCAAATCGACTATGGATATATGCATTTATCATACTAAAAAGCATTTTGCTTATCTGAAACCAGCGGTTTTAATCACGTCCCGTTGTATTCTTCGGTCTTAGACCGTTGATCTTCCAACGTACTGCACACCATTAAAATCTTTAACCCATAAGCAACCCCTCAGAGGTGAACAGTGCCGACTGACCCAACAGCTGCACGAAGTTGAACTTGTTTGTCAGTGACTTCGTCGCCTGTATTGAATAGGCTGTCATCTGACTCAGTGAACTTTATGCCAGTTAAAAATCTTCCGTAGACTTCTTTCTGTGAATTAGGTGTCTCACTTACATAGACATTGACAAAAGTAGCGAGACATTTTCCTAATGATCAACAGAACATAGTGAACATCGAAACAGCGGTGCAGTCTACTTCATTCTCGTTCGAATTATCAGCTACTTAGCAACCTATTACAGATTTTATTCTAAACCCGTATTGCGTGCAGTCAGATTCCTGTATTATTTTATTGTCGAAGTGAGTATGACTGAGGGTACCCAGGTCAGAATGGCATCGTTCCAAGGCCATGGCAACAGAGTTTGCCCGGGTCTCTCACCTCCATTCCAGATGAATGTTTTTAATCACTTTGTTTGGCGAGCAAATGACTGATCCAATGACGAATCCTTTTTCTAGTGACAACTTTACATAAGACGAATACGTCAGAGCCGGACAAATCTAACTGAAGGTGACTGGTCCAGACCGAGCATCTAAGGACCAAGGCAAGAGTGCTTCACTTCTAATGCTGCTGTGTGAAACATGTGCACGTCCAGCGGCACAGGGCTGTTTGTTTCTATAAGTACTCTGACCGTAGGCACCGGTGGGAGAAAGAGGGCGCTTGATGCGGAGTTATTTATTAGGAAACACCAGCTGAACAGTTACAGACTATTGAACAGGAAAGCAAGACACTCATATGCATCTTGTTGATAAATACTGAGTACGCGTCTTCTTCTTGAACGCGTCTTTTTGAACTTTCCTGGATATTCATTCATTACCGCTCAAATGCTACAAAGCAATTCCACAGATTTTGTAAAAAATGCCATTTTTCAATAGACGAAAAACGGAGTTACGAGAAAGCATGTTACTCGCATACCTCATCAGTAGTATCCACCGTTACACAGGTAGTCGGTTTAAACCATTGAATGAGAAGCACATGCGCGTTTTTAGTGCCGACATTTTCTAACCAGTTCTTTCCTTTGGGAGGTAGCACTATCGCTTTTATACACATAAAGAGACGTGCTTGCCACGTGTTGAAGTCCTCTAAATGCCTTCAGACTTCGATCGCAGCAACCAATACGAATTTCCAATGTAATAAATAAGAACACTGGCTCCCGTAAAGCCTAGTCGGTAGAACAAGGTACATATTTTGTTTATGGTATTATACGTGTGGTCAATATAAAAAATACACGCATTTTTCGAAACAAAACTTTCATGCTTTAACGTCACTGATGAAGTCTCTGAGAATTATGTACAGCCCCTACTAATTTTTTCCTTCATATTTCACAGCACGTTCGAAAAAGTTATCCCCAGAATTTTGTGGAATCCGGAGTTTATTCGCTGCCATAATGTGTTAAACTGCACCGTACCTGCACAAATTTGCATAGGTGATGGTGATCCATAAGGGCCTGAAGGTCGTCGTGCTTCGAAGCTACTTATCTAAACATGGGGAGCTTGGATCGGCGGTCTGCTGCAAGTCACCAGCATCTCTACGCAAATTGGCATAAATCAAGCTAAATCAGGCAAGTAAAACTATCGCTTATCACATAATTCAAACAAATGTGCTTTACAGTGGGCGCCTCATGTTTCAGTTTGCACTATGTGCGAGTTAGCACGGCTTTTTACTTGCTTGACAAGGGCCTATTCTTCAACTGTGTCGGTGAGAAACTGCAACTACCGTTTGTTGTCACTGCCAATGAAAGACTGTCCTGCAGCCTTGATGGTGGTGGCAACTAGTAAATGACCGACAGAGCTGACCGTAAACAACTGCGTCAAGTCATAGCTCTTCAGTTTACCTGCCACAGCCCCATAAATCAATTGTCAAATAGCCTGAGAGAAATGAAAGTGAAAATGTTTGACCGTAAAGTTTTTGTTCGATTAGAACACCGGCCCTAGTACATTTGCACGAATTTCCTGAAGATGCAGCGAAGCACTGCACTTTTACCGGACGAAATTGCGCGATAGTGCCATCTTGAGAATAATTTACAACATTCCAGTAAAATGGAGGCGGATGAGGGAGAAGTCGGATTGTTGCGATGTTTTCATCCCCAGGAAGAATGTGGACTCGGAAAAATGACTGAACAGAGGCACAGGAAATGTTCCACCTGAAGCACGGACATTCCGTGCACCATTTCTGGACTTCTGAAATAATTTGTGATTTAAATATAGTGTGACATTTTAAAGAAAGAAAAATAAAATTCGCCCGAATCCCTTAGCGGAATCATTGTGTCGGTAGCCATCAAAACCAACGTGCATTATTGAAGGGGAAGTGAAATATTTTTGTACTTTTCTCATTCGCCAATAGACGTCGGAAGATCACACCACTCTGGAACCCTAAGCAACCCAGAATTCAAGTTAGAATGAGTAAACGGGTAAAGAAATAGAGTACCATGAGTTATCTAGGTTGCTTTAACCTTATCAGTAAACAACTGGCTGCCCTGAGAGAAAAAGAAGACGCACAAGAGATCGTTTTCTCTAGCTAAATGCAGATGAATCATGTGGTAGGCTTTGTTTGACGGTTTGCTGAAAGTCGCTTGAAGTGTTGCTGAAAAATAGTTGTGTCCGCCAGTTGAGGCGGGTTGACTTTCGACCAACATGATCATTGGATTCACAAAGATACATATTTTCTGTGACTGACGACAAACGAAAAAACCCTCATGTGACAGCCGACATGTTCCAACGGTAACCTGTCATGGGACCCATTCGCTTTTGTTTAAACGAAAAGCCAAGATGTGCTCATCACATGTCCGCATAAACGGAATAATATAATGATTATGGGTAAGGATGAATATCTTGCTAAGCTGTCTTCACTCCTGCGTGACCATGCCAGATTCAGAAGAAGCCACTGGGACAGAGACAAAGTCAGTCATAATGAGGATAAGATACTCAGCACGTTGAAGAGAATGCAGTTAGTCCCACGTTGACCACTCTTGATAAAATCTGCTTCCCAGGAACTGTGGTTCCGAGACCAAATGGACTACGTGAAATCCAAAAACAGAAACATAGACGAACTTTTTGTCTGCTTAGGCCCGCCCTTGATAAGTTCAGATCCTCAAATCATGTCACTGGTAAATGGCTGGCGGGAATTCTTGAACCGGTTCGTCGTAGGATTTGCCAGTATCACCTTCGAGACACGTTTACTTTCCTAGACATCGTCAAGAAAGGGAATGTGAACAAGAAGAGCATGAACTCGCTAAACGGATCCTCTTTGCAAACTAATGGCCTGCTTATGGTAGCTATTTATCTGTGTAATTATATAGACCTGAAGATTCCTGTTAATTATCTCAAAGAATTTTTACCGTGTTGCAAATTTGATGCACAAATTTTAGTCCAACGGGGCGCTGTCCCAGCAAGTTGATGGTATGGTTATCCACTCGGTCGAATCGTCACCGGTTTTTATGGGACGTCTTCAGAACAATCAAGTCCGCTTGCGTATGAAAAAGATAAACTTCTACTAGCGATATGTAGATGATGTATACGCTATCATAGACAAATCGGCGGAGCTACTGGGGATCTTAACGAAGCTAAAAAGCACATCGGGTCATTCAGTTTACATCCGGAGAGGAAAACAAGGGAATAATTTTAGTTCCTGAACCTACAGTTGCTGAGGACAACTGATGGCTCAATTAAACCTTCGGTTTGCCGAAAACCGACTTGGATGGTACAATGCACTAACTTCTTCAGTTTTGTCCCACTGAAACATAGACGAACTTTGGTTCGGTGTCTTGCCAACACGGCAAGAAAGAGCCGCTCTGAAAGCGAACCTAAAACAGAAATTCACTCGCTGGCAGCAAGATTCGTAAAAAGTACTATTTGTACAACTTCAGTCCACATGACTGTTAATATTGTGGAAATCAAAATTGGTCAGGGCCGAAATGAAACCCGCCCTCATCAGTCTTACTTTGAAAGCGGATATGGCTGCAGGCTATCCGACTCAAGGTCTACAGTACACATTTCAAGAGGCCATTCCAGCCGACCCGCTAAAATCGTCGTTCAGGACTCTACATCTCAACTATGAGCTACGTATCCACGCTTATATCATGGTATTATCCTCATTCACCTGTTGTTCCATAGCAGAACGCATGGGGCGCACGACACAATAGCTAAGCAAGAGAATAGAGGAGCGTAACCCATCTTAGCTGACAGTCAGATCCAGGATGTCTAGTACTACCGCGGTTGTCACTTCCTTGGCTGACACGAGTCAAGTAATTGATTCTAAAAGCAATTCCCAAATGCTGTACCAAGCGACATACCCACCTGTTACTGTTAAGCCGCAGCCGAGGCAATTGCATTCGCTCACGCAACCCAAGTTCTTGCACTCAGAAAGCGTTTGTACACTCACTGAATCTTTCATAGATACTTCGACCAAACCATCGTAACCTGAACAGTTTTTACATTTAATCCGCATATCTTACGTGACCCTTGTTTCACTTTTATGGATCGTTCGCTTTTAGTTTTGTGGTCTCTTTATGTGTAGTGACAAGAAGAGATGACGGAAACATTAATGTCCGTCAATTTGTGCTTTGAAATTAACAGTGACGCTTATGTATAAAAAGGTATCGGTTCATCGTATCTCTAGTAAGCTGGGCGGCTTTTCAATCCTAGTTTTTTGGACAATATTTTTCACGTATCCTCGATTTAAAGTTCCAGCCGATCGGTTTGACACAACCCGTGTATTTTGTAGGTGGAACCCATATAGCTATGCATAGGGGACGTATGCCTCCTTTGGTTATGCCGAGTACGCGGAGCATACAGTTATACATTTGGAATCCCTTACCCGAAATTCAGTTTTGGTGTCATCTCTGTCGTTATCGCAAAACCCGCTTGACGAGAGGACTTGTATTGGTTGGTTGACTTCTTTTACTTACGTCTGTTCAACTTCTATTACTTATCTCCGTTGGTCGTGTGTTTCACGATCATCCGGAATAAGTGTTTCGTCATCTCGGAAGACGTGTAAGAAACCAGATTCTTCCGAGTTTTTAATAAAGTCAACTGCAAACCGGTGATGTTTATGCACTACCTGGTGCAGAGGAGTAAGAAGCAAAGGCAAACGTCCACGTGTTTTTAAGAAATGTTCACCCAGATGAATTCAAGTTGTAATCAGCAAGTCGATTTTCTCATTACTAACATAGTCACGTGATCGAATTTATAACCCAAATTGCCATATTACTAGTCTCAGCGGTCATATTCTTGAATAGTCTTGAATATTAGCACAAACATTTGTTTGGGGTTTTAGGCCAGTCCGTCCAGGTTAAAAGCATGGGTGTTCCAATGAGAATTACATTGCTGTGGAGCAGCACTAGACACTAGGTCAAATCTTTAAGCAATAGATGTAGCGTATAGAAGATAATGAAAATCCATATGCAGCTGATGTGCAAATGAAGCTTTTTTTACTGAACAGTTGTTCACCCAACTAGTCGACTCGAATTTTGTCCGCTTTATTTTCACTTTATCACCCAGATAAAGAGCGCTAAATAAAGTCCTGCTTACGTACACATAAATGCAAATATATTTTGAGTTTCCGTGCACCCAGGGCTAAAAAGTAAATTTGAAAACTTAGTAACCCACTCACTGCCTAGTTTACCACAACAATGAAAAAGAAGGATGAGCAGACAGTTTATTCACTGATAAAAATGAACGAATTGAGCGGAAGAAACATAAGACAGTAAAACGCTTGTTCTCATCAAGTTTTAGTGAATTGATGTTGCCGGACCCGTAATGGTCTCGAAATCAGCGTGACCATAAGATCTGACACGAACTAATCAAATAATTTAAGAAAATTTTAAGTTCAATTGTGGCGGCTTCTTGCTTCCAAGGATATTTTCAAAAGCCATAGACACGGTACTACTCAAAGAGGCGTCGGTAGTATATTCCGTCACACCACCTACATTTCGGGTTTAGAGTTAATTCAAACAAACCGGAGTCACTTTACCCTTAAAACACCTTTCGAGAAAAACACGATAACTGTGCTTATTGGATACCTACAACAAAAGATAGCAGGATGAATTTGATAAATTATTCAACAATGTATCGTTTCCGTTATCCGACCAACCGATATGCATCATCCATCATCAGGATCCGACAGGAACTAACGTTGCCAACCAAAAAATAATCTCGTTTTGCCACAACATGAAACGTAAATATATGGATGCAACAAGACTAACAAAGACATCTACGGCATTTTGGTGTAGACGCACATGACCGGAACTATGTGCAGTTGCATGAATACACTCACACTTATGCACGATAGAATGCAAACAAATTCACCCGTCTATCCACTCTCCCCAAAATGCAGAGATTGTGACAGACAGTGCACAGCATTCCATTGTAATACCTGGATTTATACATGCTGAGGATTCATGTGCGGAACATCAAGGATAGAGTTCAGATCAAGGCCATTTTTGACAATTAATCACTTTTGCGTATGGCAAGGTTCTCCCTTGAAAGAGTTCAACCTGGGGGTGGTTACACTTTAGAGCGACCAATGCAACAGAACCGTGAACGTTTATCGAACAGCACGATCGTATGGGGCGAAGAAACAAAACAACTAATAGTGTGTTGGCAAATGTCACACCGTAATCTTTTGTCGAAAACAGTTGACCAGATAAAGGTCGAATGTCTGGTCATTTGAAGTATCAGAACGAATAAACATACAGTTTATAAGATAAAAACGTATTGGGGGAAAACTCGAAATTTGTTATCGTAAACACTTTGAATGTTTTACCATTTTATGGCCCTTTTTTTCAATTCCGGTATGAGATGATTTTTCGAAAAGCATGGAGAACGGATTCACATCCTCTTCGTTCAAGGGCCGACCGCAGGATTGTCTCACCAGTTTTCGTTGTCCTATAATTAGAACCCGATGATGCTGATAATGGTTCAGTGGTCGTATTGCAGTTCTGCCTTCCGAGTCCCATTTTTATTGACACGACACTGTAATTCCTGGTGAGAGACAACGTAATGATGGTTCACCTCTATGGGAAGTCCAAAAACTAAGCATTCTGCGCTGTAGGATTCATTATATCTGAATAATCCGCCCTTATATGTAACCGTTCCGTCAAGAAAAGGTCCCGGGAACTGGGCTGTTACCGAAATATAGAGATAGCAGTAGTGCCACAGACAAAGTGAAGCTTTCGAGCGACGCCAGTAAATGGTCCAAGACATTGCCTCGGCTCCAAGCTGATCAAAATATCCTCTATTTAGGTTCAATATTTCTTGAAAAATTTACAGAAGCTTTGACCAGCTCTCGGCAGGTCAAAGCTTGTCGCCTGTCGGGTAAGCCTGGCTAAGAATTTCAGCGAATTATATTTTCCCCTTGAACGATAAATGGGGCATATTCACGGGCAAACAGTTGGAATCGAGTGGTGTTGAGTTATACCCAAGTTAGGCCCAGCTAAACCTTTCGTCTCTCAAATTAATGTGCTGTACGAAGGCCAATTGATGTTGCATTTAGAACGATAGTAAAGACTTTGATTTTTCCTTGGTATGACAAAAATGATAGGTTTAATAAGTTTTACGAAACTTGACCGGGTTTCGGTGCACAGTATGATTAAAGTTGGAAGGCGGATTGTTGCGGTGCTTTAGCGCACAGGTGGAAGAACATCACCAAACGAAGGTTTTAAGATTTTGCTAAAGGCGGTTCAGCAATCACGCATTTGGCTTGCCAGTCACCTTAAGAACGACGGAAAAGTAATTGATTCATGATAATACGGGACCAATGAAGTGGGTAAGATGAAAGAATATGTTTTTTCTGTTTGCAGATGCTTGTTGTCTTCGAACGATACTAGTGATTGCAGTTTCATCCACACCTTTCAGCCCGTAGGTAAGTCGCCATCACAGTAAAGGTGATACCACGTCAAAGTGAGTTCAAAGAACTGGCAATTATTTACGTCAAAGTTATAGTACGTAATTCATGGGAAGTTTTCAACGACGGTTCTCTATTTAAGACGTAACTCTGAACTCTGAGACTCACTCGAACCGAACACATTTTCTAATGTGTTACTTCGAACCCAACCTCAGTTTATGACGATGCCGTAAACCCGTCAATGGCCTCAGGTTATTTGATGTTTCCTGGTAACTATCACCTTTGTGGTCGAGCTGGATCGGAAACATTCACGTTGTTACAGAATGCCTTGCTAAGGACCTGTCACACGAGGAACAGAAGTTGCGCAACTGGGCAATCACTCAACAGCCCAATGCGGATGGGAACAAATTCTGTTGAACCCGCGCTTTAAAGTATTCTTGTGGCATCATAAAACCGTCTAACTACTCATGAGTACGCTGGGATTGCTTGATCAACTTTTCACTTAGTACACAACCTCTCTTGTGAAATGCCATAGGGAATAGTCACCTGGAAAAAGAAACTTCTTACGTCCTAATGAACGGAACAGAAATGAAACTAACTTGAACGCGACGAAAAACACCTACGATCGTAACGCTGTGCGTCAGTAGGCCGTAGTTCTCAGATGAAAGTTACACAAAGACTTATGATTTAACAACCATTTTCGCCTCAGTTCATTATGGCGTCAGCAGGTTTTCTATAAATTGCTTGGACTCTATCCCCAGTTTGCCCTTGTTAAACGTAAAATCAGGTTGAGTAGCTAGGAATTAAAGTTAGGAATGCAACGGTTACAACGGTTCAACCCCTAACAGCCTCCTGAAAGTTTCCTTGCAATAAAAGTCTCCCCCCTCAAGAAACGCCTATGAGAAGTTTCAAATGTCCACTCGGCAGGCTCAGTACCTTATGGCATGGTGAACATAAAGCACAATTTATGCTCTGAGCTAATGGAGATCGCATTTGCATCTAGGTGTTTTGGACAGAGTATGGGGTAGAATTCCCGGTTCCATTTCAATTACTTACTCCAGATATTCGTTACTTTTGTATGTCATTAACTGATGAAAGCTGGTGCAATATAACGGACTTCAGGAATAGCCGTTAAATTTATAAACTTATGTGGTTACTGGATATTACTTTCAATGCAGAACTCCAGCAAACAGCTAACTATCTACTGTGACAAACAATAAAAAGGCAATTACTTGAAATCACAGTGTGAGCAAATTTTTTAGCGACGTTTTACTTCACAATCTGGCTTTAGTTTTTTTGCATTACTCAAAATCAATTCACTTCGAATGACGTACCGTTTAGTGAACGCATGCAGTAAATCTAAAAGTTGAGCAGAAACTACTAAAATCGCCACAGCTAACCAAGCATTTAATCTCAAGCTTGTCGGTGCACACTTCCTCCGATTCAGAAACGTATTGTTCCTGCCGAAATGTGCAAAAGTGAGTGCCAACAAAAATGCAACGACCTTCATCTGGTGCATTGGTGTATTGCACATAGATGTGAATAGAGGCAGAAAACAAAGTGATCGTTTTCAATGACTAGACTTTATCCGGCTGATCACTTTTTTGGGAGGGGGTGAAGGGATTTTATCCACCTCGTTCCAGCAATACTTTAGTGCTACTTAAGCAGTCCTCTTTGAAGACAGCTTCCAACGGACCTACGGTAGTCCACTTGTTTCTAAGTGACTTGGTATAGCTGTGAATACAAAGGGTGCTTAGCAGAAAATTCTGCAAGAAACATGTTCAAAAGTATCATTATCACACTCCAACCGCTAGAACAAGAGATTCCCACCTGCTATTACTAGTTCAATATTTGGTGGCCAAACCGCGCTCCTCATTGTGACATTTTGAGAAGACAACATCTGAAGATTTGAAATCCAACTTACACTAATTCACCTTAGCATGTCCATCATGCAATGTTTGAACCATACCTGCGTGTAAGCATACTGTAAATGCAAGAGGTAACTCAAAAATTTTGTCAGTAAACTTATTCAGAAATGCGAATGTGCCGTTCATTAAAGCTAAAAACACTTGATGGACACTTGATGTCCCGCCGACCAGATGAGTTCAGCAGCCAAAACTGAGCTACAAAAAACGAAGTTCAAACGTTTCGTGGGAACATTTTTCAGGGCGTTACAATTCCTCAGCTTATAGACTTGTACTCACCCACTTTGTTATGGGGTCCCTAGACCATTTCTCATTGAAATGCGGCACTTTGACTTGGACATCATAGTAAATACACGCGAAATTCCGTCAAGGGCCGCTGCCTTATAAACGTTAACTGAAACTCTACAAGAGACTCGCATTTTAATCAGATCTTGTGCGCAACCTCACTGTCAACCTTTTACTTGTGTCGTGTGCGTTCCATCAAGTGAGAAACAAACAACCAATGGAGTTGTTAAGTCTACAAGAGCGCGTTAGCTGTTCGGCAGGTCACGACAATGATATGCGTGAAGTAGGACCACCAGTTGCTTTTCCGACTCATGATTTTGTATTTTAATACGCTGCAGACAACGAAGATATATCTTCACAGTTTTGTCAGTCCACCTTCCGATGGATCAAATAAGCCTCAAAATAATCTTTTCGCTTATAATTATGATCCAACAGAAACTTTTCTTCCAGACCGGAAGAAAATACCACCTTTTGTCCACCTGTTTCTTGATGCAATGTGCGGTTATTAAGCTATGAGAGCAAACCAGGATATACTGGGTCTGTATTTCCAACCAGTTCAAGCTGTCGTCCAAGTTTGTACATTGGTAAGTGGACGTTCTGATAGATACAGCTATGTTACCGATGATAGTTTGAGGCTCGGTGTGGGCATTGATGAGCCACTTTTGACTAAATAGTATCCTTGTACGGCAGTAACCCGTCAGTGGTAGCTGACACAATTCGCGATGCGTTAAAAACTATCCACTTGAATCCGAAGGTATACCAGGGTTCATATGGGAATCGAACTGCCGTAATGGATTATGCGAACAAACATCCTAAAGTGTAGTCAGAGGCCCGTTCGACAGGATTCTTTGCTGTTGTGGACAAGTCCATCATCCGTATCCTATATTGACACGTTTATTGAACAACATACTCACTGTGTGCTCATCTCTGAAAGATTTCTGACATGTAACCTGCCGTCGGAAAATGTTTAAAAATCAAATCATCATAGCAAATTGAAAGTTTGTGGAGTGTTCAAATAATGGACTTAAAGCCCATTCTAGTAGCTTAGAATTGTCTGAAAACTAGCGACGCTAGACATAAATATGTTTACATTAACCCCATAGTGCCAGTTCAGGGCCTTAATATAGGACAGACGGAAATATGAACTTTATATCAGGGAATATGTTTGGAGGAATCCGCAGAATAGCCATTGTGGACCACATCTACCGGGCTGTACTGTTAATATAATAAGGTAGACCATATCTCAGGTTGTATTGAACAAGCTCAAGACACATTCTTTCGTGGGAATAAGCTTGCAAATTTACATTTTCAAACTACTAATGAAAGAGCAGCACAGTCAGTTGAAGAACATCATAAAAGAGAGACTTCCTTGAGTTTCGCGTGAAAACCAAATTGATTTGCAAACGTGTGTTTTTGTCGCCACTAATGAAATAGTTTTGAAAGACCTACTCTGGAGGAGCCAGTGGTTGGAACGGGCATATGGTGCACAGGTTAAAATAGACATGTACACTCGACCATGCACTGATTGCGTCAACGCGCATGGTGACGAAACAATTGCAAGCCAGTTGCCAAGTTCGGCAAGCGGATCGACTACCAACTGATCATCAAACAATTAGACACCCAAAAAAACTCAGGTATGAATCCGGTTTCTTCGACAACTGTCAGTTCAATTTATCCGCAGTTGTGAATATTTTTATGGGAATACTTAAATCAAACATGGGAAATTTGTTAAGCAGTAACAAATCAACGTCTAATCAAGGTTTTCCGGGGCCTTGTGGCTGAACATTCTTTATATCTGTGCCACTAAGCATATCTCCCCCAGCACAGCTATTCACTTACCATCAGATCCGTTCTTAAATAATGAGTCCACCAACCGTTCAAGAGTTACGGTAAAAAATATCCCAGCAAATAAGTTTTTGCACCTAACTGGTACCTATGAACTATTGGCCTTTTTCTGCACCGGATCAAGCGTCTGACTTCAAAACAAATTCTTATCCAGTATCCAGTATCCAGAGTAACAGTCAAAGGGGGCAAGACATTTTGTCAGAATAATACCAGTTGTATCTTCATGTCCATAAGCAATGAGATGCAAATAACGAATTATGTAACCGGGCGTGTACTACCCATTTATCAAGTTTTTTTACTTGCATGTATATCTACTGATTGCTTAATTCAACCCAAACTCCTTTGATATTCTAATGATTGCCTATGAATTAACCTTGTTACACCGGTAAGATCAAAGCAAGTAAACGGCAAAAATAGAATGAAACAAATCCGGCCAACTAACCGAAAAGCACCCAAGAACGTACCATTTTATCCACAGTTTTAACTCAATGCTGTTATCGAAGTGATATTCATAAAGTTGAATTTGAACGGAGTCGATTGTTTCTCTTCAATACTAGTCGCATTTTTCAGACCACTTGTTACGCGAATACGTTCCAACAAACTTTCAGATCACGAGGAACAATGGTCACCTAGGGAAGTAGGGTTTTACTGAGCATCTGTGCATTTCTCAACGGGACAATCAAGGTTGTGAATTGTGTACTCGTTCAAGAAATTGTTCCAGGTGAAGTACATAATTTTTTTCCCAGGAAGGACTTCAAAGCACTAAAAGAAAATTGGGTGAAATATGTTCGTGTAGTTTTTACTGAATTTGTTCGCCGATATGTGGCCAAAGGTGGTACACAAGTACGCTTTTTAATGAAGCATCTGTGGAGCAGCTAAATAGGTTGTTACTATCAAACAACTGGGCGTGTTGTCAGTTGGGCATATTAGTTAGTACAGACTGGAATCTGAATCACTTCAGATGGTCAGAAGATGGTCAAACTTTATCGACATTTTCCCACCAGATGGAACTGGTCTTCCTGTATGTGATGTATATGATGAATCCAGAAGGCAAAGTAATCCTGGCAGTACCGTTTGAGCAACCCCAAGAATCTTCATCACACGATCTAAAACAAGCGTAAAAGACTCTCGGCTACCACATGAGGCCAGAGAATCTGTTACTGATGTAATAAAAAATATGCGCCTGCAAAAACCGAACTACTCGGTAGCCAAAAACAACGGTCGAAGATTGATTTGAGGCAATAAACTGTTTTTATTTTGAATCGGACAATATGCAGATAACAGAAAGTTGTTTATCCGACCTCTGTCACACCTGAAACTTTGCTCACCATTGCTTTGGATCCTATGACACGCTCCAATGGTGAACGACGCTGCCAACCCACATGTAAGTATGGATAACCCCAACGAAATGTTGAGTATATTCTTCCAAGGAGGCTCACAACGAAGTTCCCTGGCGTGTTCGAACCCACATGGTCTGAGCCAAGTAACAGGCGGAGCAGTATGATCGGCAAAATGTCATTCGCTTCACCTAGGAGGTATGCATGCGGTCTCCAAACTCGTCGTGTAAAGATAGCGGAATTATTACTTTAGCGGCACTAAGACAACAAAAACCTACTGTATAGAAGGCAAAATGATGGCCCAATTATAGAAATTTAGTCCAAAAATCCTTAAGAAAATTCACATTATAAGTTAGCGTTAGAAATCCGTAAGTTAGACAGGAGCATAATTGTCCATGAGCAGCCTGCATGATTAAGACAAATGGTTGTGAGCTAATAAAGGTAGCTAAATCGCCAAATTTTACTAGTAGCGTCCAGGTTCATCGAAGCACTGAACTACAATGTTTTCAGTGTTCTGTTTTCCATGCACCACAGATTGAATTGAAGCATGAGTATCAAAGCTTTCCACTCTTAGCATGAATCAAAGTGGGATCGACATTCTTTGTGGTTCCGCGTACATCATTTTTCTACAAGAGGTGTTTTCTTATTGAAGGATAGTTACACTCCTCGTGTAATATCCATCTCCTAAGATGAATAACTGACACAAGACTTTAGACGCAGTACTGATAGCTATATCTGGAGTCTCGATGTTTTCATTTCCTCAACCGAACTCCCACGTTTGTCTGCCTGAAGACTTTACTAGCACTGAATTTGCCTATTACAATTGTTGGGGAAAATATACTGTTTGAGTATGGTCCTCAGAAGAAGTTTACCACATTAATCTGTGTGAAGTGAAAGCTCAAGAAAATGGAATTTGTGAATACCTATTGAGAGTATGCGTACTTCAGCCTCTTAAACAGAAACAGCTGATCAAACTAACGAATTGCACTTCTGCTGTGGGAAACCTAAAATCTACGTAGAAGTAATAGGCCTGTTTACTCCAAGGAATATTTTGGTCACTGAGATTTGAGGCTACTCAGACTCGCATTTGTGATTGTTTGACAATTCTACCAACAGAAAATGTGAAAATAATGGCCATGAGGCTACAAAAGCAACCAATTAACTCACCTTTTTCCGAAGCACCATTCGTCCGTTTGCAGTATATGTTATATGGGAACCGGTTATATGGGAACTGGGAACAGCTGACTGCTGCCTATTCGGTGAACGCTACGCTGCCAACTGAAAATTCAAGTCTTTGGGATTGGAAACAGTTGCCAAGGTGAACAAAGCAACGCCCGTTGATTCGCCTCCCGTCGATTCGTTGATTCGTTCGTTGCTTTCGCCCTCGCCTTCGCACTCACTTTATCGGACGCACTCAGTGGCCACTCAGTCACAGCCGGCCGTTCACTCAGTCTCGTTTGTCCATCTGTTCATCCGCCTGCTTGTGCGCGTTGCCAATGTGTCTGTTCGTTTGTTGTCCGGCTCCTCATAAGCCCACATTCCCAGCCGGTTTTTGCTCCCATTATTGAAGACGTGGTCGTCTACACGGATAATGTGCACTAGGAAGTCCTGTTTGTCTGCCATGTCAGTGTGACAATGTTAGTAGACAGACAGACATTGGCCAGTGCGTACCGGTGTTGTTGCCACTGCTGTTTGCGTTGCTAGTGAGGTTGTTATTCTTCTTGTGTGTCGTAATAGCTTGTGAATGATTTCCACTCTTCACCTGCGTGTGTACGTGCATTCATTTGTGCTTTGAAAATTTGCGGGTATATATATATAATTAGAGATATATTCACGCGACGCATATATGCATGTCTTGTTTCGCAAGCGTCTTGCCACATTCTAGTACATGCCAAACGATAGAAGAGACGAATGTGAAAAAGATCAAAACATAAGTTGTGGGACTGTGATCAAGGAAAATTTTCGTACATTGTCAAGTCGTGTAAATGTGTAAGTGTATTTGTATAGGCAGTGGAAAAATGGGAAACTTTTAGAGTATTTTGACCACAGTGGGTGACCTTTGCGGGTGTCCTCAAAAGGTCTTACATGAGTGTCAGTACTAAACTGTGCATGTAGGGCGTAATATTGATTGATATTTTTTCATGTTATCTTCCTTGTACACCTCAGTGCATCCATGCATTATCTCTCCAATACTATGGAAAGGATCTCGAAGATCCTAACAGAAGACTTCGATTTTTGGTTAGTTATTGGTGGTATTAGGATTTTGAAGTCAATTTATTTTCGGAGGGTGGTGAACACAGATGTTTTTTTTCCCGTTGAAGCATTCCAAGCGTAGCGTCGGGGCACTACAGCCAAGTCTGCTGCTAAGGTTCATGCAGACGACATGCACAAAAGTGGGGCATCTACAAGTTCGTCTGGTGTATATACCATGTATTGTTTTATAAAACGGTTGAAAAGTAGAAAATTGTGGTGGTTACCTATAAGTGTGGACAGAGCTTTATACTACCAGACGGACTTGAAAGAGGAGCGGACGCTGAATATTCTACCTCCCGAAAAAGTCATATTTCTGCCCACTAAAAGTACAGATGTGACTAGCGAGCTGACGGTAATTTAATGACCATAGTAATAATATTTTTACAGCCACATTGGAAAGCCGTATTCCTCTCCTCCAAAATATACATGGTTCCTGACAATTACGAAACTGGATGAGCAATTGAACGGATAATAACCCAGTAGGAATACGTTGAAATGACGTTATAGTTATTTGTCATTGGGGAGTTGTTGTTTTGCACGTTCTGTCTCTAATTTGCCGTAGTCGTCCTGCCTTAAAAGTGGCTAATAGTCTCATACACAAAAGTAGCTGGATGTAGCCAGGTGATACAAATTCACAGGATACGCTTAGGCACACCCGCTGTTTCGTTAATAATGTCATGAAACAAAAATACCTTTGTTTTACCATGGGCTAGACTGCACTGACACTGTATTTCATAAGTAGAGTGAAACGAGCAACATGAAAAGGCATTTTTCTAACCCAGGTATCCAGTGGCCGCCAATGTACCGGGAATACCAGACCAGAGTACTGAGAAAAGCAATTTGGACCAGGTAGCATTTGTTTTCAAGTAAACTCATGGAGGTAATACGTCTTCTACCAAGGAGCTGGGACCTTTAAGGCAGGTCCAAATAGCACCATCTTATAAAGAGTCCTTGCTAAATAAGTTTCAATATCTTACAGTTACAGCTGACACGCTTTAGCCGATCGTCACAGCCATTGCCTAATACACCATGAGAAGAAACAGTTATTGATCTATCACTAAATATTGTAATTTCCGCGAGTAACGGTTCCACTGAGGGGGATTCAGTTGTTACTACATCTCAACCTTGTGAAAACGCGACAGCATATTCAGGCTTAAAGTGGTGAAAACTATAAACTATTTTCCCTCCACATATCCGTCGAATTTCTATTTCCTCCGCTACTCTGTAACCAAGTCGCCTCTTTTCCCGCACCCATGTTCGTAGGCGAATATTCTCTGACTAAAAGCTTAGATTACGTCGATATCCAAACATGGTCTTCTCAATAGCACATTGATCAGTTGCGTCTTGTCAAGTTGAAGGGCAGTACACGTGTTAATCCATCCACAGATCACCTCGCCTAAAAGTTATTCGAACCCAGGATTTCGTCTAAAACCAATTCAGTTGTATCGTGAACTTAATAGTACCTGGTTTGTGTGAAATATTTCTACACAGGTTCACTTCAAGTTGCACGTTTGAGGAGAGTGATCATAAACCTAAAAATGCTATTGACACATGTGGGAATATGCAGAACGAGCAGAAAAAGGAGGGAAACATTTTAGACGAAAGCGTCCCACTATTAGTTTTGACAGTCAGGTGAAATGATCTCCGAGGTATGTGGCTAGTTCGGCGTGGAAATGCCTGTAGGATCCAGCAACTGCTGAGAGCACAAACAATGCTCGAGGCTCCTTAAGGGGTAGTATGCGATAGCATATTCAAAACATGCAGACAGGTACAGAGCATCCGTCATTCAAGGTCAGGTACGTAATTCATTGACAAGAAACATCCACCGCTGTGTACCCTGCAAAAAGTTGTAAGTGAGTAGACAGCCCCAAATAGGGACAAAACAAACTGATAGGTGTTATCTTATCAGGTCCTTGTTACAACGACGACCTCAGAGGATTAAAGGTCACTGGTTGGCTAACCAGAAAGTCAGTCGGTGACTCGGATGGATGAGACAATAGCGAAGGGTTATTCATCAGTACCATCCTTCTACTTCATTCAACACAGGTATGCCACGCCCATCCGAGACTAAACTCACCATTGTTATCATTTCTTGGCGTTCCCAAACAGCGACCAAGTTTTTTCACATAAAGTGAGGATGTAAGTGCTACCAGTCTTGAAGATGGCACATGCTACACATCGAAGACGATTTCCCAGCTATCTTGCATCCAGATGATATCAAACACACTGAGTGTGCTGCGGGTTTCGAGAGAATTACAGGACATAAACCAAACCCTTCGGCTGACGACGGTTTCCACGACGGAAGATCACCTGATCAGCGCAGCCATGCCGGGCGTTTTTAACTGTCGTCATCGATAGACTGAATAAGTTTGCTGGAAGTCGCGGATGAATATCCGAGGATCCAAGATGTCTGGAAACCCAAGTCAACGATTCGAAAGAGGCAGAGCGACAACTCTCGTAAGCAGTGACCAGCAATGCTGTTGCAAAGTCCATCCTCCCAAGCATACAGCAGTCCTTTTGTGTTCACACGCTGTCTCAGATTGCTATCACTAGCATCAACTACAGCATAACTTGACACTTTGCACGGCACTTGGCAGTACGTGGAGCGCATTCTTTCCACACGCGCTGTTTGCTGCACCAGAATGGCTGTACTCATACTGTAATACCAAAACTCATTTGCTGGTAGTAGCCAGCTACGAATAGACTATTCGATAGAATTGCCAGTCTTTTTGGGTGTGTTGCGTAGTCTCAACCGGGGGCGACCAAATGGGTTAGCCTCAGTTGTAGGTAGTTTATTCTGGTCTTCACTAGGGTATGAGCCAGCCCATCGATAAGTTTCAGAAGCTGTTCCCAGTGGGTTCCTATTTTTTCTCCAAAGACAGTCAGGCCATTTGTTGAACCCAGAGGACTGTTGAGTTCACCAACAAAGCAAAAGATTCAGGATTAGATCGTGATTGTCCGGTTATTCCTACCCCTAACCATCACAATTGCTTTCGTCTTTCGGGTGCTAATTGTCATAAAGGCTCGTATAGACACAAACTGAGCTGCTTCCTGCTTTTCTTTGGGGGGGGGGGCGATTACTTGTGCAGACGACACAGTTGTCAACGGAGATGCTTAGTTGAAAGTTCGAATGGGTGAAAAGTACAGCAGAATTTTCTTAAGGTTAAGTGAGGTATCTAGATAAGGTGACGGTGCTCCGAACAACTCGGTTGATCTGGTAATCCTGTTATACGAAATAAAATCTAAAGATCCGCATTGTCAAAAACGCCAGACCGAGGTTTGAAACAGCGGATGAAGAGTGAGGATGCAAAGCCTTTTTTTAAACAAACATCTTGATTTAGGAAAGCAAATTGAAGTAAAGGGAATTGCAGCCGATGGGCCCATCGGTTAGTAAGCGCCCTATTACAGCGTTTAACAAGAATAAATGATAAGAAACTTGTTGTTTCGAAGAGTTGGGATCCAACGCTTTCTGAAATCGACTAATCCCAGTGCAACGTAAATGTGGTGGACAGCTCCCAGACAACAAGTGCAATTTGTGATACTCAGAAAGAGCACTGTCATTGTGCCGACGAAGCTTCCTGCACGTGGACCCGTCCAAACCTGGTGAGGTGTTGCCCATTGAACAGATCGTACAGATGGCCTCTTCATTCCGTAGTCGAATCAAACTTCAATCCAAGGGTAGCACTTCACAACCTGACGGCCTTGTCATGTGTTTTGTAGTGGATTGCATCTCTATCCAGTACTGTCGGGCGTCCGAGGGTAAGCGGTAGTTTCCCGTGTATAATTGCCTCCAAGATCAATCACGGACGCTGCACCTTCCTGTACTGGTGTTCTAGGCTCAGATGGCGATTTTTTTGGCTCGGTTATTTTGCTTTTGGTTGGCCGGTACACGACCACGTTGCTGGTCAAGAGACTGGGTTCTGGATGTGCGGCAATGCTCTGGATGCGTGGAGTTAAGATGCATCAGGACCTACTCTGTTGTCATAATGCCCGATTGCAACGCTCGGCCAAACGGGTGAACTGTCCAGGTGGTGCAGACTTCAGATTCAGAAGAACTTGAGGCAATTTGTCCAAAGGCTTGTCGGCGTCCCTAGATGAAGATATGTCCATGTGTGCATGTCGGTGAAGCATACGTAACTTGACATATACATTCATCTGCATGCCTGTTTGTTTTTGACGGGGATTTCTCCGGAACCCAGTTGAATCTCATGTTTATGATGTTCTGCTATCTAATCGACCAGGAAAGTAGTGCCTTAATCTAGCGAACGGTGCGGTTAGCTTGTCACAAGATAGAAGCGAGTGTTTGTGACTGTCGGTTGGATGTCCAAACAGTAGACTACATTTGTGTTGGACATCCGTCACTGTTTTGTTTTCCTCCACTTCAGCAGTTCAACGTTTTTTGTCGTAAATGTATATAAAAATAATGAGCTTTAACCCGATCGACCAGGCTATTTTCTAGTTGAAGCACCTTACTTTAGACGAACTTCCCTTTCATAATGCGCATTAATTTGGACTCAAACTATATCGTCTATCCTCAAGGGTACTTTTTTGGAGAATGAAACATCTGCATCTGAATCACTCAGCATCTCTTCCACTCAGACCCCTCTGAAACTGACTGCCAACTTCGTCTTGAAAAACCAAAAACATTTCAAGGTCAAAGGCAATTGTGAATGGAATGGTTCGTCCAAATGTTGTTTTCACGGCAGTGTACGTTTCTAGTAGAATTCAGTAACGATCGTATCGATTTGCGTCAATCTAATTTGGTCACATTCCGTAGGACGATTAACCAGTGGGGCTACATGCCAGTACTAATATCCGGTCGTGAAAAGCTCATAACTTCGTGAAAAAGAGTTGTGAAGGAATCTGCGCAATGTGTTGTGGTATAGGTGTTTAAAGTGCCAGAAAGCAGCTGTGGTGGATGTTATTTTATCAGTGCATTACTCAATTCAGCAGCAAACATTTTCATACTGTTACGTGAGGAAAAAGGGATTTGGCAATGTTGTGGAATATAGGTAGCTCGGGTGCGCTGATTGATTGTTGGTCTGTTCGCCGAGCTTGGCAGTTGGATTGCAAACGTTTCATCACCAATCGAGGTGACATCATCGGTGCGGGATTGAGTGGGTTTCCAAAAAAGCTGAGCAGCATTACGGGCAATCGAATACTGGATGGAGTGATTGTAAGACAGGTTCTTCTACACTATTAAACATATGAGGTTTGTTCACTGATCTCTTTATTCAGTTGACGAAATATCAACTTCCCAACCTATAAGACTCCTCATTAGAGAACTGAAAACTTCAGGTTCTTGTAGTTTTTTCCTCTACGAACTCATTGGATAGGCGATAGGTTTTGTCAGAACCAAATTGCACACCATGTAGACGTGGATTACTAGACAGATAATAAAAGTTTCTCTAGATAAACCTCGCTTATAATGCAGAAATACCAACATATTCTTCAGACTTATGTCCTTTAAGCAGAATGCGACGAGTAACTCAAATCTGAGGGTCTATCCACCGCACACCGCAACGACCTAAACAGCACTTAAAATACTACCAGAAATCAAAGATTTCTAGCAATAGTAAGGCGTTCCGTAAAATGTTCGCAAAAAACAGAACGAAATGAAATAAACTTAAAATAAATTCCTGCGCGAGGATAACACTGTTTTGGAGAAGCCAACCATCTAAGTCCGAGTACATTTGGGTGTATCAGTGATGAACTGGGACTTAACCTCAAGGTGTTTTTTTCTGGAACTGCTGCTACATCATAGTTGGCACCCGGGGAACAAAGCCTCATTTACGGTCAATTTTAGGTGTCTGAACAAAGGGATAAAAATGTATAGAAATTTCGACCAACTTTGACACTGCGATAAGACGCAAGACGACTGATTCCTTCAGAATTTACATTTTCACTAAGAAGTTGTTGCAAAATATTTTTTGAGTTAGTTTCAAACTTCCGTCATTAGTGAGAGTAACGAGCCATGGAAAATATCAACAAATTACATTGAGCATACTCAAAACAGATTCATAAGCGTCAGTCTTAAATGGCGCCTGAAAGATGGCAACAAGATGGGGGTCTTGTTGTTGTGTATTCAAGGTGGATGGACGCCAACGACAGACGCATCTATTCAAAAACATCTAGAAAGTATAGCATTTGAATTGAAAAGTGAAGCTGGAACGCCTGGATTGTGTTTTTGGCACTAAAAGGGTAAAAAATTCACCAAAATCACACGCACCGTAGGAGATAATAACCGATCACAAATGTGGATCAATAATCTCCTGCATTTAAGTTGCCCATTCCCTTGAAAAACCATCGAATATCACACCCTCCCTAGTACAATTTCATTTCTGACCAAACATGAGAAGCTCCGGACTGAATTTATGGTCAACGGGCGTAGATTAAATAGCTGATTTGAATGATGTCCAAGTTGCGGTCCAAGCTCCTGTAAACAAGATAGACCGTTTTCATAAAGAACTACTCACAAGATTGCTGAAAACGCGTCCACAGCCCACGACCGGTTTTGCCCTTTTTGGGGCTCATCAGGTAGGCGCAGTCCCCGAGTATCCGTCAACTTTGTGTTCTACTTGATCCCAAATTGGACTGATTTCGACAAATACACTCATTTGCATATCGATTTGGTTTTCACGGTAGACTAAGTTTAGTCTCTTGTCCAAATTGAGTTCAAGTAAGTCCCAAGTATGACAGTAACTTGGGGACTGCGCCTGAAAAGACAAAACCAGTCAAGAGCTGTCAAAGATTATTTGATTATGCTTATGGAACGTATTGCAAGCACATCGCAAGCATTTCGAGTTGTCTAAGACCCCCCAAAAGCTTGATTTGACTGTCAGGATGGACGCCACCGATATTGGTCAGTCGCCATCTTTCGCAACATATCTAGCCAAGTGCAGACAGGCCACGAGGATCTCTCTAGGATGCCGGATGACGCCAACCAGTGTCAACCTCCTCGTTACCTTTTTCTTGTCAGGTAATATGCTGTCTACTTCGCAGTTTGTGCTATTCTAAAAGAGGATGGGAAAACAATACTACCCACTGAAATTGCGCAGAGGAAAACCCTTTTCCCAACTAACTCTTTACAAATTCTATGACAACTCCCAATGCCGAAAAATTTCCTGGGACGTTAGTGCCCAAAAACCTGAAGAGGCAACAAATTAGCAGCTGGGAATGACCATGTCTCCCTTCATACAACGCCACCTCTGAATCATGGTGGCAAGCCTGCTGATGCCGCAAGTGACGCAAATTGGCAAACATGATTTGGGCCTCTAAGATTTTGCAGTGACTTCATCAGATGAATTGCTACCAGAGCAAATACAACTACTGAACTATGTAAAACTTCCCAGTCTTGGGTGCTTATCCTTGAAGTACAAGATGCATTTTCAGAGGCCACATGTATCGGACCAAAATTGCTCACTTTGCGGTGTAAGGCACACACCCAAGGATGATATGACTGCGTTACGACGTTTATTCAAGTTACTATACTTTGTTTTCGCCTGCGTAGGTTCTTACAGGCAACAATCCGATTTTTAGGGTTTAGAAAGCCCTTCACCGTTTGCTCATTATTTCATCAGTGGCAAGCTTGAACAAATGTGGAGACCATGGACATACCCATCAGATAGCTCTTCTTTGCGGAGAGCTTTTGGAGAACTCTCCATGCAACTTCACATGCCCGGAAGTATATGAACATAAGGAACAGAGAATTGTTACGAACGTCTGTAACATGCCTCATCTGGTAGGCGTAGCCTGATACACTGTCCGATCAGTGGAACTGAACATATCCTTGGAGTCCAAAGCATTTTGGCTGTACGTATTCTGATGCTACAAAACCTGAAGGAGTGTAAAGATATAGGCAAATGGGCATCTACTAGGCCAAAATCTCGCTTGATGCTCATGGGTCAAAGTCATTTAAGACGTCTTAAGACGATAAAATATCGGTGACTCCGGAAGTCTAGTAATACAAGAATATATTTTGCGAAGTTGTGAACTATTATCGACTACTACAGTTGTTTGTAACGACCCGTTTGTTCCAGATGGACTCACATGTCTGAAGAGTTCATCGCCCTTCTGAACTACAGTAGGTAGGTATTTGTCGATGCAAGAAGCAAAGTAATACTCGAGTGGGGATACAAACTCTAATTTCACGTGGATGTCAGCTGATGCGACTTGGTGCAATGGTATCAAAGCTGAATTTGAAACACGAAGTATGAGAAAATTGAGGTGACAATATGGACGTCCTCGATTCTGCTCTGCTGAACAACGGATTCAGCGTGGGCCAGTAAGGTTTTCGTGTGACGAAATGTGTGGTTATAATCCTTTTCTCAAAATAAGCACAAACCTCATGATTTACTGCGCAAATGATATTATTATACTTATTATGAATATTTCATATATTGTATGCCAGCAGCGTGCAGCATGCTCACACTGTTCCAACGGATGAAATCGGCTAGCGTGTTGTTCGCTCTCATTTCAGTTTTAGGAAAAGGGCCTTCCTCTGATGATTGGCTATTGATGGGGTATTTTTCAGGAAATTCTCTTTGTTTTTGTTATGTTATGAAAAATTAATTAATGCACATTCATAGCAAAGATGAGAAAATACTGCTGTTGTTTCTGAAAGACCCTAAAACTTACAGGCTGCCGTGCCATAAATGGACAAAGTCGATATTTGTTTGGCAATCACATATCTGGAAAGTCTTTTGACATTCACTTAGCCATTACAAGGAATGTGTAAAATGGTAGTAAGCAAACTTGGTATTGTTTGACCTATAGGGAGTGCTGGGTGGTAAATAAAGTCATGCTGAATTGAATGTGACTACTCCTGCGTTGTGACTAGGATAAGATAAACATCAACCATCTGACTTAGGTAAAGTTGTTAATAACCTTGAGAAACCGTATAGTAAAGGAAACCTGAAAATTATTTATGCCCACAAAATACTTGCAAATACTGGCTTAAAACCAGCCAGTTTCGAATTGGTCATGAGAAGGAAAACTTCTTCAAATGTCCCGAATGAATTTCCTTCTTAGACAGGCCCGATATTTTCGTATGCGGATGAAAATAAATTAAACCTGTGTGTCATATAAAGTGTAAAATATTCATCATGAAAGCCCAAGGAATGTGTAGAACTTTCTAATGTTCCAGCTTGGCTTTCCAGGTTCCCCCTTTAGGCACTCGGTGACTGAAAACTATGTGCCATTTCAACATGGTATATTGTTATGCCACCGTTTTTCTCAGTACTTGGGAATTTACAAATGAAGAAACTGCCTAAACGGATGCGTAGGACATTTCTACAACAACCCTGTTCAGTATTTTTGAAAATCCCAGTTTATTGACCTTGTTTTTAGTGGTAATTTCGTTACATTGTTCTCATCCCCAACCCACAGATTAGGACAAATGTACTCCTATCCTGATTCTGGTTGTTTTATTGGCCTTAGCCTGCCCAGCCACACGCAAGCTTCGGAAGCCAGTTCACACCAGAAATTTTGTTTTTGTTTTCAAAATGTTGGGGCGAGTGTGCGCCAGGGAGAATGATGGGTGCGTTCATTTCACTTGCATTCCTGATGCAACAAAACAAATCTTCACCAAATATTTATCAAGCAAAAGACATTCTTATACAAAAAAGGCAGATGTCTAAAAAAACAAAGGCGAAGTAGCCCAGTGCGAGAAAGTCCAAAATGGAAAAAGCCAAGGAATAGCGTTGTAGACGTGCTCCTGTTAATATTGCTGATCAAAAACTAGCCGAAAACGAACCGGCGTGCACTTAAATCTCATTCTTTCCGCAGGAGAATGAGAGCAATGTAACCTCGCACCAGAGATAACCATTCACAAACACACTCCATTTCTCGCTTAGCCATTTGGTAAGGGCTTCTACTTTATAAAGGTCATCTCCTTTCAAAAATAGCACTCCACGTTTTCCAAGGTGAAAAAAATTCTCCGGTAGTGACTGTCATTTATTAAGAGTGCGAGCACTTCTCGCAGTGATGGTAATTTAAAAAACGAGGCAACCAAAGGAAGCACCGTGCAGACATCCCGCCAATAAATTTGCCCTATTAGTTCTCGCCTTTCGGGAGTAATCTTCGAAAAAAGAGTGAATGTCCCTAGGATCAGAGCTTCAAACATGCATTTTTTTACACAATGGAGCCATTTATCACACGGTTTTATTGGTTCCACACAGAGATATAAACGGATTCAAGTGCCTTATAGTAGTTAATTCTTTTTGGCAATACTATTGAAAATTATGCCAATTAATAACCCTCCAAATGGCTTAATTCTTCTAGTGATACTTTCATCAATAATGATGCCTATAGCAAACGTACGCACTTCTGCGGACTCCGCCGGTAGTCTAGATCATCTACCCGAAAAATAAATGAACCGATTGTATGTGATGTTGACAGCAGATTGATAGTCGCAGTAACTCTCCGGCTTAAGCTTGGTGTGATTTTGCATCTTAACAGAACTGATAACTCCATTATGGTTTATTTAAAACCAGTTTGTTTGGCTGCAAACTATATGGCATCTGTAGTATTTAGCGTATTTTTATCATGCAATTGCATTTCTTAATGATATATATGCCATACCATACTCAAAAGAAAACAGGTTTTTAAGCCTCCTTGGATATACGTTGCAATAACACGGTAGTGCGCGTGTGCGAATCCACATACTCAAGTCCAAACCCAGTTAAACATTCTCATGGTCTAGCAAGTAGCATCAGTTCTGAGCACTTCAAACTGAGTTAAGAAGCAGGTGTGGAGCTACACGAAGGGTAAACCAACCCTTATAGCTAATAAACAGGCTGCGATGTCATTCTTACCGACACTTTTGGTCATAAGTGATGCCAATAGCTAACTGACCGCGAGATTTACACGTGTTTCGGTCTTCCGCTATTGCAGCTATTGCAGTTATTGCTATTGCTATTGCAGTTATTGACCAGCGCAGGCTCTTTCTCCCTTCTTAGTGTGTAAATTGCATCTAATATGACCAAATAAAACAGCCACACACCGGCTATTCCACACCTCTTTTATTTAAACCAAACAACTGCTCCCAGGATTTCGACCAGCCATGCGTAGATCCAAAGAGTGTGGAATGCCTCACTGTCACGAAGGCCTACGACATTTTCGCCTAAAAAGAAGACTCTGTGGACAGGGTCTCATTACATATAAGCAGGAGTTTCCACATCCAATACCTACGATGTTCATTCGGCTCTGAAACCCGGTTGTGACACATACCAGCTGGTGACAGCGCATCGATAAAATTCAGATTCTCGCCTCTGTTGTCTGCCAATAAAACAGGTGTCCACACATCTGTCCAAAAGACCCGTTCTACAGCAGAAAGATAAGCTTGAACAGAGCCAGTCCTCTAAGCAGTCAGACAGGCCTTTTCTTGCAGATTAACAGTCAGAAACAAATCCTTGTCCGCCCTTTCTTTTTGGCCCTTAAAAAGGCTGCATAATCTCTTCTAAGGGGGGGTACTTATGCTCACTCCTTTGGTATTTCCTGGTTTTGGTTGTAATATTTAGGCGATCTGACCGCCACTTTATTCAAAATGCGTTTTTTGGCCCAAAAATTAGAATTGGCTTAATGTTTTCATCCACTGTGTAACTCTTTGTGTTCACATCAAACATCGCTATACTATACTATACTATACTATACTTCTTCCCTATGCTTATACTATACTATACTTCTACTTCTTCCCTATACTTATACTATACTATACTTCTATACCCTATAATTATACTTTACTGATATACTATACTTCTTACTTCTTCTATACTTATACTGTACTACACTTCTTCCATCTTATATATTCTATACTTCTATACTTCTTCCCTTTACTTATACTATACCATACTATACTATATACTTATACTATACTTCTTCCCCTATACTATATTTCTTCCATCCCTATACTTCCTCCATCTTTTTTTCACATATTTGAAGAATCCTGTCCTAAACACCAGCAGAAGAACGATGGTGTTTGCGCGTTCCAAATTCCTTCGTACCGGACAACACATCAAGAAGCTGAGTTTACTTATGTACATTCTGCATATTTGCTGGTTGACTTGGCTGTTTCTGACTGAATTCTAATTCTTTCGTGATTTGACACTGAACGGCGGAACTGGAAATTTCTGCCTACCCAGTTCTGCTCGTATGGCCCGACTGAACATTTAAACACCTGAATGTTGGACGGATCGATTTTGTTCACTTCTCGTTGGAATGTATTCATAATCATTCCCAATTCTCGCCGGAGTAAGCCTGTAGTCAAACGTATTGCGAAGTTCTCCCGGCCTAAAATACTCTGGTAAACGTCCAAGATGATCTGACGGATTATTTGAGTAACAAGATATGTGACCTAGTTTGGCATCTTGACCGAGGCCATCAAACTGGCAGGTGCAAGGCCGACTCCGAGGGAAGAAGACAGCTATGTAGATACACATATTTTGTGACAATTTAAAATGAGTATTTTTGTTTTATAGTAAATTACCTTAGCTATGTCAACCAAGCTTGAAATCACCATGCAAAAAATCAAGCTAAAGGTAATTGTTGTATTACCTTTACCGTGGACTTCAATCCCTTAATTTTGAAACAAGTGTTTCCCCTACAAAAGTCCCCATACATCTTATCCTCTATTCTTATTCTATTCTTGTTTTATTCTTATTCTGCATAACGGGAATTCTTGTTTTGTTTTCCCTATTTCCACCTTATACCACCTCATATCACCTTAGCCTATAACGCTTAAACCCTTTCCCTTGTGCGTCTAGTTTAATACAACCATCTGCGTTTCACCTTACGGACACCTTGTCTTGAGTTGGTGTGAACTCTGGGTAGGCTTACTGATTCCTACTTACCTAGTTGCACAGAATCTCATCTGGAACCAGTAGCACCTAACCTGGTGTATAGTAGCCAGGGTAATCCCAGGATTTAAGGATTCTGTATTTTAATTATTTTACTACTGCATTCACACAGTGACATTTGTTGATAAACCTCCATTTGGGTGATGTGACTTTTTGGGTTTGGCACATAATTCAGTGTGATCCATCTGAATGCTAAAAACAAGAAATACAGCCGAAATTTCATTTCACACATTGTGCACCTAAAATTGTCTTCACTTATATGCTAATGTTATGACAATGAACGGCACGGACCTCGTCGTCAGCCAGTGAGTTATCACCTCGTCTTTCTCTGAGTACCTCTGGCCTGTTTCCCGATATTTTCGTTTGTGTACACTGCCTGCTGAAATTTAACGTATATTCTTATATTGTATTGCAATGTCCGACTACAACTTATTCATATGTGATTCATTTACAAACCTACGAATGACCCACCTTAACATCTTGGTTTTTCCGAACTGTCAAGCCTACAAGAGGGATACAGATAAATCATCGTGTTTATCGCGGCAGGGCCACAGCTAAACAAGGGCTATGTGTATGAGTCAGTGTGGACCACTAAACAAGACATTCTGCAAACTCAAATTGCTCAAAAATACACCTGTCCTATGATTTGAAAATTATAGTCAACCAGTTGGGCCTGCTAACAAATTCAAAAATGTCGCGTATTGCTCAACATCAGATCGTGTTCCATCGGGTTTTCACCAGATGGAAAAAATTTAACTGTTTGTATGACCACAAAGAAACTCGTTGTTTTAGTCAATATTCCTGTCTGAGACATTCGGTGACTTAGAACATAAAGTCGACCGACCCCAAGTGTAGCAGTGCCAAGAGGATAAATCAGTCAGCGGCGAACACATCTGAACACCCCATGAAGCAATCGAAAAGCGGACAAAAACACTATTTTAAAGCTAATTGTAACTCGTGGTTAACGAGAGGTGTTTTCTCTTTAGTGAAACCAGTCTTTTTGATCGATTTTGGGGGCACAGCGTTTTCCGCGTGTGGCTCGGCGCATACCGCAGGTGGCATTACATACTGTGCACGGGAGCACATCGGCGTATTTCAGTCTGACAGACCGATCCGGGAGCAAATGCCATTCCACTTTGACCGAACAGTTTGCATTTGGTCGTGAACCTCCAGCTGACGACTATATTTTCTCCCAATGCGACCACCATGAAGGTATCGTGGAAATTAACACTACTGACCTTATAAAGCAGTGCTTTCTCAGTGGAACAAATTGTAGATAGGAATAAAGACGAGTTTTTTCCTTATCACTTGGTATTTTGACTGTTCATAAGTATCCACCGGTGATCTATATTTTACATCATCTTTTGTTTGTTACATGCGGCAGCCCTTAATAAGATGTATCAGCAGTTGCTAATTAGCGTTGACTCTTAACTGCAGAAACCAACGCTCCTTGCTCAATACATATAACGTACGATGTGATCTATCCGGAGTACAAATCAGTGGTTAGTTTCTTTATAAATGTGACTTTAGCAGACTAGAAATAGTAGACACTTGGGTTGACACCCTCCTTGATACTTGTTAATGTCAAATCTAAATCCCTTCAAACTAATGTTCACCGGGAACTAAGTGAAAGCACCAATACAATGGAAATTTCCAGTTGACTGTTCTCATTTGCTTAGAATAGATAGAGAAATCAATTTAGTTACATCTAGTGCAATTTACGAACAATTATCCCTCCATCACACTGGATGTATATTCTTAGGTCCCATCAAACTGAACTAGGTCAAGCCAAATCAGATGTAAAATACTCTTCGACCCCTTCCTATATCTTCCTACATTTCACTTTAGGAAAGAAATTGTCTGAGTTTCGTGGTTGTTATCCTAAAAGGGGTCCAAACCAATCCAACGTAGACTGAATATTCTTTCGGTACAGTTTAATTACGTCTACAAATAACTAACCTAAGTGACACCGCTGACCACTCTGAATAAGGTCTTAGAACATTTTGGTTGGTGATGTCAGCGAGACCGATAGTGTGAGTCCATTTCATTTTCCACTGGTCGGTATTCACGTGATCGTTAAAACACCCACCTTTTTCTTCTCGCTAAACTGAAAGTTCGAATATGATCAAGTTTCTCGTTATTATTAATATTATTATAAATTGTAGCCGCAAACGATGACTCTCAGAAGCACGGAATACATATTGATAAGTTCTTATTTAACAACTGATGTGTTATTTAAACTGTATATCTTACATCCCAACAGGCAAAACTTTTGGTAAATTATTGCACTAGTAACGTGAATGAAATATCGTATAGTGATCATGTGGAATCGACTGCCAGAACTAGGAGATAGGCAAACGGTAGCCTAAAAATATCGAAAGAACGACAAATGTCATGGAGTGTCTGCTTAAAATTCCCAAAAAAGGTTCCGTGCCATCAAGCACTGCTCCTGTGGTATGCAGTCATACTTTTGTTTCGCGCATAGTGTACACTTAGTTGCTCTGCCCGTAAATGTCAATATTTTTGTCCAACTACAAAACATAATCGAGCAACTGAAAAATGCTAATCTGCCTCTCAAATGAAATTCTTACAAAGGGACTTGATATATCACATGATAAGTGGATAACATTTTGAGTGTGCTGTATTTTCTGAAATTTCGTGAGGACCAGCGTATACTGAAATCGGTAGTATGAAAATTAGGCTGGTTTAGTAACCCAAACGAGAAAGGTGGAATTAAGGTTTGCCTCAGGCAAAGGGAAATCTACCTCTAAAGACACGTGGTATACTAAAGCCATATGTAGATCGGTTTTGACACGGGGAACCGAAATTCAGTTAGCTCTAAAAACATTGCCTAACAAATCACTTACGTGCACTGTTTACATAAATTTACCGCATCTATCATATAAGTCTTTCGATACTTAGCTGTGTCTGACTCTAAGACGAGTTCAGCACAGTTCACCCATCTAAATTTCTGATAGTTGAATGAATCTTAGACCATGGAAGCGTATGATCAACGAAACCCCAGATATTTTCCTTTCAATACGCTTGTCTCAATCCTGGAGTCAATATACTTGTGTTAAAAAAGTTTGTTCCGTCCTAAACTGAGTTTGGCGTACAATACTTATTATGTTTGTGTAGTGATAGCTCCCGTGCATTCATTCATAATTGAGCAGCAGCAGTCGAGCTTGGCAACTTAGATGCAAACGTTTTGTCACCATTTCAGGGAACGTCATCAATGTGCGCACGTTCGTTCAGCTTTTGGGCAAATTCGTAATGCAATGCGCCCTATATTCACCAGAAAACGCAGTTCTCTATTGTCCTACTTCTTCAGGACTCTCTCGGGAGACAATTCAGCACACGTCTGTTAATTTGAGAATGTCAACGCTAATGGACCATGACGATACTACTAATTTTAATTTTATCAGTCGTTAAATAATTGTTTCTATTTTACCTCTAAATGCGTCCGTTCGTGTAGAATGCCATCTGGACACTTCGATTGGGTCACATAGGGAAGTTATGAAAGCGTCTTTGATCAATACTTCCAGTGGCATAGGAACAACTTCACTGTGATCAACATAACAGATTAATGAACGGATATTTACTTTCCGGTGTACCATTGCTATTTTGTGTTTACTCACATTTAGAAGAAAGGCTCAGCCATCAGAATACGTGCGCATTTGGCAACACTCCTCTTAACTTATAAGACACTTTGATGTTGCACTCCAACAAGACAGGCTTTTCTCGGTTGTTTGTTGAACCAGCGGACGATTGATATCTTGTCCAACCAGCGGTGGTCTATTACGTTTTGAAATCCTTTGATTATTCCTGGTCTCGTCCATCTCAGTTTTTCTGTTTTGAGCTCAACTTCATGTCTTCCAGCGTTGCACCAGATCTAGTGCTTCGCCAGTGAGACGACACATCCGGTTATCCAATAGAAGCATACTAATGACTGGTAGATTTTGACTTTGATGTTAGATAAAACCCACTTTGATACATCAATATCTAGCTGTTGGAAATAAGTACTGCCTTTTCAGATATGCCTGCATTCCGTTACGCCATACGATTGTTTTAACAAACAGCAACCGAACACAACACACTATTAAGTTCACCATACGCACGCAGAATTTTTCGGTGGATGCATTCCGCGACGAGCCTCACGGAGCAATCTTTTGCTCTCACTTGCTCACATAGTTCCGAAGAAGAGGAGCTGGGCCAATTGGGACATAAGTTGATCTATCACGGCGACACAACGTAGTCAGTTGGCTCTCTGCACAACTTACTTTTAATTTCCTTGACAGGACTCATTCAGAGGACCAAAATATACGTCTGGAAATATTTCGCGTAGGTATACCACTGTATACCGAATGAGTGTGGGGTTTTGCATTCATACGCTATCACATGGGTGAAATTAAGCTGAAACGTATAAAAGCACTGTAAATTTGTCCCTCTTATTATCAGACTTGCGCGCCTCAGGGATAATCATACCAGCTGACCTCTTTTTCCACACAAGAGTTTTAACTCATGAGTGGTTTGAGCGACAAAATCAGGCTGACCATGGCGAAATGTTAACTTAGTCAGGAATTCAGATGTATTGTATTCTCATTAACGAATACATTAAGAGAATAGATTTCATTGAATTCATATGGATTTGTGGACTTGTTGGTAAGCCAAGTGTGCCCTATGGAACCTGAAACTGAGTGGGATTTGAAGGTTTCCCATAGTTTCCCTTACTTCAATTTTTCAACCGTATCCATTTAGTTTACTCAATACTGGTGAACCTCAGAACAATATTGACAGCTTTGAAATAAAAGTTAAACTGTCTGCAAATAAATCCCGATTTATGACGGAAGATAGAAGCTCGTATCCACTTACGTCGTCCTGCCAAACTCCCTATTCAGCGTGCGGCTGAATTCCGTGATTTTTTAAGTACTAGAATACATGCGTTATGCTTTCTATTACAATACACAAATTTAATCAAATATCAGAGCTCAACTTCCGCTCACAGAACACATTTTCTATCATTTTATCACGTTCAAACGCATGTTCAGTATTCGTTTACGTGTTGTCTGGATGTGATACTTAACGGGGAAGCAACGCAATGTCTGTTTCGGAACGTCAACAGTTCCCAGCTAATCATGCATGACGTAGGGATAACATGAACTGCTAGTATTCAATCTGCCACCTCGTTTCTTTGCCTTTCGGCTGAGTGTCTGATTGAGTTTTAGGGAGAAGATTATGGGAACAAGCACATCGAATTAAATATACTGCCTACGGATTTATTCGTGTGCACAGGGGAGAAAATGGAATTTGGTTTGGAATGAAATGGACATCATGATGTTTTTTGATACAACATAAAACTGGCATAGCTAATAATGAATGAACTAGCTCTTCGATCCTACAGGCAATATATAGGAATTTGGCACGCTGGTGAGTGAACGCATTCGTATACTGGAAACTAACCATATAACTACCGATTTTAGTTCACATCGCCTACTTTTAATCCTTTCTCCTTTTTTCCGGTTTGATCACACAAAAGAGGAAAATCACTGGATTATATTTCAGCCCTAACGCCTTAACCTGAAAACCGCACATACAATAAGTGAGACAGGTGCAAGCCAGATGGATCGGGTCATCATCATCAAACGGTTAACCATAGTTGTTTTCGGACAGTTTGCCTGGTTTCATTGACTTTGACGTAAAACCTGGCGAGCGCTCTTGATGCACTAATCAAAAGACCTGTTTATCAGGACTACGCATCCAGCTGCGGCCGCAAACGATTGCAGCCTGGCAATACCTCGATAATTTTTGAGTACTCAATGCAGTTGCAGTTTCATCCACATTTCTACCAACAAATCCTTCAATTGTGTCTTGTGTTGGTTCTTCTGATAACCATCCAAACATTGGAAACTAGACAGAGTGCTCTACAGAAACAGTTGACCTACTCGGGGCATCTGATTGTTGTCAAGTCAAGGGAGTAGAATGTTGCCAAACTTCGGTAATCTAGGTGTGACGGGCTACCAGAAGACACGGTCCTTAACAGCACCGCCTTAAGCAAACAGATACGTGATTGCTTGGCTATTAATTTTAGTCCATTATCAACCAAATCAAACAGCCCTTACCGATTGCACAGACTGTGCATAAACGTTAAGCTCCAGTCAACGGATGCCACTAGCCAAACAGTGCATAATCAACACATGGATCTCGATCTTTTTTACCACATTCGGATGTTACCTGAATGTTGGTTTCCAGTCCGTTTATAAGAGACCTCAAATTCACTGGATTTTCTGAGGAAAAAATAAGGAACTTCGAATTTCCCCAGTATGAACAAAACCAATCTCATATATGTGTTGTTCTGGCTTTTCGGCTTTTGTTTGTAGATTGGACCATATAATGCGTTCTGTTTGCCTCTCGATTTAAATACATCCATTCTGTAGCTGACTCAACGTGATTAACGTGTTCTTCCGAAAGAGAACCATGACAAACATCAGAACTATTCAGCTTCCCGACATGTGTGACACGGATAAGAAAATATGCAGACAGAACCCAATGGAACCAAACAACATGAAAGGTTGTAAGCTGGTCAGGGTTCCCAGTTTTATCGCTATCGGCTGCAGATTTACAATCAGATCCCGTTAGGGGAATGAGGCCTGTAAAATGCATTGTTTTAGACACCTAAGCTATAGTTATTGTAGGAAGGTTTCCCGAGTCATTTTTGTATTTATAATAATTTGTCCGAAGGTCGACGGTCATGCTTCTAACCAACATGAAAGACGTACTATTCTTAGTTGTACACCCCCGTCCTGCTGGCATCTGCACGTGTCATACCAGAATCAATAGCGTAAAATCTAAACCGAAGTGTGAAATGTTAGACATGGCCAGTTACACCCGATTGGTGTTGATTCTCAAGGCCAACCCGTAAACAGACACCCAAGTAAAACTCCAATCAGCTTCGAAATCGAGCGCTGCGAGATGCAAATTCACCAAAACAGACTTAGCGAAATTAACAATATTCTTCCAAGTTGAAGTACCAAGCTTTCTGGAACGCAAAGCATATAGCTAGTGTTGTTTATTTTAATGTGACGTTTACGGAGTTATCAGACAGAATGTGCGTTGTTAGAAAGCATTGACCAAATTTATGGCAGTAGCGTAATTATAAATGTCTCGATTGTCTCCAAATGCCATAGGTTTGACGACGTCGTGTACGGACAGAAGAACAAACCTACTCTATGAATATGTGCGTTAACTTGTGTGCACAGCGCGTGGATATTGATTGTTTTACACATGAACAGTGTTGAATAAACCTATCTGAAAGAAATACAAATTACGGACGGACGGGTCAATAGTCTTCCGGTTGATATTAAAAGTTAATGCTGTTGCCGCCAGTTTGGTCGCTGGGCATCAGAATTCATGAGCTTCTCCAAGATCGCAAGCTTTTTCAATAACACTGACAGAGGCGCAATCTGCTTATATGTGAGATATGCACCTAAAACAAATCTCAAATTATTCTCTCAGAGTTGTCTTTTGCTGTCATTTATGAAACAAAACTTATTTTTAGATGAAACGCGGTCATAACTTGTTGTAGCTTACTTTCCTGCCTCGGATTCTATGCCATCAGCTGTGTATCTCATATTCTACTGACGCGATATGACAAACCAGTTGAGACAAGCTCCCCGAGTTACTACCAATGATTTGCGTCGCGTTTTTGCAGGGTGAAATCCTGCAAGCCCCGAATTGGAACACGGTTACACAGTGCACACTTGTTAGCAAGACTACTCTTGTGCAATCTAACATTAGCCGTGAAGATTTTCAGCATAAGATGCCTGTAGCATTATCTGTTGGTTCTTGAAATAGGCATAGCGATCACTGATGGAAAGGTTGACGTGAACTCTGGGCAACTGGTGGACAGTAAAGCTTGATGTAATGAGCATTTCGCACTTTACCGGAAAGATTGTTCAGGATAGAGGGCACCAAGATTTCCTATGAGCATGCTAGTACCGCCAATATCTAACATCACCCCTTACTAAGTTGTAGATGCAGCATGAATGTTTAAAAATCTTATAAAGAGTAATGAAGTGAAAGTAAGTAAATATCAGCCATATTTTCAGAGCGGAATCCTCAGACAAAAAACTCGAATGGAAATTAAGGGAAAAGGATTTCTTTAGGAAGGATGCTGCAAATAAAAGGGGCATTCATTCACCTGATGAATTTGCTTCTATCAGAGGGTTGTAAAAGTCTACTTCAATTACTTTGGCCTATTAATTAATTGTCGTATATGTATAAACATATATTGTTGATAGTTGAAGAATAGAAGTAAAACGTGCAGATCAAGGCAGCCGACGGCTCAAACCACCAATACTTCAAACTACTTCAGTGTGTGTTATCATTTTTAAATTTTGGCTAGTACAGAGCATTTTCAATGTTTCATTGCATCCCTTGTCCAGGTTGAAGAGCAGACTCACTCTGATTCAGCTCAATATTCGAAGAGCAGACAGGCTCAGGGAGATGAGGAAGTTGATGGGTCCTCATTTTTTCTTCTTCTTACAGGACACTGTCAAAAGTCTAACCCGAGGACCAAAACTATGTTTCGATTCATGAATATGAAACGACCTGAAACGACCTAAAACTTATTCAGTCAGCCATTTTCTCATTTTAGACACAAAAACACCGCAGCGCATAGGGAGTCTTGCATGAAGATAGTGAAAAAACTGTCTGATATCTCAATTAGTCCAATTTTCTGACACATTTTACTTCATGGGACAAACTGGTTCCTATTTACCGACAGCTTGCTTCCGATACTGAGGTAAGGGATATTTGCAGTGTAAACACTATTCTAACTGTTGCGCACGGTTGCTTCATACACGAAAATGTGGACTCTTTGATGGTGTGAATTTTCAGTTTTCACGCTACCAATGGACCAATAAACGCAATTCACACCACAGCATCAACCATTTTTCCGGTTTCTCTTTTCACACAGGCCACCGGAAAGAGTGCTTCTTCCTTTATGCGGTAAGAGTTTCAAACATTGTCGTGAATGCATTTTAAAGCAAAAATAATTAGTGATTTCCAGTGGGAAGTCCTTCCCGTTTTCATAATAAATGAAATTCTGACCATGAAAATAAAAAGGCGCGCAAAATAAGCTGAAGGTTGACTCTCATTGTAAAAAGTTCCAAGTCTATGCATGCTAACAATCCTCAACAAGTAGCTCAAGGGAAAGATAAATCCAAACAGCAAGCGAAATTCTATCTGAACAATTGAGAAGCCAATCAGCAAGTGACCACTTTATGGGATCCCCTTGATTGAAAATTAAATGGCGATATGTACTGACTAAGGGCGAACTAATCACATTGCTGATCAGCCACTTGGTCAATTGATGAAGCAACGATCTAGAACGTCGCGGGTTTGAGACTATTTAAGGTTTCGTGAGATGTGCACAAGCAGTAATTCCCAATAAAGATCAAACAACTGTACACTGCACTTTTGCTTTTCAACATAAATTGGCTCCACCTACAAGACGAGACTTTTAGAAACAAACTCCTAACTTCCCTCACTATACAACTGATTGTGTTAAGCCATTTCTGAGGTCTGCAAGACAGTTTGATTTGTAACTACTCGGATAGTGTCCAAAGAGTGAAGGAAGAACGCGAAAGGTTTAATGCAGTTCAAGGTACAGAAAGCGCTGGTACTCTCAGGACCTGTAACTGCGGCACAGGTGCCCATCATGCAGTATCAGTTCTGGAAGATGTTTGAGAGAGAGCGTTCTACTACAAACACCTAGCACAATGTTGTATTGCTTACTTAGACAGCTGAACTTAAATTACCTACCGTGACTCTAGACAGCCCCGGTCCAATGAGAGCCCTGTAGGATAGAGTAAAACTGGTACATGATCAAGAAGTGCTTAGCTGATTGTAAACTGTGACACCAAATTAATAGTCTCTGACGCGCACACTGACAAACACCACAACTCTGTCTCTTTTTTAACGTCCAGCATTATGCTCATATCTACCACTATTCCTCAGCAATTCCGAGCAGCGATCGGGTCAGCCTTGATAAAGCATCTGTGTGTGTTCTCAGCTTCTGGAAGACAGTGTACCCCCAGACATCAGGGACGCTCTGAGAGTTATCTGGCAACAGGATTCGGCCAGGTACAAACATGAACCAAGATAACTGAATGGTATACACCAGTGGTAAGCAACCACTAAGTCTACCCTGAGCGTTTCTGATTATCTTCAAATGGCAGAACCAAAGATGGATAATACAGATACACACCCCAAAAAACACGCTTGCTAGAAACATGCAATCGATTCGGAAGGTTTAAAGTGATAAACTCCAGCAAACCACCACCATTAAGGTCGTTGTCTACCTGTGCATAAAGCCATTATATCTCCTTAAGAGATTACATGTGTACCTTGGGCCAGTATCAAAAGTATGATATCCCGATACAACCAAGATAAATGTATGATCTGTAATCACGTTCAGTAGTAGTCGGTAGTTTATAGACCGCAGTTTCTTCATAGGTCATCGCCGAAATTAGATTGTTGTGCTTATAACTATAAGGCCTTGGTTTCTTTGTAGTTAGGTGGCATACTAGTGGCCCGTACGAATGTATTTCCTAAGATGTACAGATAGATTGCCTGACGTAGTTATCTAGACTTTTAACTATACTGTGAAGTGCTTAAACGAGCACCAGAGAATGTCTCGGACTCAGTATTCGGTAGTCTCATATGGTGTTTATCCGTCAAGGTGGCTTTGAAGTCGCGTGTTCCATCTTACCCAGTGACGTCAGCAGCCTTTATCATGGGTACCCAAACTCTCGGAAGTGAAGAGGACGCTAGTATGAGTCACTGTATTGGCTGGATCCAGAAAAGTATTGACTTTCTCGACAAGCAAAGTGTTTGACTGGAAAAGCAATCTCACAGCGTACTCACAGCGCAGCGCAGATTTCTGTTTGTAGGCGATCATAACCGTAGTGTCCTTGTTAACGCAATCGATGCAGCCTCAAGTTTCTCTTTATGACGGCCCACTCACAAGCGAAGGTAAACCCATTCACCAAGATGCCATGGAGCTGGTGTTCCAGTGCCGGCGGTGAAAATGTAACATCAATAACAAAAACAAAATGGAAAAGTGTATCCCCTTGTTTGAATCCTCTGCGAAGATGAACTTACAAGTGGGTGAGTGCTGCTTGGGCAACCTCGTAGGGCTGCGTGATCTACTCTAATTTGAATGGTGGTACCTTAAGTTTCTAGGAGAATTTGACAACAACGTCATGCGAAAGCGAATCATAATCCATAGAGATGTCAACAAACACTAAACAGAAGCTGAAGACTGATGAAACATGACAATTAAAAGTGAAGCTGGCTCATGGGGAGCGGATGACGGGCTCAAAATCAGGGGACCCTACTTTTGTGGAAATGTTCTAGATACGTGAAGATCCTGTGGCGACAGGACTTGCTCCGCTGTCACCATAATGCCAGATAACAAACAAAAGCCAAAAGGATAACACTAGTGACTAAAATGCCAGGAATGAGTTCCAAGCTTGATTGACCGGACGATGGGGAAGCTGTTTGATGAGTGTGTTGGTATTGATCAGTTATCGACGATTCTCCCATATATACCGGTCAGTCAAGTACACAATCTAGTTTTGAGATTGAAAGCCGATCTGCCTAGGGGTTCGAAAACGGTGCCGTTTATTTATCACGACAGGTATAAGTTTTCAGTCAGGCAAAAGAGTGACCGTGATTCTTGGTGGGTCCATCGATCGATGAAACTAGTCACACGACCAAGCTCTCATGCATTATACTAAGCGGGGCAAGCAGGTCAATCCTCGTCAAAAACCAGCATAACGTGCAAAATGAGCGACCATATTCACGCCAAAAGTTTCACGGTGGAACACGGAGCTAGCCTTTGATTTGCAGCGCTTCTCAAAGTCATTATCCTTGAGTTCAATGATTCTGTCGTGTTTACTGTTAAATGAACGCTAGCTGGATTATGCTATTTCCTTTCGGCTGATTGCTCAGCTCACCCAGAATGACGTCCGAACTCGACTTATGATGTCCAAACAAGCAAAGGTGTTCACTCAACCGTTGTTTTAAATATCCTGTTTACTATGGCAGTAAATAAGAAAATGGAGGTCCGTTAATGCGGCAAAAAGTATTATTGCCTATTAGCTATTCGCGGGCGTGCTTTCGAACTGAAAATTGTCCAGGATCCGTTTGGTTAGGCTATTGTTCAATTTGACGGCTGATTTTGAGTCCAGAATATAAATTGGTCTTTCGAGTGTGTGTGTGCATCTCCAAAAATACAAACTTCCAGTTCTCGCTATGCAAAAATGAGTGTACAATATGAATTAGTGAATACCATCGTTCCACATCATCAATAGTAGACGAAGTTTAATTTTCACGCTGAAAAACGGATGCAAGTTGTAATCAGTGCAAAATATTCTGAGGATTTATGTTAGTCTGAAGGGTTCATGAGTATCCGGTTACCGTAAAGAAACAAACCACACTGGAATACGAATAGAACCACACATCCTGCATATTGTACATGTAAATTGCAATCATTAGTTTGGTCAAGGAAGCCTTCTGTCGGAAAAGGTGAATAGGAATGTTTGTGTTGGTGTTTTTTCGTTTGAATTCCGAGTATGCTTGTGAACAAACATGTTTTTCATGCCTTTGAGTTATCTTACTCGCGTAGAGCTTGCACATCCTTCAAAGCCAAAGCAAGTGTCCATCTTGTTTAAAGCAGTTTGAAAAAACTGTGATTGAAATGAACCGTCTTTGTGATACACCACTAGTCATCTTTAGAAAATCCATCGATTGTTGAAGAACCAGGCTGGATTTTGAACATCAATATGAATCCAGATTCTGAATGATCACAGTTTACTGCAACATATCGGACACTGTTTACTTTCCTCAACTTCATTAAAGAAAGGTTGAACTTTTAACCAAGTACTTTTTTACCACGCATGTTGTGTCTAACCGCTGTCTAAAAGCCTTCTGCAAGTTGGGTAGATTGTTGGCTAACTCCTTTTAACCAGAACGACGCGTTTGGCAGGGAAAATGAAGATAGTGTTTTTACAGCTTTGCTTGTTCATTGAGTTAGAAGCAGAGTGCCTCTGTAAGCGACCGGTGCATCCAGCAGTGCCCTCGAAATTTCCCACCATTGTTCACTGATGTCACATATATTCGTGTTAACAATTGTGCTATATCTATGCACATGAGGTGGAACATTCATTGGAATCTTGTAACCGAATGATTAGCCCATAATCAAAGTCTGTATTTATCTAAATTTACAGCTGCGTGCTAAAAGAGTGCACTTAGACAGTTGGTTTTGGAATGGCTTCAAGCCTAGGGCTGCATTCTTTATCGAATACACAAAAACAGATGGCTGAGAAAAGAAACTTGGAGCTACTGCAGACTTTTTATTGGTCTTGAGACAGATGCAGAACAGATGTGGTCGACTACATTTGTGCCTGTTCTAGTCACACGTTAAGTTTTTCCAGTGAGTATAGGAAATATGATTTGTGTTTCTTAAAACGCTTTCTGTTCATTGTAGTCTGGATCCTTAGTGTTGAAACGTTTGATAGAGAAAATGGGTTAGAACTTATAGTCTGCTGAACCTCGCATTACAGGTATTCCTGATCAGCAAAGAAACATACAAGAACAGGTGTCAAAACTCCCTTTTGGGGATTCATGTCGGAATATTCTTCAAAACATATCACCATTTTAATAGCTTCTGCCTGGTCAAAATAGTATGGAATGTCAGTTAATATCTTGTGTATCCGAGATAAATCTGAAACATCTTGTGTTTTGATCTATCCCTTTTAATGTATCGTTTCTTTTGGGAAACTAAAGCTTCAATATTCTACGGAATTTACTGAAAAAAGTTAGTGATGCTAGGTGGTAATTATTGGGTACCTTGAAGATGTTTGCGATAACAAAGGCTTTAAGCACGTTGGTCGAATAGAATAGACAACCGAGTGATTTCAGTGGCAGGAGCCCTATGCATTCGTTCAGTAATTAGAGTTTGTTGTCAGAACGTCCCCGCTATTAAAGGTTGAGATTTTACCATATTTATTGCAAATGTTCTTATTCACACTACTCTCTTTTGAACGGACGTCCTCCTGGTCTGGCGTAATTATTCCGGTGAGTCCACACCAAAGGGAAGCACTGGACTCGAGTTTCGCTCTTATTAGAACTCATCAGCAGTGGATATTCAGTGGCCGTGCAGGGATTCAAACCCCGGACATCTGACATGCGAGGCGAGCGTGTTACCAATAGTCCATCGACGTTCTTTGGATGTACCTGAATTTTCACGTCTGAACAGGCGATTGGTTTTTCTCTCAAATCAAACCACTAATGTGTTAGACCATTCTGCGCCTCCTTTCCATTATTGTTCATTACAAGAAGACACGTTGTCTCCTGTTAAGGTCTTTTATGCTTGCAACTCATTATAATGCTTATGTTCAGGTCCCCCTCAAATACACTGATGTTGACACACAGGTCTTTAGCGAATGTTTCCACGAATTCCTTGTGTCTGACTTACAACACTTTCACAACACTTTTACGATATTTTAACGCTTGTGCAGTGTCTCTCAGACTTCTCCGGATGCGGAACCATTGTTGAAAATGTGCGTATTCATTCTGTTGCTTCCATGGCCCCCAAAATGCGCTGAAGCTCATCACTCAACTGTGGTGTTGTTTGACAATAACAATATTGTATGCTTTTTACCCGTACAAGTCGTAACCTTCGCGCTCATTTGTTTTAGTTTCATTCATGAGCTCAACAGTGATAAAAGAGGAAAGCGCAAAAATGACATGATACCTACACATGTCTTACTAAAAGAAAGGTCAGGCGTAACATCATCATTGATGTTACAAGCCACAGGAAGCCACAGAGAGACGTCACAGTCATCCATTTAGTTTACTAAGAGCTGACAGACTACGAATAGCAGCAAGGCTAGCTGGATACTGCAGTACAGCTTATACAACTGCTAGTTGATTTAGTAGGCACTCACTTCACGTTCCAAAATAGACAGACAAATAAATTTTCCTCCTTATGGAATCTGGTTTCCTACAACCAACACAAAAGTACTTTTGGGCCTTGCAGTAAACACCTCAGATCAACTTGAGTTGGACCTGTTGAATAATGTGTAAAACGGACATGCTTTGTGGCTTACAAAAATCTTGGTACGGGTTGCACGTTGACTGACATGCGAACAATGTGAGATGAGTGAACTGTATCACGTCTTTCCATAAGTATATGTATAGGTGTAGTAGTGGTTTCAATCTCACCACAACGCCATTTGTGTGTAAAAAGCTGTTGGCGTTCCCGGTAAGTGTTTCTGCTAACCCAATCGGTGTCAATTTGTTTGCAGTTGGCAACATTCCTATATATATATATATATACCTATTATTGAAAGTGTTGTAACCACCAAATTCCATTTCAAGCAAGCAAGTTTGAAGGATTAAGTCATTCACTGTGCTAGAGTCAGGCTTCACAAACTCTTCTTTGGTTCAATTCGAAAAGGAGCGATTAATAGCTGAATAGGATACGCATTATCTGAGCTAGAAGTTAGCTTGATTAGCTAAGTTATTTTCAGATTACCTAGATTTTGAATTTTGGCGTTATTTGCCTTTAGCAAATCCCGGCTTTGTCATTTCATTACAACCGATGACGTTCTTTGCTATAACTGGAGGAGACGAGTACCTAGACAGTCCGGCGTAGGATTTCGATACCTTTCCTAGGTGTTCACTGAACGTGTATTTGTAACCCTCTGACGACTTTCGATTTCATTACAACGTACTGAAATATGTGAAGCTTTCCAATGTTCTGTTCATTTCTGGGAAAACTGGACAACAGTTTACCAATGCTCTGGCACAACTTAATATCCATATGATTGTACTCTTTGTGCAAACTTCACCATAAGTATCGGCATCTCGTCAATTTACACTGCATCTTTTGCGTGACAAAGCTAATAAACCTTGCCCAATAGGGTTTCCCCTTGAGAGAAAAAATAATTATGGCTTTGATATTTTTGTACTTTTTCTTCCGCTATCAAAAACTATCAAGAGCAAACAGCTGTTAGGACAAACCAATTTTCTGAATCGTAAGCTGCTTGCGAGTTACCAGTCGCCTGATCACAAGACGTCAAACTTCTAGAATGCTGTCCTTACACACACTTTAGATAAGGTACGCTGTACATGGGCATTTGATCTGTTTCTAGGCGTCTGATACGCGTTTTGCACTCTTTATCATCCTTTTGCTGACTCAGAACTGGGCTGAGGCATGACCATTATTGCTTGTCTCAAGTCTCTCACTCTCACGTCTGTATCGTACCCAACCATAAAGGAAAGAGTTCCACATACAACTGCAGCAAGTGACCAAAAGACCTCAAGATGAGACCTCTTGATAGCAGCGGGTGACTGGAACCCCCGAGTTGGTGGACGAGATTGTAGCACGCGTCATATACTTGGCTGGTTTGGGTTGGAAAAACTCTGTGAAGGCTGTGACAGATTCGTAAACTTAGCCGCCCTTAGCTCGTTGATACCAGCACCCTTCTTCAGTCCCAAGAAGACACTTGCTAAAATGGTGATCGAAGCTAAGCCAAATAGGATGTATTTCGCCAACTGCATACAGTTTGGTGTTCAAGTGTCGCATGAAGTTGGAGGAAATCACAAACAAGCGTCAGCTGGTACTCACTTCAGGCCCCCGATCAAATCACCTTGACTTGCAAATAAGTTTAATTCGTCGGTTGAGTTCAATCTAAATATGACTTTGATGGGAACTCAGGATCTGCGCCTACCTGCTGAGCCTCGAAGACAAGACCATTAGTGAGCTATCGACTTAAGCAACTTTGTGAGTAGTGCGTTCTTCCAGCAAAAGTATTTCATTTCTATCATCTTAAACGGACGATGCTTACAGTCATCAATAGCAAATTTAACACTAGTCATGAGTCAACCTAAATTGACGTTGTGGTGTAAAGCAACAAAGCAGAAACTCCCGCGAATGACTTTGTTGGCACATCTAGATTGTCCGTGAGGAAGGCAAGTTTGTAGGTTAGAAATTAACTCACAATATTTCACCGCTTCTGTATTAGCTAATAGGTGAAGTAGCCTTTGGTTCTGAGCCAATATCCTTCGTCTTGGTTTTCTATGCAATCAAAGCTTTGTCATGACGTTGCTCAACTACTATTGTTTGTTTTTGAAGAACATGGTCACAGACATAAAGAGTAAATACAGGCGATGAATGTGAAAGGGTAACCGGAGAAGTCGTGCCACCAACAGTTCCAGTTAGACACGATGAACCTCGAAGAATGTAAAAATGTTTGGTATGGAAACACGCGTGTAAAAACCTAGGTAAATGCTCTTCGAGGCGCGGCAAGCGCTAGCACATCAAACATAAAACGTCTGTCATACTGGGTCTGGTCTGAGATTCAATGGCAAGAATGTACAATTAACGCTATATACCACGCCTAAAAGTGTCATAAATACGCAGAGAGCCCACAATAGCAAGCGAACACAAGACACAGACTGTGACCTTCGAGGGTCCCAGCCCAATGACAGCCTTGGCTGATTGAAGAACCAGATCCCTCGATAAGGACTGATCACCAGCTGATGGACCAAAAAGTCAGCGTCACAAACGATTGCACTTAGCGCTGAGATTTTGGCGAGGGAAAATTCATCAGCACCATACTTCTGCTTTTACTCATTCCACACAGTCACTCCGCGCCCATCCGAGACTACGCTGACGTCTATTATAGTTGCTTGGCGCTCCCGAACAGCGATCAGGTCAGGCTTGATGAAGGACGTCGAAGTAGGTGCTCTCACCTCCTCAAAGACGGTGTATCCCAGGCGCCGGAGACGTTTTGCGAGTTCCCCTGCAACCTGATTATTACGAGCGCATTAAGCATCGCGCGTGATCCAGCAGGACCGCAAAATATGCACGAAACTCTCCGGTTGGCCACAGTTTCCACGACAGAAGGTCGTTAGTCTACCATGGCCACGCCAAGCGCTTTTAACTCCCATCCTAAGCAGATTGCATCGGATACCACGGATAAATATCCGAGGAAACACTCGTTCTGGGAATACAAGCCATCGATTCCAGAGAGGCGAAATGAGCAAATTACGTTCAAGCTGTTGTGCAGATTATCGCCACAAGCAGCTATCAGCTCTTCTTTGGTGTTTACGCATGTACCGTGGACTCGCATCAGAAGGCTGAAATCTCGAGCAATCTTGCCAATTGCGGAATCACTGACCACGTTCAGCACTGGGTAGAAAGGAGCTTTTCCGTACGAGCTCTGCGCTGCATTGGGATTGTTGCACTCAGATCTGGGACACCAAGTCCCCCATGTTAGTTACCGGCGTAGATGTCCTTCGGTAGACTTAGCCCGCCACGAATAGATTGCCTGATGTAATTGTCCAACCTTTTGAGCGTGTTTCGGTGGAATTGGCTGAGAACGAACGGATATGTCAGTCTCGGTATCAGGTAGTTCTTTGTCATCTTCATTCTTTGATGCGGCTTCAACGGGGCACGCGTCACCTCATCAAGCAGCTGCTGTCGGTGGTCACAGACTCCTTTCCCCTTGAAAGTAAAGGGGAGGACCAAATATGTCAAGTTGTCTGTCGGACCCAGAGGACTGATGAGTTCCTCGGCGGAGCAAAATTGTCCAATTGAGATCGCCATCGCTCGATGTTCCCTGTCCCCACAATTCACCATGGCTTTCGTCTTTCGGTCGTTTATCTTCTCAACTCGTCCGAAGGAGCTTCAAGCTTCCCTTCAAGGCGAGCCCAACTTTTTGTACACACGACCCGGTCGTCAGCAAAGGCAAAGGTGTCATGGTGCCATGGAGCTGGTATCCTAGTTGCGGCATCGAAAATCCAAGAACCTTATCCATTACCGTGATAAACAATAATGAGGAGAGTGGACCCTGCTGCCTTACACCTCTGCGCCATCGGACCTCGGAATTTTGGAAATCTGCCACAGCATTGTAATGGGACCGTGCTTTGTATTGAACTAGGAATGACGGTGCTCTAAACGTCTCGGCAGATCTGACGATTGTGTCATGCGAAACCGAATCAAACGCTTTCGAGATGTCAACAAACGCCAAGCTGAAGTTAGAAGTAGTTGCTGAAGAGTGACGAAGTAGGACATGTCTCAGTTATGCAAGTGACACGTTATGAGACGAACAACTGATTATCTCGTGGATCCAGAGCTTGAACAGACGGCTCATCCGGGTTTTACCAACCCATTGATCAGAGGGATTAATGCGACCCGCGATAGCGAGATTGCTACCGTGTTGGGACGATTTTGACATCATAGTATGTGGATAATTTTGTCAGTTTCAACAAATGAACCCATGTTATATTGACCCCACGACAACAAGATGACAACTAGATTGGCTGTCCGTTTTATCTTTGCAAAGACTGTGTAAAATATACAGGCGGCATCTGAAACTCGACTGACTGAGATGTCACGGAAGGAGTTTTCCCCATTGAATTTGACGTCCCTGGAGCTCAAGAGAAGGAAAAAAATCGCTGCCTGTCGTAGCACTCTCAACTTTTGTTCTATTTGATAATCTTTCCGAGTACACAGAAGAAGAGGGAAGAGGAGTCTGTTTGTCACAGTAAGGCTTTAGGGATCGGCTTGGAGACAATCAGATCAATTAACTGAAGCTATTAGGCTGGAATCTCAAGAAGTTTTGTCAATGATGGGACAGTAAATAGAAATCCAAAGATAAAAAAAGTCGTTCCGATGAGAGCATTGTTAGTTGTACACATATAAACAGTGGCGTTTAGGTATGTCAAATTTTTTGTAGGTGAATATGTAGAGATTCCTACCAGCATGGTCTCCAGCTCATCTAGTCCAGGCATGCACAAAGGCTATGAGTCAACAAACCCACCCAAAATTAACGCATTATCCAATAAGTCACAGATGCGTGAATTTGGAACACCGACAGCAGGATATTTTTTTCTATAAGTAGGATCTGTTCGAAAACCGTTGTATACAGTGATGGATGCAGTAAAGATGAAACAGACTGCAACGCATTTTTCGAAAAACTTAAAACTGACAAAAACTTGAGGTCAGTACTCAACCAGCCTAAAATTAAATTGAATGACATGGATTCTTGTACATTTCACATGAGAGTAAGCAGCTACCACATTAACGATTACACCAAAAATTCCTCGCGAACTAGTCGAAAGGAAAGAATGAATAATGCACCGGAACAGTAAACCATTTAGGCATTTTTGAATACAGTGAACCTCCGAAGAAGTAATGCGTGTAGTAAATGTAACGTCCTAAAAAGAGGATATATATTTAGCAGAAGCTTTTTCATATGTTAATTGTAAGTCCTTTTTACCTGTTATTTATTTCGCATGATTACAGACAAAGAAATCATCGTAAAGTACTCACTTATTTATTTGATAACGTTGATTTTGTAAAGGAACTTGCAATAATGGTCTGTGCGTTATGCTTGTGATAGAGTTCATTGCATTCAGATGGCTGAGTTTCTTGGACGTCATAAATCGTAAAATATACGAATTCAGCTTGTTTGTTCTGAAAATAGTATCCTCGGTTTGACAATAGACAACACAGCTGCATGCTAAAATATATCATCGTGAAAAGATAATGATGCAGACAGCTTTTCTCCTACCCGCGTTTCCTAGAGCAACAGATGCCTGTTGTCACTCCGACAAACATTAAACCTCCTCCCTCTCAACAATTGTGGATCCAGCAACAATTAACTCTCTCCTAAAAGGTTCGACATAAGTAAATGCGAGACCCTAAAGACTATTCAACAGCCACCCAGGTTCAGCCTGATTCAAGTCACCAACCTACCTTGGATGTACTAATGGAGGAAGAAAATATTCTTTACCTCCAGATAAGTTTCGCTAGCTTTTTATAAAACGGCTGGAAAAAAGTAAGAAAGACTTCACCAGAACACCAAAATGTTCTTTGTGTTTTACCGCAAGAAACCTTAGTTTGTTCACTCGAGAGCTATAGATTGTGATTAAATGAAGTTGTTTGAAGGGTGGCAGACGTTCATGCAATGACCTGCATCATACAGTGCAAGTCACCCAATAAACAAAACTTATTTATACACAAAATTATAATACGTAACAAACAATGAACGCAAAATTTGAATTGGTATGTCCATTAGAAAATTTCATATTCGCAAACCTCAAACCATAGTGAAAGTTGCGTGTTCTTTTCAGTAGCATAACTTTCTAGATGTCTGTCACTAAGAGTATTAATGTAACAATTTTCTTGAGATCTAGTTTTCACACCTCGAACCTGATTCCCCAGTGGAGCATTTTTCCTTGAAACTCGTAGTAGTTCACCAAGTTTCAATTTTTCTCATACAAAATTTCATAAAATCGAGAAAACATGTACATCTGGGTATCGGAAAAATCTCCGTAAATCGCAATGAACTCAAAGTCTATACTTCCTAATATGCTCAAAAATTCAAGTAATGAATATTCTTTTCTGGCACCTTATAGATTTGCATTAGCAAATGTCTTGGATTTTACTGACGTGGGAACGTGATGAGTTGTTTTTGACGCACCTCAACCACAGTTCCCGTGTTTGCGCGAAGACATTCTGAAAAATAGGCTTCCGGCTGCAACTAACCGAAGAATGTCAGTCGGATTTTCAGCCTTAAACAAACATAAGAGGAAAACATATCCTTAAACTATTCCTGTGGTGTTTGAGCAACTGGTATTGTGAGTAGCTGGAAGTGGAATAACCGATCATGGCATGCACAAAAAATAGATAGGATGTGTGTGTTTGACCAGTGGCATGGGACAGCTCTTCACGATCTTGTTGTCAATACAGAAAAGTGAAATTATTCGGAGCAGAGCTAAATTGTTTTGTATAAAATCAAGAAACTATACGAAGCGGCCTCAGGGAAAAGCTTTCACCAGAATTGGAGCACATAATTGTGGGCCATTCGTTGAACGGTGCTGATTTTTGTAATTTGGCTTACTTACTTAATTGCAAAAGCCTTTGTCAGTGCTAAATACAGTTATTCGCTGGAAGCAGGGAAATCCAAAGTTGTCTCGTACTTCACAAAGGAGTGGTTGAACAGTGCTGATTTTGATTTTCTGAAGCAAAAAAGGAATACTACAAAAAATCGGTAAAATGGTTTTGAGTGACGAAGTAAAATGCCTGAAAGCCTTTTTTCATGCGTCAGTTTGAGAAAAATCTGGGTACAATTACGTTTATGTGTTTTAATTCGGCCGATAGTGTTTAGAAGCTAAGGTAATGTTGCCCGGTTTCAGTATCACTGGGTCCCCCGAAGAGGTAATTTCGCTTCTTTTGCGCATGCAAGCATTTCATCGAGGACAGTCCAAGGCAGACCGGATGTGCATGCTTAAAGCGGCGGACTGGTAATTAATTCTATTTCCTCTGCACCAACAATTAGTCTGGTTTATGAAGTTATTTGAACATTTCAGAAATATAGAGGCCACAAATATTAGCAGAATAGTTCAGTTGCCAAAAATCTAAATATGTTTTACTCCATGATTTTTGAATTGAGAAAAAATATCCAGAATGTCACATCAAAAGCTCAAAAGCACACTAAAAGCAATCACACACAATAATATTCCCTGGGATACCCAAGCGAAAAAGAACAAACTGAAAAACTTCTACGAAAGTGCTTCGAATGCAACGATTGTTAGCCAGAGCGTATGGCTTATATAGTGAAGCAACTTTTATTCTGGAATTGACGCATGTGGGAGATGAGTTGGTAGTATAGGGCAATCAAAGTCTACAATAAGTTTCAACTTGAACAGTGAACACGAGCTACCACTCACACGTTTTTATAGTTGTTTCCATTTAGTGTGCTATCATTTATATTTCCGTTAATGTTGGGTGGTTTTTAGTATGATAAATTGCTTACTACCAGCCTTGCCTGCAAGCAGGACGTCGTTGCTTGGGACGGTTCACCTGTTCACACACTGTACTTTTTCTGTCTTGTGAGACCTCATTTCCGCAAGCATCCGGACTGCTTGTCACTGTCAATCTACACCAAATTTTCAGGTAACCCGGGAAAAATCACCAGCTTGCCATGTCTAAAACGAGAGAGTAATGAGCTAATGCAAACTGCAGTATCCGTGTTAAAAAATTAAAATTTTCTCCCAAGTTCTTTCCATACGGTGACCAATAAAGGACATTGATCACCATGCTGATGACAACTGAGACGTGTTTATTAATATGAATTTTCAAACGGGGCATTTCCCTGGAGTAGATTTTCTCAACATCAATGTTCCTCATTAGTTTGAGTTGGTGAGGACAAATATGTAAATTGTTGTCAATTTTGACGCACGGAATTCGTACACCAGCCCACAACTAGCCTCGCGCAACTGGCGCTACTAGTCCTGATGTATTCACTTTGAACGTTTTGCCATGAAGATAAAAACGCCCAAACTGTGGTTGAATTTTCAACAGGGAAATAAGTCGTTCAACTTGTAAACCTCACTTAAGGTAATGCCAGTAACCAATAATTAATAATGGTATTAACTCAGTTGACTTTGTTTGTTGCAAACAGTGGTTTTCCCCAATGAAGTATAATCAATTCCTTATGAAGTTCATGATCACGGAAAACGCAGAACACTACATACACGAGTGTGTTATCTACTCAGTAACTCATTTGCGGTACGCACATTATTTCCGTTTGATTGCTTGATCAATAATGAATTGTTATTTTCTGCATTACTAAGGCGCTCATCGGTTGAACACAATAGCCACAGATTAGTTGTTCTGATGTCACACACTGAACACATGCTCAACATCATTTCCTTAGAACATGAGGTGTCTATTTGTGACTGATGGTATTTTCTATCGTCGCAGCTCCGACACTGTTCCTTTATCCACTTGTTTGGACTTTGATGAATCCGGATAGACAATAAGGAACATCGTGCTGACACAGCAACTCAGTTGACAAGATTCCGCCCCAGGTGACAGGGTATAATGAATGTCACAATGATTAAAGCACCAACACCATTTCAGTGATTGATGATTTCCGTATAACCCTTTTCTATCCAGTGTCCAACTTTGGTGCATTTTGTTGTCACAGGCATCGGGTCCATTCACACTCCTTTTGTTACCGAATGCAAAAAATCAATTCCGATATCGTGAGGCGACAAAAACGATCGATCACCTGAGGCGATTGTCGCATAAAGAAATATGGACACAATCACTCAGGTGACTTTGGTAGATGTCTAATATTGAGACCATTCATAAAGTTCATAAAATAATTCAACTAGCTGATTTTCTGTCACATATAAACGAATATCCTACCTCTAATTCTCTATTGAACCGTTTCAGACGTTTTACCAGTAGACGTTCGATCACACACCTTCGGGTTCCTTTGATAGTAAGCTCTGCTGCATTGGAGGAATTCGCACTAATCAGTTTACAACGGGAACCATATGTTTGGCAGACCCCCTGGTTACTGCTGGCGACTGATCTATAGTTTGAATTTGTTATACTTCTAGAGGCGGTAGCATAAATCCGCAGTCAGTAGTCAAACTTCAGAAACGCAGACTATTTCCTATTTTCTATTAACCCCACGCCATCACCATACAAAAATTTGCGAGAGGCACTCAGAATAATTATTCAGTTCATGTCGATCCCAACTGCTACATCACATGGGCTCTTGTTAGGAGGTGAAATTGTCATTAAAACGCTCATTACCACCTCTAGCAAAACTGCCATTTTCATTCTCTAGTTTTGAGTTCGTTTTGGCCGTAAAAATGTATTTATTTCATGATCTTGTTGAAGACCTAGCGGAACTGCTGTTGAGGGGGTGGGCACTTTTGCCAGGTTTCTGTTCGTCCTGGCTTAATTCCTTCTGTAACGGTTGTAACAAGGGCTTGGCGGAACCGACTGTAGAGGTTCGCTGGCTGCAGTGTATCACATCGCATGGGTACTTCTGTTGTAGTTGATTGGCAGACGTTATCTCTTAGTTTGTCCTTTTCCAGGATGCATCCGTGTAGAATATAAAAAATGGTAATGTAATAATAATATAAAGGATTTGTTATCATGCTGCCTTCCATTTATTAGCCTATAATAAATCATTCTATTTTAACTTATATCAAATCGATTTATACTCAGCTGTTGGCCTTAAACCATATGAAGTAGGCTTTTGTGGAGGTGTTCAAGGCAGCATCGGACTGAAGCTCTAACCGCTTTTGGTATAAAACTTCCTTACCTTTCGAATGTGTCTACTAAAATTCCGTGTGTTGCCTTTTGGTCCGACGAACGCAAGTTATTTGTGTGGCGACGGGAATTAACACAATAGATGCTCCTTTGCCTGTTTATGTTGTGACGCTACATCGCAGGGCGTATCCTTTTTCTCTCAAACCAAAATAATCTGAGTCACGCTCCGAAGTGTTTATTGTAACAATGGCTCTATTTCCAGGATTATTTTAGGTTGTTTTCCGTTAACACAGGTGGGAAGTCCCATGTAAAGGTCGCTTTTACACGAGGACTGCAAAATAGGGAGCACTGCTTATCAGCAATAATAGCCTGTAATCTATGAATGGAATTTCTACGCACAAATGTCCCCAAATCTTGGGCCTTAATTGAATGGGACTGGCAAATAAACTTCCCGTTCCTATACAAGGGATCGACCATTTGCTTAAGGCACTGTACAACATTAATGGAATAAAAGGTCAAAGTGTAACTTTCACGCTTTTTTAGGTCATCCATATCAAGGAGTGGCATATGAGTGACCAGCTGATGCATGGTGGTCTGTGTTTAGGCGCAAAAAGTCGTGACCATGAAACAGAACATATTCTATTCCATGAGGGACACGAACACGTAAAAAAAGGCACGTGGACCAAACTCCGTAGGGGCGTACTCTGCCAGTACCCAAGCGATTGTACAATTACTTAGGAAGCATCGACGTCAGTAAAATTGGACTGTGAGAAATTAGCCTACAAAGATGCTTCTATTGCACACTTTCCACAGCCGTATCCATAACATTCTCGTTACAAATTTTGTCGCGTTTATGAAATTTCAATCTCAGCTGGTGCAATCAGTGCTGCACTAGATTGGTTGGAATAAAGTTAGGGAGACGGACAGCTTAACTGCGCACGCAGAGATATGAATGGCACATAAGGAGACCAAGTCAAATACGCAAGTACTTAGGCTGTTTGTCTTTGGCAGGTCGGAAAATGACATGGAGTCTGGGACCGCTAAACTGTGACATTTGCAAACCGCTAACCAAAGGATGGTCCAACCTGAGGGCATTTATCTCTGCTCCTTAGTAAGTCTGTAAAAACGGATCTTTCTATAGCCATCAACGCGGATAATTTACAAAAATTCAGTTGTCCTTACCAAATGGTCAGCCAGGAAACCTGGACTAGATTTCAAAGCCGCGTTGTTGTCACACGGCATTGTGATTTTGGCCTCGAAGTAAACAGGATTTTTGGACAAGAATATGACTTAGCAGCTAAGCAAGATACTGAATGCGCAATTTCTTAAAAGCATTTGCTCTAGTTTTCTAACATATATTCATCGAAGCTGGCACCCGTGATTACTTCGCGAAAGGGCGTGTACGAGTCTTATTATCGAACGCTGTATTGGGTTGATAGGTTGCAGTTCTGTGAGAATATGGAATAAACGGCGCAGAGGTGGACAATATATTCAAATCTACTGAGGCTACGATAACTCGTTTGAGATCAGGAAAAATGCAAGTCATGAACAATATTAAGACAGCGAACGCTTATCAGAACCCAGTGGAAGGTCGGTTTAAGCGTACAGGGTGGTTGTGAATACAGTCCCATTGAGACCAGAATGTCCTTCTGCTTTTACGGTCTGTCTTGAAACGGACAGGAGGAATAATTTCGCAAGACCAACCATCACTATAGAAAGTTCTTCTGTGAAACTGCCATCCAGCCACCCTTGGTACAACAGTTTCTTCAAACGTCGATATTTATTGACATGTTACTTTCAGCTGGACTCAGACAATCAGTAAATATGAAGCCGGTGGAGTTAAGCTGCAAATATTGTGCCATATTTAATAACATAGTGGTAGCCAATCATCGAGCGAATTTCTTACAAGGAAATTTCTCATTTTTTCCTTATAAACGCGCATGAAAAAATTACCTGTGCTCATGCTGTACGGCACTAAGAATTCGTCGCCTTTAAACCTCTTAAAAAGTCATTGGGTGAGGATTGATCGGACCCAAACATTGCGACTTTTATAGTTTCTGTGCTGGATTTCCCGTTGGATCGTTTTTAAACAATGTGCGATAAGATAATCATCTCCTCTCTACACACTGTCACTCTAGCAAAGGTTGATGACAACCAAATGTGCCTGTGCAGGTTGAAAAACGTTTGTCCAAGGCCTTTTGAGCGTCATTTTGTGGTCCTTTCTTATTAATTAGGTTGATGCGAATTGTTTTGTAACATGCCTCACGCTTTTTTATAAATTGACTCCAAGACAATCAATGCAACATCCGCAAATACCATAGGTTATCCTTCTCTCTAGCTGCTCCTAATGATGCAAAATGGCCTCGTTAAATAACGGTCATACGCATATAATGTTAGCAATCCCTTGCAGTTGCATTGTTGACCCGTTTGACCGAAATTTGTAAGCTTACGCTTTGCCATTTGCTAAGGATGCATGATAACTCCAATAGAGCTGACGCTTGTATCTTCAGTTTGCATCTAGTAACAGCCCGTTCACGTTTGACTTAATGACTCCATAATTTGATTTTTCGCTCCTTGGCGTACATCATTGTGATACCTAGTTGTGTAAATCGTGCCAGCGAAAATTAGTTCTTGTCACTGAAACTGATCTACTAGGCCAGGTATATTTCCACCTGATAATGACTGATTGGTGAAATCTATCATATGCAGCACTTTAGCAGTATGGGGTTTGTTATTTCTGTTGGGCGTGGATTTACGGGTAAATAAATGACTGTGAGGTATAGTTACTGAACAGCGAACACAAGCAACATTTGTTCCATCACGTATAAATGCTCGTTGTTTGTAATTGGTGTTGCCTGCGGGTAAAGTGCTATTTTTGTTTAGTCCTCGGATGTCTTGGTCGTTACCTTCTGGTAAACCTTGAGATGGATTTCGGGGGTAAAATACTGAATAGTATGAACAATTCACGGTTCACAAATACCACACTGATGTGTACAGTAGATGATGATCCTAAGCGCTCATACAATGTTTACGGAACGCGTATTATGATTTTACAATACGGAAAAGTGAAAGTACAAATAGGCGCTGTTCTTCCCACTGGGACGTAAAACCTATTGAATTCATCAATCGCGGCCTCGAATGTGTACGCGTAAATGAAAAAAAGTACACCGTCCACTGGTATGTGTATTTTCGCAGCAACTAAATGAGTTTCCTACCGCCAGGTCATTTATAAAGGTTTTCTTATAGGAGACAATCTTGCTTCATGGGATGAACTTTTACATTCTTCTGTATTATCTCACATTTCAAAAATCCCTTTCTTCCAAGCGTACACTTCAACTTGCCCATTTGTTTCTATTATGTCTACCCAGAACTGACAGCCACGTTCTGAAAAATGTGTCTGAAAGAGGACTGCATAGCGACACTTCGCGTGATTTCTAATGAGCAGGTTAAGCATTTGATTTATGGCGGTTGCTGTTTATTTTGAGTAAGCAGGGATATTCTTTTCACAACATTTTTCGTGAGTTATTCTCGACACTCTGATGTGTTGTCAGGGTAGTTCGTACAAAACGAATGAAAAGTAAAAGCCCGGAGGCGAAATGCCAACTAAGTATTTACGAACTACTACATCCCCGACCAATTTTCAACCAGTAATAGGATTCGGACTGTCCATTCGTAAACGGCGCAACATTCGTCATATAAGAGCAACTTTACTACCACTGAAAGGAGGAGAACCCTCCGCTGCGAAATTATTTATTAGCAAACACGCAACAAGCGGCTATAAGTTATTAGACACGAAATTAAATATCTCTTCTAAAACGAGTTTTTAAAAGTGAACGCTTCTTAACTGTTGGGCGAGTATGAACAAACACTGCAAAGCAATTCCATAATTTCTATAGTAACCTTCACGGATTCGGCGGCAGAGCCTGGACACTGGAAAATAGGCTACTTGCATGCCCCACTAGTAGTATACACCGTTACACCAGTCAATCTGAACTACTGCTATAACTTTACTCGGTGCAGCACGTTTTGCGAAGCGCCTATAGATGCTAATAGTTAAGGGGCATTAACTTCGGCCTTTACAGAAATTGTCCAAAATCCACCCTCTCCTACAAGCATTTTTGTAATCGGTACATTTGTATTATACGTGTGTTGTATAATTCCATCTAGTGAGTGAGTTAATTGTGGTTTGTTTTCTCCATCCACAACTTTTGTGTAGTTAAGATAAAGAAGTGACTGTGTATCTCACCAATACTATCGTTCTCAGAAATGCACGCATTTTTATGTTCCACTTTGAGGATATCAAATGGAGCGACAAAACGGCTGTCTTCTAAATGGTGACCTCATTTCAGGTTAGCTCTTCGTAGAAGAATGACGGAACGGTAATGCACTACTCATAAGGCAGCTGAAAATTCTCCAACAGCCTGCGACCGGTTTTGCCCATTTTGGGACCCATCAAGTAGGCGTGAACGAGAGATTCAGCTTGGTTTCAGGTGAGTCCCTCGCAAAACCAAATTTGTTTGCAAATGAGGGTATTTCGCTAATTTCGTGCAATTTGGTTTCAAGTAGAACATAAGGTAGACGGAAACTCGGGGACTGCACCTACCTGATGAGCCCCATAAAGAGCGAAACCAGTCGTGGGCTGTCGAAAAATTCTCAGCAACTTTATGAATAGTTTATTACGTCCATACATGTATCGCGGTACCCCGAATATCGTAACAATATGTACATGAGGCGGCCCGGTGCAGCACATTCAGTTGCACGGAAAGATCACAAAAGAGAGATTCAGCTCTGTTCCAGGTGAGTCTCTCGCAAAATCAAATTTGTTTGCAAATGAGTGTATTTCGCTAATGACGGAACCGGTTTGCCAAAGCATTCCGATTGCAGTGAAACAAAGAGAAATAATTTTTAGACGGTATTCAGTATCTGAAACTGCATTACAATGGTGGCGTTTCATATCTGTGTCCTGTTAAACAAGAGCATGCAGCGCGAGTTCCGAACGGAGTAACCTAATTAAGACTTTTGATAAGAAAAGTGTAGTCAAACTCCACAAATACAGTTTACTGAGCAGCCCTCCTTTTCTATTTTTAGTGGATGTTTTGGCTACGGATCGCTCCATGTCGTTACTGTGGAAAATGAGTTCAACTCGGACTTATCTCACCTGCCTCTTACGTAAAAATTTATCAAATGTTGTAAGTAATGAAGCTTTAGACCATTCAGATGAGTAGCGCGAGTAAGATTCAAATTCCTTTTCCCCTTTTAGTGCACGGTGTCCATCCGTATAGGCAGCATTAGCCGAATAAAGGCTAGTAACTCAACACTAATTATTAAATCCCAGTTTTTCTTGCCACTGTGGGAGGACAGAAACGATGAGAAGTCTAAATTGCCCTGATTTTCCAAATAAAGGATGCTTTGATAGTTCCCATGAACAGTCCCTTCTTCGACCGTGTACAGTATAAGTAATAGACGTACCCTATGGAACCCTATATTGCCAATGTCAATAGTGTCTTGGGGGTGTGTTATCCGCACCCGTTTAAATAGAAGTCCTAGGGGTATTTTCTGTGTATTTTGGGAATTCCTGAGATGCTCACCTGCAGTGATGCTAGAAACAAGGCGAAAGATAATTCAGTACTTTCTGGCAGTTTATTATATACAACTTAATTTTAGGGACAAAATCTCAACTTCATAAAATAAACTCAACTTAGTCTTGAAACAAAAGTTGCTAAATCCCGAGAAGCTCAAAATATTTGCGAGAATCACCCCCAGCCTAGCTGTCAGGTATTTGCTAGCTGGTGTGCTTTGAGGATACTTATTCACAAGTGCAACGGCTTTAAAAAATAAGTTATTCACTTGCTACATCTTGAGTGTTTTATCAGAGAAGTACCATTGGAATACCAAGATTGCTTACTACCATGGGACTCATGGGACATTTACAATTAATCTCTTTAACCCTGTCAAACGACAGCGTACGCTCGCTCATTACTCAACCCAATAGCGAGGTTTCAGTTTAACACTTTTAGTTTAGTTATCATTTATTTAAAACTATTTTTCCTGAAAAAAATCATGTCGTGAGGAGCTAAGTGGTTGTTGTATACCGTAGATCTAGCAAAGACTTGTGTCCGATCCATTAGTGACGTTCCTCCTTCCCTTAGGTATTGTGACCATGTTAAAACGAACAAGAAGTAAAAGCAACGCAGCGATTCGGTTTGGATTACGGATAACCAGTAAACGGTACTGGATGCAAACGACCATAGTGTAAAACGGCTGTTAGCCATGCTGGCTGTAGTGTGAAGTCAAGTACAAAAGAGCTCACGTGGCACACCTAAGTATTCAGCCAATTGTCTGAACCTGTGTAGATGTTACTCTAGTAAAATTCGAAGCCAGTGAGAAAAAGATTGAGCTTAGATTTTGTATGAGGGAATTAGCCAGCGAGTGAAACCAGTGGCTTCATTAAGGTTATTCCGTAGCTCACCATGCATTTGGGTTCCCAATAAATAACCAATTAAGCCAGTACACACATCCTGAAAGGCACTCTACAATTTGCATATTTTTACTCAAGTCCATCTATCAATTCAACGAACTGATATATTCCCACCTGCAAGGAGATTAACATTCTTTGCGTTGGACTGTGATGAATGTGACACGCAGGTATGTCGAAATAAGTGAAACAGTTTCTGAGTAGCGTCGTCTGTAGAGACAGGGAACGGAACCGCACAACCTTAAATGCTGTGCTCAACCATAGTGCAAGTTGGTTGGATAATATTCGGGTGATGAGGGAGCGAAAATTGAACATGCAAAAGCGGGAACAGTGATACGGTTTGGCGGATTGAGTGGGAAAATGGTAGTTCACTGACTGGTTCGGTTGTCACATTTTAATTTTGCTCTTTTAGCTTTTCCACACGCAAGCCTAGTTTCATTTGTCATACCGGGAGAAAAACAGGACTAACTTCTAAGTTGATCACATTGTTGGCAATGCATAATATCCAGGGACGGCGAATGTGTATTCGAGTGCGTAAACACCGCTCCTGTTGTTTTGGCCAAGGCACTCGCAACATTTAGTTTGTCTGCCAACCTAACAACATTTGTGTCGCTTATTTTCAAAGAAGGATTTGGTTCATCTTTCCGCACAACCTAACTTAATTTGCTCTGGGGATTCATTTAAGTCATTTAAGTACATTTAAGTTTCAATCACCAATAAAACTGAGTAAAATCTAACAATTTTTGGTTCAGCGTCTTCACTAAACGAGATTTTTTCATTGTTATTAACAATTATTGCAGTTTCCAGGGGAGTACCGGAAATCTGAACATTTCGACGCTGTTTGAGGCCTTTTCGTATGGGCACACTGTTTCCTTTTCCAAATTGTTTTGCAAGTACGATGCAAACAATTAAAGCGGGGTTAAGTGTGTTCTCCCTAAAACACTCAGGTCATTGCAGGTCAGGGTTTTTTCTGTTTCCCGCCTAAATTAAGTAACTTGTATGAGCATGTATGTTAAACACACTGGGAGAATTCAGTCATTAAGTTATTATATTATGTGAGCCAATACGATCGTCATACAACATTCCTTACTATGGATGTTTTTGAAACACATTGTTCCGCTGCATCGCTTCGTATGCCCTTAAGATACTGTGTTGATGCAATGAAAAAAAACCCGACTCTTCCTCTCGTCGGACAATCCTATCAGGTGGGATCGCGTTGATCGTAACGGATAAATGGATTCATATCATAGTTGCTCAGCTACCAGCTAGTAAAATAAACAATTCCCGTGGAAAAAAACGACTTAAAATATTATTCTTATGCATCCGAGGATAATCCGGCAAAAGCGGCCTGTAGGCTATGAGTAATTGTTCATTACCAATATCCGTGTCCTTCGTTTCGGTAGTCTCAGGTATAATATTTCCATGTTTTAGCGACATTCCCGCGCGACGTTGCAGAACAAGGGGTATTGTTCGCAGCTGATTGAAAGCTTCAATGCGTTAGGGATATGTAATCCAAACAGCAACGTTTGTCACCTTTTGACCAAAAATTTCTCAACATATATTTGTCTACATAAACCAGTCTAGTTGGATCAGGATCGTACAGTGCTGGATATGTTCTGCGGCTATTTTTGAGGTTCATTGTCGTTAAGCGTACTACTGATAGCCATCACATAGTTCAAGGCAGGTATTTTTCCGTTTGCACTGCCACTCTATTCCTTTCAGAGGAATAGTATGTATTCTCCAGTATTGTGTAGGGCTATCCAGAGTCATGAATATTTCTGAAACTTTTTCACCTGATATAAAATGAAGCTATGATGTACCGTGAATGAAACCACACCCTGCTGTGCTTATTCATGCTTTACTGGTGCATTCTTCCTTTATCATTGTGTGGCGCCTAACAACTAGTATTTACTGTTGGTTTTCCAAGCTACGATGATGCGTATAAAACCACGAGGAGACCTCTGCATACATGCTATCTGTGGATTAATTCGCTGCATTTGTTACCAATCCCACGGTGACCTATATGAAGCAACAACGACACGTAGGTCTAGTCAAATGAAGTGTTATTGGCAATACATTGTTTTGTTGCAGGAAGCAGCGCTACTGCATGTTAGTACTGTTAAAAATTCTCTGGCAGGTGAGAAAATTTGATGTGCACGAAAAATGACTCTTCCACAGTAGCCGATTATTTTGCATATAATACTTACACTCGTAAGGAGATGCCTACAGGCGATACTGCCTTACAAAAACCCACATGTAGAGCTGATATCAACTAATTCCAACCAGAACGCATTATCATATTGTCATATTGTCTTATCTGATACGTCCCGATAAGCCAAAAGGATTCTTAGGAGAAATTACGGCTGCCCAGTATGCAGCAGTTTAAGTGAAATTCTTCCACAAGTGTTAATGGATCGCTGCCATGCATCGCTAATATGAAGGAGACGCAGGGCATCCAATTTCATAAGAACACAGGTGGAATATCCGACTTACCCGTAAAGTTCACTGCACTTCGAGCCCAACTCAATTTCCTCGGCAATTATTAAAGCAGATGAGTTCGCTGACTTAGGGCATTTTATTTTCTTAGAACAACTGATTTTGGAATACTACTGATAAATTATTTGCATGCCTTCTCACTTTTACTTAAGCTACCCGTGTCACAGCAAATGTAGGTAATTTATGAATATCTCAGTCCATAACACAGCACTGTTGGTGGGAGTCATCAGCGCCGTCCAGCTTTTATATTCTTGGAAAACTAGAAACAAAATGTTTCTACACAGTGCGACTCATGGTCACAATAACAGTTCTAAACTTTCTTGTCAGGAGCAAAAGGCTACACATAGCTAGCATCCCAATAAACCAGTAAGCTGAAAGAGTAAATAGGTAGAATGACATCAGTAAAGTATAAGGCCTTAGTCTTTAAAACTACACAAAGTTCCTGTCAATATAAATAAGGGGCATAAGGGGCACGTATAGAGGTTGGACGGGGCGTTGTGAAACACTCAAAATTTTCTAACACTACCTGGGGTCAGCATTGTCATAAAATCGTTTGATCATATGTGTAATTACATACTTTTGTACGTATCCTTCGAGAACACAGATAGTTTTAATACTAAAAGTTTACGTCATTTCAGGGTCAGTATCGTAAATTTAGGTTGTTTGACTCTATCGGCGTGAACGAGAAAATTCAAAGGCATATTTAACTTCTGCTCTATTATATACTTTCTGCGAATTGCAAAAGAAACATTTTAATACAACTATTTCCCAAGAACAAACATCATCTTTAAGTGTGAGCAGCTGAAAAAACCGGCGGTTGAATGTAAAGTTCTCATGACTCAGAGTCATTTATTCTGGCCCCTTTGAAGCTGAATAATGGGTGAGAGGCCTGCGTAAATAGCTCTTTAACCATGAATACTCGCTCTGTTTATAGATAGCAAACTTCCAGGTCCTCGTACTTTACCTCGTACTAATAAGCAATTGTACCAGTGCAGAGGCTTCAAGTCAACAAACTTGGAAATGTTGGTTTGGTGACAAAAAGAAAACTCCCATGAAGCTGCTCATTCTTTGTGACACACAAGTGCGCAATTTCTATATATACATATATATAATTATATAAATAAAAGCAACTCGTATACAGTGAAATTTGGTTAGTTTAATTTACTGTGGCACCTCAATTTCTACACACATTTAGCAACTAAACGTAATCCACGCATGTGCATGCTCCGGCTGTCACGTGAGCACAAGTTGATTACATCTAAATTTTATTATATATTGTATATATTCTATGTATTATGTAATAGATTATACCCAGAGAGGCGCTTATCGTATATTTGTTCATCATGATGGAACGCTAGACTTATTTGCCGGTAAGAGAGCCTTGGGTAGATTCCTTAATAAAGTTACCCACAACTGCCCTCATTCACTCTCCCTGGCCTTCTCAGAAGGAACATGATCTCTGGTTGAAATAACACTATCTGGTTGGCCTCGTCAGTCCTATTTTAACGACCTTTGTTCGTTAGCTCAAGTTTGAGCAGACATTACTTTTTATGGCCACTGCTAAGCATATAAAGACTTGCAGCCGGTACACCATGCTGCCGACCGCTGAGGAACCGTTTATCCCACCTTCTGTGAAATCCAGATAAAATCCGTCTATTACCGTGTGGAAAAATTGTTCATGCGCTAGTAAAGATGATTAGCCGGAATTCTCTTAAAATTGTAATAAACTTAAGCCGTACACAGAAGTCAGTACATTATGCTGACCCACTGACTTAGTTCCAATAACATGATAACCATCCGAATAGGACCATCTGAATGATAGTCGGCCTGTCACGAGAGACTCAGCTGGGTTCCAGGCGAGTCTCTCGCAAAACCAAATTTGTTTGCAAATGAGTGTATTTCAGCCTGTTTATTGTTTGCAACCGCAAATAATTAGAAGGTAGGTAAACACGTATTAGTCACTGCTGATGTGTCAGAATATAACCAGTAAAATTAGATGTGAAGATGAACATATATGCGGTAAAAGCATCGCTTGTCAAACACAGAACAACGGGAAATGGGCCATAATTCCCGGGAGTTTCTATTAAAAAATCAAATGTCATTTTATCGTCTTCAACAACACATTCATTATTCCAGAATGTATCGTAGTAGTTCTTACAGAATGGGGACGATTGAAAAGTATCGAAATGGTCAGGCGTGTTATTAGTAAAATACAAAAGGATAAAGAGTAATCCATGCATGCTTTAGTTACTTCAAGTGGCACCTTGGTTAAATTAATGGTGTTGGTGTGCATTGCCGGCGCAATGTTATTTGCCACCTTGTTGCAAGAAAAACGGGCATGTGACGATTGTCTGGAAGAATAAACTACGTCTAACACAATGAATAGAAAGGAACTGGCGGGGAGAGTTTCAGCAGGGTGTAACAGTATCCAGGATTGGGAAGTGCTAGAAATGCAGTGAGTTAAATTTCGAGAATGTGGAACCTTCGGTCCGTCGTTCAAACAGTTTCTTGGGAGCAGTCATATGGTTCACGTAGCCATCCACCTACGTTTCTCATTTGAAGATAGCTGCAACTGCATTGGTCCAGTGAGAATCAAATGAAAGCGTAGTGCAGCCCATAGAATGAGGAACTCTGTGTAAAATATCAACATCAACAGACGCCAAAGGATTTAGTAAGCTGTCCGTAAAGTGCTCCAGAGCAGTGTGTCGGGACGAAGCTGTCTGCGAATTACCGAGGCCAAATGAGGTTTCACCTTGGCAATCAGGATGCGACCGACTAAATATAATGGAACTAGATACTTACGCAACATGTTTCTATACCAGCATTCACCAAATATCAGTCACTGGTTTGGAAAACGTGAGAGCGTTCTCCTCCGTGTGACGTGAAAACTCTGGGCAGGGCACCACAGTTCTGCAGTTTCACGATCGTCATTAGCCCTGCACAAGATGATAGTTGGATTGACAAGACTTAATAATGGAATGCAAAACAGACCAGCGTTCAGCACCATTTCTGTGTTCGATCTTTTAAGCTTGTTGTACGTATGTAGAAAGAATCCCAGATTCCCATTGTAAAGCAGTGAGTAGCATCAGCTTACTGGCGATGCGCATGATACAAAACCCTTAATACTGTGCTACTCAGACAGCCGCACCATTAAACTTGTTCACATTGAACTGATACACCCATTTTACAACAAGTGGGGTAAAGAGAAACCACTGTATACAGTCATGTATTGTTGAAACATCTTCAGCTGTATTGTCAGTTACCAATTTGGATACGAAGACTAGGCTGTTCGAAAAATAATATTATACTTTTTCATGCTTAGCGCCCCGCGCGTAGTTTTCTAATAACACAAATTCGGCTGTATCGATTCAGCACTTCTATGAGTGTTTCCTTGATAATACAAGTTTTAACAATTCTCTCTTTAAAGTAGCTTTTCCTGCAACAGAATCATATTAAGTTTCATGAACGCACTTTTGTTAAACTAAACGACTTCCGCTGATTGCGTGTGGTGGACCAGAGGAATGTAAAATGACATTCAGAGAACAGAAGCAAATCCCAAATATATCGACACAAGTTACTGCGTGATACAGTCTCGCATGAACGAAAAACTGTGGGTCTGTGCTGAGTAATTGTTTTGCGCCAAGTAAACCAAGAGGCTTTTTCGTTGTTATTAGATTGAACTGTGCACGGTCCGTCCTAAAAAATCACGTGCATTGAGATTGAAATGTGAAGCAACAAAACGAAGGTTTACTGACTAACTTTCGCTATTAGTGCAAAGCTTAGCGAGATTGTCATGCACTATTTTGCTTTTCATATCCGCAGTTTGCCTGGCAGACGACCAACTCAGCTGTTACTACGTTAGAAAAGGTCATCATCCCCGGATTGCCGAAGGCAATGCGAATTTACAAAAGGTTCTTCCAGTTTTTCTGCATTACTGTCCGTAGTGGGCTTCAGTCTGCATTCCATGGACATGCACAAACTGCGCAGCATGAAGTGCAAGAAAAACTGTAATCATTGTATGGTAATCCGTGACATATAGCACGCAGAAAGTCGCACGTTACATCCTCATTTTGGACAGCGCTGCTTGATGAAAAGGTTAGCTGAATTTGTGGTTTGTTTTGTCTAGAGTTGTAGTAGTGCACTGTATGCTAAACGGGTGAAAATGATTTTAAGATCGAACCAATTTCACTGTGCATTTAGCATTATACAGAATTATTTAAAGCCATTTGTTCGAAGTCGTCGGAAGTCGGTGTTATAACATTTTCTTTGTATGCCCTGCGGCAATTCTACCCACGAGTTCCAAGGCTGATAATAATGATCTCGTCTCGCTTGTTCAGATACACCCACATTATTCCTCCAAAATATTTCAGCTTACCGTGTGTATATCATTCGGCCGTTTGCTGCGTACGTTAAAACCCAGAATAACGAGGTGGCAATCAGTCAGTAACTAGAGCAGATCTTCTTTTAGAGAAAAGACGTGCAGAAAGTAAAACGGGGCTGCGGAAGAACCATCACGTAAACTTTGAAGGACAAGGGTCATTATAAACTGTCATATACTTTGCGTACAAACCACTCTCATATGAGCAATACTCCTCCCATCCTGGCACAAATGTTATAGAATCAATGGTCTGTACTGGTTTGTAACTGCTGCCGGCCAGTCGAACTTGAGTGTTAGTACAAACGGTTTTGTGCGCAGGGTTCAGGTTTGGGCGATCGGAGTAATGTCACCTTAAAAACAGCATGCAGCGGAGTTTGGGTAAACGTCGAAAGGTTTGCCGACACTCGATACACTAACTGAAAGGCTTTGGTAGGAACGAGAGTATCATTAGAATCAATCGAGTGCATAGCAGCCGAACTGATTTTAGGCTTCCAAATTCCCTGGGCGCACCACAATAGAAAGTGTTCACAGATTCTCTCGAACGACTGCCTTGTTTCGCAACCACCATATGATGCCTTGCAGTAGCTTTCGATCAGCAAAAGCATGTTGTGGACTGCGGCAAACTGTCGTTTGTTTTCATACTCAGGATGGGTTCGGAACGCCAATTTTCTGACAAGTGGGTCGCTCCGATACCTTTTCAGAGCCTCCGCGTCACCCTTCCCGTCATTGCTGAGCGGTAAACCGTTGCATACCAGTTCCTTCACAACAGATGCTAATTTCGATCCTGGTTTTACCGGCCAAAAATGGACATGTTGCTCACTACAGGTCTGTTTACACCGTACCGTTCTATGGAGCTTCTTATAGTCTTACCGACATCTAGAAGGTTGGTACTCTTCCGGCTTTTTTACTTGTAAAACGAACTTGATTTCCAGGTGTGTTGAGTTAAGTTCCGTCGGAATCTCCTTGGGAGTGAGCTCAATTGGAGCAAAGACAATTACGTCATCAACCTGGAGTTTATAAGGTGTAATTAGTTCCAACATGTAATTCAGTTGATGTTCTTCAAGCTTGCCTATTAACATTCGCGTTGCCATTCACTTATCAAATCAATGGCCGAAAAACTGGAGCCTGTCCGGCACGTTAATATCAATGCAGCCTGGCTAGTATCTTAGTATAACTGAGAAGCCTAGCGCAACCAGGGAGTAAATGACTTTCTAACATTTAAAAGTCCGCCAGCTGAACTTGTGTTGTTGATAAGTTGTAATCAGTTGAGTAAAGAACTTCAAGACAGTTTTTTCATATGCCCATGCTCCAAGCTAACTCAGTAAATGCTATCGACTTTGCAGCATTCTTGATCAGAGAGTATAAAACCCCGTACGAAGATGCTTTTAGATTGTCCCAACACGGAGTTCATTGGACTTTAGGATTTCACGTCAGTGCACTTAGGGAGACTGGCAGACAAATGGGTTTTCGTCTGCTTACTTTTGCTGCAAAGCAAAAGTCGCATACTTCACCACCTCAGTTTGTTAAAATATGTCCCAATCAACCTGAAAAGTTGAGGGCTGTTTTTCAACTGGCCAGAGTCTGGGAAGCAAGCGGTTCTTAAGTGCATTAAGAAAGTGTATCTGAAGCACCAGTGGGCGCCCTTTGTATACGATCAAAGAAGTGGTGTTTGTAGCGCTCCATCAACACAGAACGCGATATTCACTACAAGTTTAGCCCCGTAAATAAAAATTTGTTTTATATTCAGTGGGAACCTGCATTAAAATGTACGTGCAACACGTTTAAAACCTTCTGGGCTGATTGTACAGTATTACAATCTGAAATCGGCAACCAATTGTGAATAGTTAATTTCACTTAATTACCACCTAGTAAATTCATGCCAAAGGACTTCTGCACGAATAATTACTGAGGACAATCTGGCATAGAGTAAACCTGACATCAGTGATAGTTATTTTCACTCTGACGCTTGTGGTCAAAGATACCTTTAGGCACGACTGGCTCAAAACGAACCGTTGACTGAAATATCCTTGGATCGTCTACTATTTTCCTTTGATGGTCAAGATACACAATCCTAAAAGCCGACACCATTTGCGCACTCCTCGGTGCTAATTTGGAGCAATTTTACCCCATGATGCACTAAGTGGCCGATCTCAACAACGCTGCCACGGCAGTCTCAACGTTTGTCACGATCTTAAGAATTAATTCAAGGGAAACACCTTGTCGATTAGGTTAGATGGGAACCAGTCAATCTATTGTTGACCTCAACTGTTGTCAATGCATCATAGCAGTTTTTCGCACTCTTTAATTATCGGTATCCACATAGACTGTAGCACGCAGATTTGCTTGTGTCTACATCGATTTGGGCGTTTCATAAGAAAGTCTCGCTGATTTTTACTAAAATATCGGGAAAAGATACAGCATGCAATCAATAAAGTTCTCCGAATAGCACGTTAATTACACGACACATCGTACACTGGACATTTAGTAACTGAACTGGGCACATCCCTATGAAGGCGTAAGTGAATCTAATGGTGGTCCGTTTCATAAGAAAGTCTCGCTGATTTTTAATAAAATATCGGGAAAAGATACAGTATGCAATCAATAAAGTTCTCTGGATAGCACGGTAATTACACGACACATCGTATACTGGACATTTAGTTACCGAACTGGGCACATCCCTATGAAGGCGTAAATGAATCTTATGGTGGTTGAGGCATTATCTTGTGATTATTTTCGGAACCTGCGGAGAAACAAACACCCATTTAGGAAGATCCGGGTATTAATGTAGTTCAAAATGAACTGTTGCAATAGACCTCCTTCTGATGAGGAATATCTAAATTTTGCTCTGCATACGCAACACATGTCCCAACCAACGCACCTTCTGGTGCTAGACACCTTCATCAATGGAAGTCCCTATTGCACAACCAAAAACTCGCTTGCTACTTGACTCGTTACGGATTCTCCGACACCAATCCACAGGAGCTAAGGTCCTGAGACAAAGAATGTCGAACACATGAATAAGTCTCAGTTCCGCTGCTCGAACAGGCCAAGTCGCACTTATGTATGACTCCTGGTTACCATTCTGACAACTTGACGCACACGTTGCTTTTCAAGTGCTCATCTCAAGTGCTTCTCCTAAGAACGGTATTTTCAGCCTCGTCGTGTGGTGAAAATATGTGACTGCCAGAGATTTCCCGCATTACTAATCCTTTTGTTTGAAATCGGCTAGTATCACAGGGGAATTCCAGCCGGACAGAGTGAACGCAACAGTTTAAACACACTCACTCCCATCTAATGTTGACTCCGGCTGACCAGGCCATGATGCTGATCGGTTGATTATGCTTTTAAAGAATGTCAAAACGCTCTAGAATTGTAAACTTACAATTCAAGCAATGGTTTGAACACTGGTTCGTCCATGCTAGCGAGTAATATATTTATCACCAAACTTCAATGAAAACGCTCAGCAGGGTATTCGTTTTAGATATCTTTTGTATGTCTTAAGCTAGTTGAATCAGATGTTGATCTGTCCGGTTGGTCGAGAGAATCGATTTTGTAAAAATCTCCCAAGACAGCAGTTGTGCTTCGGCTATCGACCTGCATGTATGCAAGCCCCTTGATCGACGACAGTCGAAAGATGTTTGGAAAATTTCTGACTAATGTCGGAGTTGGTGCGAATGATTTACCCGTATGCTTCCTCCTTAGTGTACCAGAAGATAACTGATAACCTCACCTTGTTTTCTGACCATCTCAAACTTTTTTATCAACCCCAGTTTCCAGACTTGAAACAGTTTCTCAGCTTAATATATGTTTTGTTTAACATTTGGTCTCTCGCCTAAAGTGTTAATCACCAACTGTGTTCCGGGATATGTCAAGCATCTCAAACTTACGAAGAAATCTGACCAGAATAGAGACTTAGTAGAACATAATACACTTTACCGAACTCGTAGTTTTAAAACAGTAAAGCACGCCAAAGGCGACGCTAAAATTATTCAACGGCAAAAGTCCTAGGGGTTGGTTGTGACACTTGAGTAACTCTTAATAGGCGCACCTGCCTTGGAACATTAGGGTGATACTCTTTGGTATGTTCGCACGCGTTCACAGTACAGTTTTTAGCACAAACGGTAGAAAACAGGAAGGCTTCAGGTCCATCTGTAGCAACGGAAATGTGACGAAGGTTCTGAGGAACCACTGTTATTTCCTGGACAGTGTACACACAACATGTCAACAGTTTTTAATCTAACTCTAGCCTGTGTATAAACACCAGCTTAAATGAGCACCATGTTTCCCGGCTCAGCAGCGCCACGACATTGATCCCTCCTCGAAAAGATTTTCGCACACCCAGATTTTGCCACTCTTAAATGCATTTTACGTATTGTCATGTGCATACCACTTCTCTAATTGACTGTATAAAGCCCTCCTCTCTTAACGAACTGGACATCTCGGCTGACAAGAATTCTTTATAATGCACGAAACGTTGCTGGAAACAGCCCGTTTCCTGGAATTGTGCTTAATGTCCTTGGTATTTTTTATATGAGATTCTATTGGATGGCGACCGAAATCAATGTTTCACAAGACAAGTACTTGGTTCCGAACTCCAGCTACGATGGATTGGCTCGTAGCGAATAGTGTGCTCAACAAGTGAGGATAAAGGATGAGAATGTGAGTCCAGAAAAAATATTGATTTTCAGTAAAGTCTGATTTTCAAGTTTCCAGCATCCATATGCATCAGCATATCACAGTTAACGTGACGTACGAACGAAGCTTTCATTCTCACAAACCTTTCTGGTTTGTCACTCTAGGCGAATTTAGATGACAATGAAGACGAAGTCACCAAAGACCTTGGTAAGTAAAGCTTTCCGTTTTGTTTATCACCTCATCAGAAGCATCTAACCTGAAAATTTCCGCCCACTGATGATCCGATGAATCAATTCATGTTCTCAAGTGAAGCGATTCACTAACCTGTTTGTTCCATGCAATACTTCGCTGCAATTCTTCTGGGTAGTACCTGCCTACATTGTGTCATGCACTGTAGCTCCTGCCAAGTATGTTGGGCAATAAAATCACTTTTCAAGAACTTCCGTATATTTCAAGCATTTTGTACTTTATGTGAGGCAGCAGTTATTAGTCTCCATTTTCGCTTATCAGAATTCTCTTTTCTTAGCTCTCGAATATTCATGGATCGGTTTCGATTTGAATTGTAAAAGAAGTTACAGATATCCCACATTGTTGTTTGTATTTCCTAAACAATATCGTCGTGAGTCACTGCAGGTCATTGATTTAATCTCTTCAAGTTTCAGCATTTTTGACTGGTGAACCTTACTCTTCTGAAGCGGAACAAGTGGCCAGTACTCTTAGCTTACCCAAACGGAAACGTTTTATGTTGCGTTGATTTATTTGATATCAAAATGGGCAATGCAAAACTGATATGTATTTTAAGTGAACGGGCCACACAAGACAGGGTACACCAAAATAAACCCAACGCAGCTCAGTTCGTAGTGAAACACACCATTGATCAACACTATTTTGGCTCAAGCCGACAAAGCTGCTGAATGATACCCACTGACCCACTTCTACCAAATGAATAGGATCGGTTAACCAATAATATCGCCAGTCATTTTGGGCATATATGGTCATTTTGAACGCTTCGGTTTGCTACAAGAATCCAATACACTATTTTCTTAACGTGGTCAGGCTTTACCTCGTTTAGGTTGTTCTCCACAAACTAAGCCATGCTTCTCCGTGAAGATTCATCTCCAGTGTGTTTTTCTGAAAACAAAAAATTCTAATAATGCTTGCCGCGGCATTTCCCAAGGTGACGAGCAGCCTAGTGACATCACAAGACATTCTTTATACTGTTTGCAACAGCGAAAATCTGCGAGCTGGTTAGAGTTCTAATCAATGCGCTCGTTCTGGAGTTGCATGTTCACTGGTGTGCGAACCACATATGTTTCCACTTAAAAACAAATTTCCAGGGCTGAACATGCATACAAATACAACCACTGATCATAGCAATCGAAGCATTGCACTAATTTTCTGTTGATCGTCGCATCATCATACACAACAGAACCTCTAATACCATAACAGTCAGTGAAATTATAGAGGACGAAAAAACGCGACCGACCTGGTGAATAAACTCTCACTGGCAAATACTCCGGTCTGGTATAAAACGAGATAAAGTTGTATCATCAGAGAAGAAATTTGTCTGGCGTGTCTTCCTGCAAAATTTGGTCTTATGGGAGTGTCATTTTAATCATCCTACCGATGATATGTGCTCAGTGTCTCTGTATGTAATCAGTTTATTGTTGGTGGTATTATCCTCCGAACCTATTTCATGTAGTAACTGCCTTGATGTTTTGTGGGATCGAGGTTGAAGAGGCGCAGTTACATTTATTTCTATCCCTGAGACGAATGATGAAAGTATTGGTGATGTATCAGGGGCACCGAGGCACAATCCGCAGTGAGGGTTTTATCATCCTCAAAGTGTGGAATAATGTAGCCATCAAAAGTGTACAGAAACTTGGCGGTTACGAATCACATATGGGTGTAACTGAGGTCCGTTGTAGTTTCCTCATCTGTATCGACACGTTGGTTTTGTGAACAAAGTGGGGTTCGAATATAAAATCGGTAATCTGACCCTCGGTGGGCAACCCGCCTTTTGAAGTTGTGTTTTCCTGTGTGTTGTCTAATTGTGCCTGTGTAATTCGCGTGTCGAGTATTTTGACTTCACTTAAGAATTAAAGCAAGGGATTTTACCCATCTCTTTATTTGCGCACGTTCACCACTCTTTTGCGATTTTCTCTGGAAAAAACAGCGAAAAATTTCCACAAATTCTGAGTAACTGACGCTCCTTTAAATATAATACGAATTTGTCGTGAACTTACACGACTTTGCTCTCCATGACTTCACCCTCTTCGCACAAATTAAGCAATGGCAGTAAACTACGTTAAATCGTCATTCTAATTGTGTTTCGAATGTACTGTTTTGGATCATTGAAAAAGTGACCCCCATTTATGTGTATTGCAGAGAAGCTGGATTCGGAAAGACTGGTTGGAAATAATGGCTCTAAATCTTATAGTGTAAGACATCCTAGTAAAAAATCCATCTGGCTATCTTCTGCTAAATATCGAACACTTCCCTATTATTCTGTTTTGCTTTCATCTGCTCCTGAGTTCGTGCAATGTAACGTCTACCACATCGTGGTGAACTGTTCAAATTGCCTCAGACTTCTTAATGTGAGGTCTAGCTTCGGCATTTGTTAAACGTAATAAATTTCACTCATCCTGGTGGTTGTGAAAAAGTAACCCTGGACTTTTGGAACACTTTTCCGAAATTATTTTTCACTATAGGATTGACTTCATCGTCAAAAACTCTACAAGAGTGTTTCCCGAATTACACGCTTCAGCTATTTATGTTGATAAAAGAACCGCTGAAGCATATTCTTCCATATTCTTCCATACATATAATTCAGTGAATGTAAAACTGGAGATGCGTGTGCATGCTCCAACGGTTTGCGCCCTATCATTAGCCCTAAAGGCAGCAAACGTAAAAAATGGAACTTAAAAGATGAACCAGATAGGCCAAGGCTGACTTGGTATTCTTCTCTCATTGGAACAAAACTAGACGCCTTGGTTGAATGAGTTATCTTTCACATGGAGAAATGCGAAAATGAGTAGTGAGCGCAGTGGCGACTAACCACAATGAATGCTGACTAATAACTATTTAGTGCGACCGGTTTTTCACAAATTCTTATGAATTTCTAATAATGTCACCATCACCACTTGGGTGATAAATGCATGCGTCAATACCCCACGTACGATTCAGCGTTGAGCAGCACAGAATGTCACCTAAAATTGTTTGGCTGCACAAAGGCTACATTATGTGACTGTATGTGGAACATAATCTGTGAGGACGCAATAATCCAGAATACTTGCAATATGACAGCTCATGGAGTTTGGAAATAACTTATACAAAGAACATTTTATCACGTCAAATGACATGTTGATACCTTTGTAATAGGTAACAAAGCAACAACAGGCCTTCTGATATGGGTAAATCACTGAGTAAGCACCCGTTGGGTACACAATGTAGTTTACCAAATTGGAGATGAATTCAGCCCTCTGAGTGACACGCAACACTCTTTTTCCCCAATAAAGTTTTAGCAGCACACCTAAACAAAAGTGCTTTCTCACAACAATAAAGTATTTTCTGTTGTGCAGAATTTACAGTAAATTAACCGTCCTACAAATAAAGTGAACTCAAGAAAGTAATGTGAAATATTTTGTATGTTCGCTATCTGCAAGCAGCTTATCACATCAGGAAGGCTGGTCAGTGGATAAAATGCTAGAATAACTACCAGGCTTCCTGTCAACAAAACTGAAATAATCGGTTAAGGGTTTAACACGTACAAACCAATGATTGAAGTGCTGTGAATCAAAAACTGGGGCGTGCCAACAACAGCAAATACTTCCAGTTGTTTTTATGCTGCTTATTAGGTTTTAATTGCCCAGTAAATAGTCTGTGATCGACTTTGTAGGGCGTGGTAAACCTTGCACATATAGATGAGATGGCTAAATGTTGCACTGAGTTGCTCCTCAAACCCGTGACGTAAGTAGAAAAAGTGAATTCTACTAAGTTCTTGCGATAAGTACCGAGTCATCTGGCCAAAAAAGCTTGCAAAACGTACGTACCAGAATAGCTTGGTGCCAAAAATCCTCTGGGATACTGAAAGTTATGCCAAGGTTTACCCAGTTTTGTGCTGACAACAAAACACTCCGGCCAGGGCCCCGGAGCGACCGGAGTTGCCGTTAGCCTCTTCCATGAGAAAATTTCTTTTTGACAACCACAGCTTATTAACACTACATATTCTTCTAAGGGATTATTTAATTTGATCTGTTAACTCTATTCATATGGTTTTAGGCTGGTTAGATGTTTCTCCAAATTAATGATCACGGGAAAATTCCTCGGAGTAGAAAAGCTCGTGCGGACTTGGCACACGTTTTTCAGATAGATTGTCAGTTGTAAAAAAGCTTATGTAAACGGAGGTCTTAGCTTAATCTGAGCCACGGATGTACTTCCGAATATTTCCGAAATGAACAGGCTGCAGAAAAAATTATCCAATGCTTCTTTGGAAACGGTATGCAACATATCGACGTCATATGGATTTTTTAGTCAAAACACAGCGTAGTGGAATAAGTTGTAATCCGAAGTTTCGGTTGCTGTGGCTATCTTTTTTCAAGGGTTTCTACAATCAATTGAATGCGAACCAAATGCAGTGTCATTTGGGTCCCCTATCGTGTCTTTCGACTGGTATGTTTCTGTGATCAACTGACAGTCAGATGCGACCAGCTTGTGTGGAAGTTTGTTAGCTCTGTGTGCGTGTAAGCGTGATTGTGTGCACTTTGAATAGGATGTGCCTCCGGATTTTGTTGTGCTGACTGTGATGCGCCATTGTTTAGATGCCTGCGTGACATCTGGCTACTATGCCGCAAAGGTTGCAGTAAGTCCAAACCAGATAGAGGGGATGCTGGCTGAGGCACTGGCTCAGCGCACGTCCATTCCACTTGTGACTTGAATCCTGACTACAGTATACATGTACCATCAAAGTTGATCTGATGGATTGTGCGTAGTTCAAGTGTGTAGAGTTCAATGGCTTAGTCACGTTGAAGATTTTTAAAACTATATTGGATCCCTTGGACGTAATCTTCCTGATACGACGGACACGACGTAGCTTACGGGGTTGGTAGAAACTCTTGGCTTTCTGTAAAATAACTTGATTTGAAGCATACGCTGCAGGTATAAATGTGATGCACACGGCGGAGAATAGTTGTATGGGGAAAAATCTATATTTGCGATTTACCCAACTATCGAAGATTTCGTGCAAGAAAAAACACCACAGAGAGTAACTTATTTTCTATCACTTTGGTGTATAGTACTGTGCAAACATGCGAATATTCGTGTTTTTGTAGACTGTCAAAGGTTTCATGTGGAGTGGTCGGGGAAAATAGCCCAATAACTCAAAAGAGATGCAGTCCGATGTCTACGCATTGGTGGTGGCACGTTCGACAGGTCGGTTGTATACTGTGCTGACCGTTAAAATTCCTTCTTTTAACGGTTCTTTAGGTGTAATGTCCGAAGAATTTCTGCTGCTCGGCAAACAGAAATATATTCCTGTCTTGTACAATGTTAGTCAAGGAATTATGTCTGCTGCACCCTGCGGTTAACGCGCTCCTTGTTATAAACTGACTGTGCAGCTGGCGTGATTGCATGACCATAAATCACCCAGCCAGTTGTTGCGGTATAACTCGACACCTCATCCAGTCCAATCAAAATAGCTATTTGCGCCACCAAGGCCTTTAGTGTTGGGCAGCACTTCCATTTTATCAATTTATGTCACCATTTTGATTGTACTCTGTTTATCAGCTCGCAGTTGCACTTCACTACGTGTGACGTTGTCAGTCATGTAACGGGCAGTAAAGCTTATTTTGGACGTTTGTCTTTGTCCTCTGAGTACGGTTGTCATCTCAGAGAGTCAAACAATAACCTGGCCAAGTAAATCTAAGCTAATCAGCGGAAAACCTGCCTAGACGATGGGTAAAACTATTCACGCAGTTTGTGTTGCAGCTGTATCAAAAACAGCTTTTGAATTCGATTGTCAATCAAACGGTCTTCGGTGAGCCAGCGAGTAACAGAACACCAGTCTTTGATTTTTTTTGCCAAAATTTAATGTAATTCAGTAAAGCAGCAAAAATTATCGTACTTTACAAAAGTTTCCTTCAGGAACACTTGCCTGCCTATCGGACTTGATCAGGTCTAGGGATTTTAATTGATTTCCGTTGACCAGCTGGGGCGCCGTACACACACGAGCTTTCCCGACCGACATTGGGCAAATAATAATTCATCAATTTCGTCGGCCATCTATAAGGTCAAAAACATTTTTGTCCTGATGTACCTACGGAGGCCTGAACACAAACTCATATACACGCGTCGTCCATCGATGGGCACAAACACGGCTTTGTAAGTGCGTTGCCGATTCTGCTGAAGCGACATTGAAAGACTAAGTTGAGGTAGGCTAACGGAGCTAAGCTTTACACGCGAACATATGGTAACAACCTGGAACGGCCGCACAGACATCGAGAAAGAAAGGTTTTGAACAAGAAAATGTGTGCACCAAAGTCAGACGATCATTTATACTGAAACTTATATCCGTTAAGAAAATCGGTTGTCTAAACGTATGTCAGAATTGAGGAGAAATTTGGCTACAAAATATAGAAACCTCACTTTTAAAATCCTTGGCATTTAAAAAAGTCCATCGTTTGTTTGGCAAAATCAGACTATTATTTTCGACAAGAGTTACAAAATAAGCTGACATATTCATGAAATAACCGGTATCGCTGAAAACGAACACGGTAAGCTTTACGACGACAATTTGCGAGGTTGAGTTGACAAATCTGCTTTCATAATCCGCATCGTAATACCGTCTGTGGCTAAGGCTTCTTCCTTGTGATTAAAAAGAAGGTTCGATTCCCGAATAAGTTTTAAATAGACATTTACTGCAGTCCTGTCTAGAACATTCTTATTGAAAACAACCCCCCCCTCGAAAGGCTCCATTCTGCATGTAAAAGCGGGAGTTCCTTAAAGAACCTCATTTCCAAAACGTTATCGTACCATAATAGTCACCCCGAGATTTTTTATTGCCCATTTTTACTAAGGCAAACTCAGTGACGAAACAAATATTAGCAACCAATCTGGGGAACAAAATAACATGCACATTAATTTCTAGCAATAAACCAGCCACTGCAGATAAGCCGCACAATTACCTGTTCCTTCTTCATTATGTGACGAGACTTGCTGTACATGTTACATTTTGGTGGACTAATACAGCTTACTTCAGTGAAAAAGTTGCAAACTTCAAGTCACCTATCGGTCAACATCTGTTGGTTGACCTGTTCTCCATTTCCCATTCCGCTCACGGTACCAAAACTGCAGAACAGTCAATATGTTGCTTTACCTGTGCCCCCAGAGTTTACTTATTTCTTCTCCAGTACCTACCTGTTAACTGCTCGCTATTAAACAACTAAAGCAGAACTTTTGAATTCCGCCGTTTTACGTTTTTTATATCCGCTGTCTACTCTACAGATAATACCTACTTTTTTGAGTTAAACCCCACTGACGTGGCAAGGGTGATACCGTACTCGTGTGCAGCAGTCTCGTAATTACAGTAAAAAGCAGACAGGTTGTCCACACGCGCTAATCGACGTCTGTAAAGTTTTCCGCTACTGGAATGGAAAATCTGCCAATCCGATGCCGGTAGCTCTGGACTTGATGCCCGAAACCACAAATATGTGGTGTCTGTCATGAAGTGTCAACACGCTGAAAGCAGGATAACCGCAACTGGAGGACACTCCATGGTAATTTCTTTCGCAGCATCGTTACCTTACCAAGCATAGTGTCGACATCTTAGGTCATAACTGGATGCAGACGACAAATTGGAACATCCAGATGACCTGTCTCTAGCGATCACAAGTTTAGGGTCAAAGTAACCAATGTATGATAAGTCGGCCATCAAGCACATTTACACCCGAATAATGAACGTCGCCATTTCAGCCGGCAGCATTCAGTACATGCTCACACAACTGGACTGTATATTCTAATGAATCTGCATAAATTTGGTGCAAAAAACGACTGCGTTGGAGAGATGCCGAATTGTGACAGGATTATATTTGTGGGCTTATACAACCATAAAATATTTTCTCTCAGCTCAGCCTAAGTCTATGACCATTTGTGAGTTGCATACAAAATTTCGCGTTGCAAGGTCAATATGAAGGGTATTCTGCACCATATGGGTTTTGTCTCCAACTACATGCACCTGGGGATAAAACGATTGTTCTTTTTCTCTGTCCGTATAAGCCAGAGTGCCTAACACGGATGTGTTCAGATATCGGCTGACCTTTCAAATACTGATCTAGTATACTAGTCTAGTATAACTTACACAGTAGAAAATCCCACAGATTACAGACCTCTTGATTCACATTAATCGCTTGTGAAATGTGCTCGTTTAAACTAGATTTGTAAGGAGACTATATAGCACAACAGCTTCGTTTAGGATTATCCAGCAAACCCAGGTTGGATAACAGCCACGATCAGTGAACAATCCACCTGAAATCACACAAACCTTGAGATTTAACTAGCGCTCAAAGGAGATCGAACTTATGTCCCATATGAGTCTTCTACCATTTGCTGTAAAGCTTTAGCGAAAACTCTCAGCCTTTCGTCTTCCACTTTAGCGGATGTGTTCGGCAGTACTTTTGTTCTCCCAAGACACTATACGTTATGCATTTGTGGATAATGTCATTCATACTATATTTGAGGTGATAGGGAGATAGCATATGTCTTTAAAAACTGTTGGAACATCTTTCATCAGTAGCCCTATGCGAGGTGGGATGGTGAATAGAAACTGTCAGATCAAGCGAAATAAACCAAAAATCCACAAAAGCCTCTTTTTACGCTTTGGACTGTAAAATGCTGTGAATGCCTGAGTGATTTGGCTGATGTGTCCAACTTTGTGCAATGACAACTTTTTTCATGCCCAATTCATCGTTACAAATAAGCCTGATGACAAGCAGTCCCTTCTCTGGAAAAACACTCACAAAATAACACTGTCTAGTGTTCTTATTTCAAACAGAAAGCTACAAAAGAGAAAAGAAAGTATTTGGAATCACGTCAACATTTTTTCCAAAATTGGAAGACAGCGTTCTACCGAACTGTCGAAATTTTAGTCGAATTCTGATTATTTCCATCCTTCCACATTGAAAACCGACTGTGAATCCAAAATTCACCCAACTAAAACTTTTTTGACGGAAAGGATTTACACGTCTGACGAGAGGATACACCCGTGACATATGCTGAGTATGCAGGATCACACGAATGGCAGTAGCCTTGGTTATACATCTTAGTGAAGGAAATGAATTCCGCGAATTTGCAATGTACCACAAAGTTGCTATGGACTTCCACGCTTAAAGCGTGGATTCTCCCTGACAGCAGTGGGAGTCTGTGGAGGTCGATGAAGTATTGAAGCACATTAATGGATGGCTGAGATGTGTGTACTGTCATGGGTTTCTGCCTTTATCTAAAATGCTCCTTTCGCCTAATATAAAGCTGATTCCTACGGTTCTCTGCCGTTACTGCACTTTCAGGCAATGTCATCCACACATCTGCGCTTACTGCGACCGACATGCACTTCATTTTAGTAAGTGTGCGTAAACAAACAAGGATGATCTTAGTAGCGAAATACGCCCATTTCCAAGTTACATTTGTATTGATGGGAGACCAAAATGAATCTCTCGTTTGGGATTTTATTCAACAGAATACGTTGCGCTGGGGCCACCTCACGTTTCAGTTGGCACCATATTAAATTTCGTGTTCAAGCAGAGCATAGATGTATTGGGAACTAAGGAACTTCATTTGCCTGTTAAGATAGAAAATGGTGCAACCTGTAGCGTACTATCGAAGTGTATCCAACAAAATTATAAGCAGTGTGTTATGTCAGAATACTGTAGGTGCGCTGTTTGGATTTACATCACTGTCACACGAACGGTCTTCCTTTTGTAGTCTGGGACATCACCAAAGAAGACAAGCTCTTATAAGAGTTCATCAGCAGTGTGTATCCGTTCATTTGTTAGAATTTTAACTCAGTGTAGCTGATATGCGAGGCGAGTGGTTACCACTACTCCACCAGTGTACGCTGGAACAGCCCGAATTAGCGCTTCTGAATGGGCAAACATATTCACGCTTAAGCGATGCGACCGGTCTGCCCAGCAAAGATTCAGTACCTCCTTAGTTGTGCGATCGACACAACGGCCTTACAGGATTTTCCAGTTAGGTGGCTTCACGGAACCTTTAAACCTGCAGGGTAATATAAACTAGTTGGAAGTATTTATTCGATATTAATTCAACAGAAGCAACAGCCAGCCGCAAGTATTTTTCATACAATGTCAGTTGTCACTGTCAGTTTTCCTAGTAAACTTGATTACAAAACTTGACTTCTCAGGGTGGGACTTCATATGAATTTATGATTACACGGTCCCATTAGAATGAAAACCAGTTAACAACCGTATACCAAAAGTGTGCGACATCGATCTGCTCAGCCCGTACTAAAAAAACCGCCCAACAGTTCCTCGCATTGCTCACTGCTTTGTTCCAGTACATTTGCTGATACGTCCTCTGCGCCATACGTACTGTAAAGTGCAGCTGAAGCAAGCGTCTAGTCAACTAGTTGGAGTAAGGGTGAGGCCTTTCTGGGGGAGCGCTTTAAACCATTCTTGGTGGGGAACCCTTTGTTGCAGTACTCCGAATGGCTGGTCCAACTTGGGGCATAGTACTCTATGACTCTTAGATGTTCGCATAGAATGATATTTTGTGGTAACTGCCCACACCCACAGCAATGGATTGGAGCTGGTCTGAATAGAAATAGCAATGACCTCAATAAATTTAGACCATAGACTTAGTAGAAACATTGTATATTGCCAGGCATGAAGTGAATGCATGAACTCAGGGTGGCTTTACAGAATGGCTGCACCAGTGATGAACAAAAATGGGTGCAAAGTGTGTAGATACAAACTCATTCAGATTGACCTTCCTTGGCTTGATAAGGCGGATAGACGTGAAACTGTCACTCGACCACTTGACCACAAGTAGGCATTGTGGTCTGGTTGAATAAATTAATCCACTTTAAATCGATAGGCCAATTAAATCAGCGCAAATTTGTAGCTTCTATGGAACCGCTGTGATGGTGCTGACATTGTGAATATCTCCCAGCGGCAGACTAATTATTGTAGGGAAAGAGCTCTGGCAATTTCAGGACTAGTGCCAAATTCTTTCAACCTATTCTGTATGACAAAAAGTACTTCCTCCGCTCCAATTTTTGGGTAACGTTTTCCGCACAACTTAGCATTACATTCATTCCAGTTTGGTGATGCATTCACTCTGCCTGTCATACCTCTGGTTGGTAATCAGTGGAAGACAGACAAAATGTAACCTAATCGCGGCTTATCGACAATGGGAATGGTACGAAACTGTGAAGAAAAGTGGGAAATTTGCAACCTTTTTATCCATCACCTGATTAGTTGTTAACGGGACATCATGCATAGTGAAGTGTTCTTCTATGTTAACATGTTTTTTGCCCTTTCGTTCGCAGTGATGATGGGAGCCCACAATAGGCCAGACGAATTGCACGAAGTGAACTGATTCACCTGTGCAACTGTTTCATGCTGAATAAGAGTCGAAGGCCAGGTTTGAGATATCGATTACCTGTTGAATATATAATTTCGGGTACTCAATAGCTAATAGTCATCCAGAATCCTATGTATCCTCCATAAGTAGCCTGCCAGTTAAGATCTGGATGAATTCCAAAATCAATTCAAACATGTATCCATACCAATCTCAATTCGGGAACCCTCCGTCCTTCTGTGGAGCTTCCTGTCAAGAGAAACTGGCTCAGAGCTCGCTCTTTTCAAAGGTAATCAGTAGTGCATTTCCTTGGCTAGACCAGAATTGGAACCCTCGAAATCTGATGTTGTGCGATTATTGCACGATTGCTCAAGCAATGCAGGACAGATGCATCTGAAATACCACGTTCGAACATATCAATATCCTTACGCTTCGGAGGTATGGGCTTTGAGCTCAACACCTTTAACAAGGTCTGAGTAGATGCCCTGGTGGCAATGTAGCAAAATATCCGCAGCCATGGTGCATTTATTTACTGTTGTTCAAGCAATTCCCCGAGTTTGATAGTTGCTTGCAAACTCTTCGTGACGTCGACTGCGTCAGGCACTTCGTCGAATGGTGACAAAGCCATCCGCTCCGCTTGGGAAACAAGTCAACAACCTCCTGATCGACAGCAACTCATTTGATCAGTCGGCATGTGGGTTGAAATTCTCCGATCAGACAGCGACAGAAATATATTGGAAAACTTTGTTCGGTTGCTTGTGAATAGTTAGATTACGAGCAAAATATGTTCCTCTTTAATATCGTAGAATTATTCCCTCTTGGCGTATTAATTCTGATGAGTTCAAATTTCGCTCCACAAAACCAGGCGAGCCACAGGTAAGACATTCAAAACGTTGATTTCACAACACAATCTAATGGAAGACGAAGTTTTTTGTCTGTTCAGATTTCTTAATTCACACGCAACTAGAGCGCCCTCACGATGTAGTTCCCTTTCAAATGAAATGTTCGTGTCAGTTTTCCTAGTAAACTTGATTACAAAACTTGACTTCTCAGGGTGGGACTTCATATGAATTTATGATTACACGGTCCCATTAGAATGAAAACCAGTTAACAACCGTATACCAAAAGTGTGCGACATCGATCTGCTCAGCCCGTACTAAAAAAACCGCCCAACAGTTCCTCGCATTGCTCACTGCTTTGTTCCAGTACATTTGCTGATACGTCCTCTGCGCCATACGTACTGTAAAGTGCAGCTGAAGCAAGCGTCTAGTCAACTAGTTGGAGTAAGGGTGAGGCCTTTCTGGGGGAGCGCTTTAAACCATTCTTGGTGGGGAACCCTTTGTTGCAGTACTCCGAATGGCTGGTCCAACTTGGGGCATAGTACTCTATGACTCTTAGATGTTCGCATAGAATGATATTTTGTGGTAACTGCCCACACCCACAGCAATGGATTGGAGCTGGTCTGAATAGAAATAGCAATGACCTCAATAAATTTAGACCATAGACTTAGTAGAAACATTGTATATTGCCAGGCATGAAGTGAATGCATGAACTCAGGGTGGCTTTACAGAATGGCTGCACCAGTGATGAACAAAAATGGGTGCAAAGTGTGTAGATACAAACTCATTCAGATTGACCTTCCTTGGCTTGATAAGGCGGATAGACGTGAAACTGTCACTCGACCACTTGACCACAAGTAGGCATTGTGGTCTGGTTGAATAAATTAATCCACTTTAAATCGATAGGCCAATTAAATCAGCGCAAATTTGTAGCTTCTATGGAACCGCTGTGATGGTGCTGACATTGTGAATATCTCCCAGCGGCAGACTAATTATTGTAGGGAAAGAGCTCTGGCAATTTCAGGACTAGTGCCAAATTCTTTCAACCTATTCTGTATGACAAAAAGTACTTCCTCCGCTCCAATTTTTGGGTAACGTTTTCCGCACAACTTAGCATTACATTCATTCCAGTTTGGTGATGCATTCACTCTGCCTGTCATACCTCTGGTTGGTAATCAGTGGAAGACAGACAAAATGTAACCTAATCGCGGCTTATCGACAATGGGAATGGTACGAAACTGTGAAGAAAAGTGGGAAATTTGCAACCTTTTTATCCATCACCTGATTAGTTGTTAACGGGACATCATGCATAGTGAAGTGTTCTTCTATGTTAACATGTTTTTTGCCCTTTCGTTCGCAGTGATGATGGGAGCCCACAATAGGCCAGACGAATTGCACGAAGTGAACTGATTCACCTGTGCAACTGTTTCATGCTGAATAAGAGTCGAAGGCCAGGTTTGAGATATCGATTACCTGTTGAATATATAATTTCGGGTACTCAATAGCTAATAGTCATCCAGAATCCTATGTATCCTCCATAAGTAGCCTGCCAGTTAAGATCTGGATGAATTCCAAAATCAATTCAAACATGTATCCATACCAATCTCAATTCGGGAACCCTCCGTCCTTCTGTGGAGCTTCCTGTCAAGAGAAACTGGCTCAGAGCTCGCTCTTTTCAAAGGTAATCAGTAGTGCATTTCCTTGGCTAGACCAGAATTGGAACCCTCGAAATCTGATGTTGTGCGATTATTGCACGATTGCTCAAGCAATGCAGGACAGATGCATCTGAAATACCACGTTCGAACATATCAATATCCTTACGCTTCGGAGGTATGGGCTTTGAGCTCAACACCTTTAACAAGGTCTGAGTAGATGCCCTGGTGGCAATGTAGCAAAATATCCGCAGCCATGGTGCATTTATTTACTGTTGTTCAAGCAATTCCCCGAGTTTGAGTGGTGCTTGCAAACTCTTCGTGACGTCGACTGCGTCAGGCACTTCGTCGAATGGTGACAAAGCCATCCGCTCCGCTTGGGAAACAAGTCAACAACCTCCTGATCGACAGCAACTCATTTGATCAGTCGGCATGTGGGTTGAAATTCTCCGATCAGACAGCGACAGAAATATATTGGAAAACTTTGTTCGGTTGCTTGTGAATAGTTAGATTACGAGCAAAATATGTTCCTCTTTAATATCGTAGAATTATTCCCTCTTGGCGTATTAATTCTGATGAGTTCAAATTTCGCTCCACAAAACCAGGCGAGCCACAGGTAAGACATTCAAAACGTTGATTTCACAACACAATCTAATGGAAGACGAAGTTTTTTGTCTGTTCAGATTTCTTAATTCACACGCAACTAGAGCGCCCTCACGATGTAGTTCCCTTTCAAATGAAATGTTCGCGGTTCGAATTCCTGCCCAATCAATTATTTGCACTACTCGTGAGAAAAAAATTTTTTTTTGCTTTTGGCATAGATAACGGAGGAAAAAGAACCGTTCTGACAAGACTGATGTGAATACAAATGCCGAAAAACCTAAGACTAAAAAGTGCGAACGCCTGTCACTGATTTAGGGGAATAGTTGATGATTTCCTTACAAAGTGCTACCAACCGCTACATGATCTCCTTTCACCAGCTGGAGATGAACCATTTGAATACCTCGCGAGTTTCTGATGAAATATGCTCAGATTTAATGCTCATGTTAGAGTTTATCTTGCAGTTTCGAAGCACACGAAACGGATGTCCATTTCAGCCCTTCGAAAAGTTTATTCTGGTTGACCCAACGAGAGGATGAAGTCCCCGATTTGCTCCTATTAGTATTGAGCAACAGCGCATAGACGTGGATATGTCCGGATGGGAATTCCGAATCCCCGACGTGCAAGGTGAGCGTGTTACCATCATTATAGCCTCATACAACGTAGCAGTCTGAACAAGCAAACACGTAAGCAGTTTGAGCAGTATGATTGATTTTTCCGAAACCTCGAATGATTACCAAGTATTTCTCCGTTTTCTGGACTGAATGACGACTTTTACGCTTCACATCTGGTAAGCTCCCGCAATGTTTCAGTCCCCCGATGAGTCGGTAGTTACAAGCATCAATGTCCCAGGGAGTAATTCTTGAAGACGAATAATCCAATAAACATATTTTAAAGGTTAGTTTTAAACTTGTTGCGAAAGCTAAATGTGTGACTCAAACATGGCCTAGTTTGAAAATGTAGAGTACCTCCAAAATGTACAAGAATCTTATTGCTATTCTGAAGCTGACCCAGGGTTCCGTTCAGAACCATTCCAGGACAAACCAGACGGGATGTTACTAGTCTCATGTTTTGGTCCGAAGATTTGGAAAACTCAGTGTTTTCAGGACGTTCCAATTTTCCCAATTTTCTCAGATAAAGTCGATCGACCAGTGATGTAAAAAGCTGTTTGTTAAAACAACCGCAATTTGATACTACTTCGTGCTCATACCACGAGGAAATAAGCGGAGATAACACAAGCTCCGAGTCGTATTAGATTTTCAAAAATGACATTTATTACTTTAAGTTTATCCCTGGAAATCGAGATTTGAAAATTCACAACCGAAAGCTTGTTAAGTTACTGTGAGTCTCGCCTCTTATGCGTGTGATAATGTGAATTACTGCTATGTCGGATTGAGCGTCCTGGAAAGTTGTGCCTACCGCAGTCTAAATAGAACCGTGGTATTTGCCTCCAGTCCAAGTGTGAAAAGTTCATATCCCGAAAGGTTACTCTGCAATAACCCACAGTAATAAAAACATTGCAAGGAATTATACAAGCACAGTGTGACAGAAGATACAATTGAGGTTATCAGGGTATCAAAGTTAACCAGCTTATTTGTAGTGCAGACGAAATCACTTCATGGAATAACAGCGAACTCATATAAATGGAAACGAAGTCCTTTAGAATAGGTACACTTGGTTGATTTCGCTGGCACAGTAAAATGTTTAAATAGAATGTAACTGAAAATGAATAACAGATATAAGTAAACAAACAACATAAACAATCATGTCGAGTCGTTTTCACTATTGAAGGAACGTTTGTTCCAAGTTATGTGCCAATCATGCCAGAAGGTCAGAACATGATAAACAGTGAGGAAGTGAATTCAGTGGATCTTGAGACAAAAAGCCCAGAAACCAACCAAAAGAACTTACTGGAAGAGTGCACTGCTGATCGAGATGCAGAACAGGCTAGTTGTGCTATTCCGACTTGTAACAACTTACACTTAAACCTGGTGGGTGGTTTGTTCGCTGAGCTGGGCACCACCACGCTTCCTAACAACGCACCGATGGTGTCACCTCAATTGGTAATGAAAGGTTTGCAATCAAATTGCCCAGCTCAGCGAACAAACCAACGACAATCTATACTACCTGAGCTACCAACATTCTCCGCTAGAGCAAACACTTAAACCTAGTGGATATCTGGACGATATGAATTTCTAACCTATTGCTGAATTCACGAAGAGTCTATTGGACAGAAATGTGGAGACTCAGCTGTGAAGTTCAGGCGCATAAACGTAACAGAGTGCAGGTTCTTTGGGTGGCTCAGTCGGTACAGTGCACATCTAGTGTACAAGGGGTTGAAGTCTCCATTCCTTCCCCGAGAACATCAGTGATTGCCGATATACGGCCATGTGCGTTGGCTGTGTACCATTTTACCCACACCTTTAAAAGACGTTAACACTGCTGTTGAAAAATCATACAACACTCAATGGTAATTCAACCAAACTGAGCAGACCGTGTCTCGTTGATGGAATAAAACTAAATCAGATTCACTCAACCTGAAAGTGTGAATTTTTGCGAGTAAAACGAGCTTGTTATCAATTCCACGGATCTACAAGGACTGCAATGCATATATTGAACTACATATTGAACATTCTTGTCGTTTCTCACGCTTTTTCTGCGCCTGCTTGTTCACAGTTAGAAACACTCTGGAATAGTCATTTGGGAGAAAACACTACTCTTGTCCCGTCGATCCATTAATCAATGTCAGAAGGATAGTTCAAAAGTGTGGGATGTTTTTGATAGCGCGCCGATGGCATTCCCTACCCATCAACACCACCACCCACCGCCCATTTCCACATACATATACAAGACTGTGAACGATCTGAAGGTCAGTCTGCATTACTTTTCGAAATACTGGGATATAAAGGTGAGTGAAATCCTTAAACGCGCTTCGTCGCTGATGAACTAAATACACATTACTGATGGCCGATAGTTTTTTAGCCAAGTGTGACTAAGCACACCTTGGGCAAGGTCTAGCTAAACAGAGAACTATTTCGCAGCGCCTTGAAAGCAGCCATACTGAAAGTCCTGTCAACGTTCCCCTCTCGCGTTGACGGACACGCAGAATAGCCGCTGCGACAATGTTACTATCCATATTTTGATGGAGATCAAAACGAAATGATCAACTGACTGTGGCCTGTTCTATGATAGCTATACAATGAAGCTATGCCGATGTTGACAAACAGTGGGGTATTTGGTGTTCAAATATAAATGACAGAAACGGTTGCAGGTCCACAACAGCTTGGAAACCATGACTTTTGAATAAGCAGCATTCTAATACAATGAAATTTCATTCATTTAAAACGGTTTGACAAAGCCCAAGGTGGAACTAGAAGGTAAAGACTGTGTGGCGAGAAAATAACGCAAAGCTACGAATGCATATCAAGTTGCAAGATAAAGATCGATAACTCGAGCACCCTGTGACAGTCGTGATATGCATGAACCTGACAGCACTATCGTATTACAAAATATTACTGTACATATACAGTCTGCTGACACTTTAGAGCGACTGCGCTAGTTGGTGTGAAAGACCGTCTGAATATTATGATGAAATTTCGATAAAATAATTCTGAGGACCAAATACTAGTGTGCAATACACTGGCTGCACACCCACTGAAGGCTCACCTGCCATTAACACGCTGGAGATGAGCCTCCTTAATCGCAGGCCTCCCACAATACAGTCAAGTCAGGTTGTGAATCAGCAGCAAACGTTTGGTCTGTGCGCATTTAGCCGATAGATTGCTAGAAGTCTGATGTGACAGGGATTTCGGAACCAAAGAACCTTAGCTCGGCTTGCACAGCCATTAAAGTTCCTAAAATCCATGGCTGCTGAGATCGGGAAATTTAGAGACCTGATATGACACGCAGAATTGCACAATAGATGAACAGTTTAGGCTAGATTACTTTGTCAAAATGTAACAATCTGTTTCACTGAGCGGGAAAGCAGTTGAGACAACCAGCTCATTTGAATGTACGCGACAAGGTTTACAAACTTAGTGGACAATGATCGACAAACACTGTATAAAGAGTCTGTGATGGTCCATAAGGAAGATAAACACTTCCCAAGCGTTTTCCACTTCTGGAATAAAAGCACTGGATGAAAGTAGTTTGGGACAGCCTTTATTTGAAGTTACTTAGCAAGATTTCTTCCCACGCAAAATATAACCTTTATCATTCCTTTCTTGAAAAGAGGATATTTCCAGTGGACAACATTACATAGTTTTTTTTTATTAAATCCCGTGTCTCCACATAAACCAAGTTCTTTTTCGCTCCGACCGACATACACAGCCAGATGCTCCGAACTTCTGTACCAGCAAGAAATAAACCTATCATCTTTGTGACAAAGAATACATGTAGCTCAGGTTGTAGAGATGGTCGCTAAACTGGACAATGTGGTTACAACCAAACTGTCCAAAATAGCGAACACATCAACGGCCAGCTATCACTTTTCACCCCATTACTGTCGAAACTGTGATGTGAACATTTGAGCAGGTTTTATTTGAATTGTGGATCAACTGTGGGGTTAGCCTCGTACTTGAAGTAAACTGACAATACCAAGCCAAGTTCCGTATCCTTCTGAAGCACCATGTCCCTTGGCGACGTGCATCGATAAATACGAAAATAAGGCCACCTCCTAAAATCACATTCTTCAACCTATTGCACTCCACGCTGTCGAAATATCCGGTTCATCAACTAAGTTGTCAGTTAATAGAGACAAGATCTAACAGTGATGACAAGAGAAGACTGTTAGGGTGGATAACTAGCATATGGAAAGAAAATCACTTTTGACAGGTAATTCCTGTATCGCCGAAATATCAAGTTTGAAGGAAAGTTGATGGCTACAAAGGTTTGGCAAACAAACATTCATAGGAAACCTCAGAACGGAAAGTGCGGTGAAAGATAATTCGGCAAAGAACTATCGGCTCTAGGTGGCGTACTTATTCCTGTTTAGTTGTAGTTTGTACAGACAAATGCCTGTAGCTTAAAACTGCAGAGTTACATATGTATTACAGAAAATCCCGGCAAATGTTATTACACTGAAAAACGCGGCTCGTTGGCTGCGTGACAGATCGATAATGGAGTAGATTTAATAACATTATGAAATAGTTTGGGGAATTCGCTTTGACTCAGTTACGGTAGATTAAGTGCGCAGGTTGTCTGGGATAAACAGCGGAGCACAAGATTCAAAGCAATGTGTAAAACACTTCGACGGCCCACGATCGGTTTCGCCTTTTCCTGGGTTTATCAGGCAACTAGAGTCCCCGACATCCACCAATCTTACGTTCTACTCGAATACTTAGTCCTAGCAATACACTCATTTGAAACCGAATTGGTGTGAACGACAGATTCAAATGGATCCCAGCTGAACCTCTCGTTTATGCTATTATTTTAACGGATGCGTGGCACAAAGGCCGCCTTACGTTTAAGTTGGTACGACATAGCACGTTCAGGTAGAACATAAGGTTAAACGAAATTCGGGGGCTGTGCTTGTATAGAGTCCTGATGAAAGCAAGACCAACCGTAGGCTCCTGAAGAGTTTCAAACAAACTTATATATTCCGACATCTCGAATATATCACCGACCGGAAACCAGAGAGCCTTTGTGCAGAACATTCAGTTGCTACACAATTATTATAAAGGAGAGGTTTATTTGGGGTTCAAGTGAGATTCCGGCTAACACCAAGTGAGTTTGCAGATGAGTGCGTTTGACCAGGTTGTTGCAGTTCTTTACTAGTCAGTAGAATATATCAGGAAGCCATTATCAGAATCGCAACTCGTTTCTCTCTTCAAAACTGTATTTCACCTCGAGCAGCGGTGAAATAGAGATCGGTATCCCCCATGCCGATCAATCAAACCAAATGGGGCTGTCAACTAACCAGTCAGCGTCATACGACTGTGGAACTATTCCAACGTTTCCAACATCACTTTGACAATTAGACTACTAAACAGAAGATGAAGGGTCCACAAATACCGAACGCAATAATCCTAACTGGTGGTACATAGCTTTTAGTCAACTGTGGGCGCCAAAAAGGAGAGAAGGGATGAAAACGATTTCGTGAGGACTTACGGTAAACCCTGTTTTACATAGCAGACGTGGTGTCAGACGCCTCAGTGTTACGTAGTACTGCTTTTTACTAACTCTCTTAAACGATACCCACTCCTTGGTGCCCAAATGAGCATATCTACCTCAGAATTGTAAATATGCCTCGCATGTGTTACGTTCATCTCCAGAATCTATCAGTTTTAAATTTTGCGGTCTTACCAGGCTGTCTTGTGAAACAGCTGTTTTGGTCTGCGTATCCAAAATAATGAATACAGTGTCAGGACCAAAATTCCACACATTTTTAAGTGTCTGTTTTCATAGATTTTACCAATGATCAACTGCCCAACTGGTAGCAGTAAACCACGTTTTGGGTGTGCAAAACAATATGCGAAATTAAATGTGACAGAACCGAGTCGAGTTACATCAATCCGGTGGTGCCTGCTAAGCTCACTTTCGTTAGACTTGTGGTAACCTCAAGGTCAATGTCTGCCAAATCTTGCCAGTCGTTTTTGAATCTCAAGCATTGCGCCTGAATCTGATAAACCGCACGACAGCTAAACTGAGCTGTCCTCAGGAAGCGATAGATAGGTCCGTGAGACTCTAATCGTCTACTATATAATTTTGTTTGTTCTGATTCTCGCGATATCAAATTGTAGATGTCCGGAATGTCATACATCTAGAGACGTCGCTTCACAACATTTGAACTCAAAAATACCGGATCATATATATATATATATATATATATATATATAGTACGCGTGTGCATGGGACAGCCTGGCAACCAGGATGGAGCCTACCTGAGATGGTCACACACCCATTCAACAAATCGGTCGATTCCACGGCCGACCGGGCGAAAGCTGTTCTACACTGCCCGGTGACTCGTAAAATAGATGGAAAACCTTTCTCCACCTACTTCAAAATATCCTGTTTATTTTATTTGGCTTTCAACATCCGCCCACCTAAAATTACCCTGGTCTCGTTGTTTCATCGGCTTCTATGTCAGCTATCACGTCTTGCTCGGTCTTTTGTGACTTCAATCTAGCCAAAGTGGTGGATGGAAACGCGTGGATCCTGGGCCAGAAACTATTCTAAGAATGCACCACATTAACCAAGCCTAAACAAGGGTCGCCGCTGGTTTCAGTGGCTGTTGTTTAGAGGGACTTCTACATTAATCCCAGGTGAGATGTCTCTTCAAAGTTACTTTCCACTACTCAGTCAAACAACTGAATAGTATGCTTGAAAACGCATGATGAAATGCCTCTGAGCAACGTTCTAAAGCATTTGTTTCGGAGAACATCCTCCGCGATATCAACCCAACACTGACCTTGTGTGTAGCATTGCTCGTAAAAGAAACAAACCCTGATTTCTGAAAGACGGACTCAACTAAAGTTGAAGTCCCCATATGCGTCACACATTCGTTTACAAACAAAAGAATCACTCAAATCGAAGTTCGGATTTCCCGTGTGTATCCAATCAGTATGCCGACAGGTAATTCTGAATTACCCACGAGCCTTCCAAAAACGACTGACATCCGGTGCCGTTTTTACCAACGGAAGCAGTGTGCTTGAGATATGAACAAATGAATTATGTGTACCGGCTAAAGGGTACGCTTTGAGCCATATGATTGGTTTCACGTCACTTCAGTTCAACAGAGACTGACCATGTTCCAGCTGCTACCGTTTCGGTCACCGGAAAATAGGAGAACAGAGGATGTGTAGCCAAACACTGGAGGCGATGATATAGTCAGTTAGTCGTGAAACTAAGCAGCTACGCATTGAATGCGATAGCTTGGATGCACGAACTCCACTGGCTATGCGATTGACCTTGTCCGCCAGTGTCATGACAGTCGATGAGTTGAGTCCCCCGGTCCTCATACAGCTCATCCACTGTGGGAGAGTTCCTTCTTCCCTGAACCATCTGGCGTACCTCAACATTGCCGATCCGATATTTCTACCAGGCCCGACCGGTGTTTGGGGAACATCGATGGTGAAACAGTGACAGCTTTCATATGCGCCCTGCGTGCAGAGGCCACGTTTCTGATCCATAAAGCCGTTTGGATCGCACTTCTGCAGTGTATACTCTGCCCTTAACAGGCAAACTGACATCACGCCTTAGATGTCAGACTTCAACAAAAACTGTCCTAAGAGAGAGTACAGACATTGAAAGCTGCAGTGTGGATCAGATCTTTTGGGTTTAGCAAAGGAGTAATCTGATTTATTCTAGTCGGCGATAGTTCAGGCATTGAAAAAAGTCAGGGGAACTGTAAGATGGGCTGACTGCAATGCATCACTTGATGGGATGTGGGCGGGGTACGATGAACGAAGAGTTGTCCAGGTCGGGGAAATGGGCTTTTCGAGGTACGCCATCTTGAACCTTTGACTCAAAAGTCTGATCCACAAGGCAGAGGGTGGTAGAGCTTTCGTCAAGCCAACGACTCAACCCTCTTCGCTGCCGAGGGTTGGCCTAACTCGTGGGCTCAGAAACTAAGGTACAGTTGTTTCATTCCTGATGTTACTCCTCATAGCAGAGCCATATTCAGCTTTTGTAGGTTTCAGCTGTATTTTGACCGTATTGGATAATACGCCGGCAGTCAGGGTCAACCATTAGACAATCGGAGTGTGCGGTCTTTGAGGTCACCCTTTTCTAATTTGGCTTTCTTCGGGAGAAAGAAGCATCGCCCTTATCGCAGAGGACAGTACGAATTTACCTCCAGAGGGCCACGTATACTGTTATTTCTAACATGGAGACTCGCGGCTCTTCGTTCGCCTGCTCTCCTTTGACCTTCATGACGCATCCTGTTTTGAAAGTTTCTCGCTTCATCAAAATAACTTCTTTCAGGCTGATTACTGTCTATTACGAGGTCACTTATTGGGACAAACAATAGGACTAAATACTCCGGTCGGCTGCCTTGTGCTCAGAACATCCTCACCATTTTCAACGTGGAAATTTTTCAGACAAACTTCAAATTCTAACCGACATCAAATTTGTTCCAATCCTGCGCGGACTTCACTCACAGCTAGGGGACAAAGACAATGAGAATTTCGATGCTTAATCGATAATAATCATTCAGCTGTAACACCCTTTCGGTGCCTAGCTGCCATATCACCCGAAAGAAGCACGAGGGCTGGGATACCGCCAGGTTGCCCAAGCCTAGATAGGGGAAGTCGAGAAGCAGAAGTTGGGTTAGAGCCACGGACCTTCCGATCAGTAAATTCGCGCTCTAACCATTGAGCCATCTGCCCACCATTACAATGCCTATTCAAAAGCATGTGTTAGGCTATTTAATAGAATGTCTTCGCGTGGCAGGTTGAACCGGTTCTTGGCAAATGGAGCAGTACTCACTATCGCTTTGAAAACTGGCCCTCTACTCTGCCAACTGAAACAACCATCTTTTCGTAACAATTTTTGTAATTATTAAGGCAACCAACTCTGCATAGGTCGTCAAATCGGTTGACTTCTGGTCACCAGAATGAATCTCTGAGTTACCGTATAGCCTGAAACTGAACTTAATAAAATTAAACTAGTCAGATTTCTTAGCGAATTACAGTAAATAAGAATAAACGATGTGGAACAAATGACTCTGGTCACCAAGATTCCATTCTGAAAAATCAGTATATTCCGACTGAAAATCCTACAGGAGGCTTCTTATCGAATTACGTCAAGTCGTATAGGAAATAGCAAACTTTCGTTAAGTGGATTACAGTGAAAACGCCGAATCGGATAACTATAGGTTAGAATAGAACCACGCCCAAAACAGAAGGGAAGAAAGCAGAGTAATCTGAAAAGCTGGATATTTTGATCGAGAAATTGCCCCGTGGGACTGTAGATCGAAAGCGGTTTTGTTCTCCATTCACAAATAGATGCGTCGAATCAAATGACCGCGAAAACTGCGGAAAGATAAAAGAGAACCGAAACAAAACGTCGGAAATGTAAACTCATTTTCAGTGCGATAGTCAAATTTTCTCGAAAATTGTGTTGAAAATAATGAGAGCACTGCATATATAGTGTTGCACGCATTCATTCAGATCAGTTTCTGAGGTGGATTTCCAGTTTTAGGTGTCGTCTCACTTTAGAGAATGAGCAAAATACTGCTAGTATGCAGCACTCAAAAAATCCCAAGGTAGCTCAGCATGTCGAAACAAGTGTTAATGTCACTCACCACTAGGAAAAGACAAGATAACGGGAGACGTTGCAATGATATATATCTCGCACCACAGCAAGACCTTGTTCATGTACTGGAGATGAAGGCGCTGGATTCGTCAAATTATAATCCTAACCTAAACCCGAGTAATACTATGTGGGATAAGCCAACATATTGATCGTAATAAACAGGTCGAATTAAGACAAAACTGGTGGCTGATACGTTGGGCTTAGCAAAGGTTACCAGTCAAAATCTCATCCAGCTATTCTGCTAGGGTGAAACCAATTAGTCTATAGAGGTTTTAAGGCAAGGTAACTAGAATAAGCCTGTATAAGCTCTTCGCGAGACAGTAATCTAAAGTGTTCCTAGGCCCGACCGCGCGTATTTCCCATATTTTTACGTCTACCTTCTGAAATTTGTTTTTTCTTTGTCGATTTACTAGCTCTTTCCTAATGGAATTCGTTACCTGTTTTATTCTGCCGATCGCCATTGAAGTACGGTAGAAAAACTACGACTAGTTCGCATTCTTTAGTCAAGGAGCGTAGCTAACCGGAAACTCTAGTTCTTGACTCACGCACATTATCTGATGACCCACAAAGCTTGACGGTCACGTAGATATGGACCCACGTCTACTAACCCGAACAATACTACTTGCTGTTCTCGGCACAAGGTTCTGGCAAAAATGACTGCACCCTAAAAATGATTTCCTAAAATGCTCAGTTAGCTATAGCCAATTAGTGGCTTAAGCACACATTAAGATTCATAGTCGTGTTTCTAGATTTTAGGAAAAAACTGACGTGTGGCGACACATTTGTCTACTGTGATACCAGCAGATCAGCAAGGTTAGGCTGGATTTCAGTAAATTTTTCTGGGTGGTGTGTGACCAGGATCTAATCATACTCAACTTAACCAGCTCCACACCAATAGCGTCGTCCTACAGCCTGTTGTGAGTATGACCAAAGTCTGAGGCGCCAGCAAGTTCCGGTGCAACGCATGCAAGCGCAGGAGAAGCAGAAACAAACGAGAAATGAAACCAAGTTTGTTAGTGAAGTCACCGTAAATGCTGTGTGCAAGTGAGACACGAAATAAAGGTGACGAAACATTAATTGTAACTGCTTTGTATGTGAACGGTCCCAATTAGCTGCATAAACCCCTTTTCATCGGTCAGATGTCACAATCAGGTTGAGACTTTAGGACAGTATCTCGCACCAGTTTTGCAGTTGACTTAATTTCTTGAAACAAAACCGAGATCATATAGTTCATTGATGCAGCCGAAGCTTTGTTCCAAAACCGATGAGGACGTTCGCCTTTTCCAAAACAATTCAAAGTTAACTTGGGGAGACACATTTCATCAAGTTTCCGATATCCAAGATCACATGCATCACTGGACAACACTTCCACATTCAGGGGAAGTTAACGGAGCGGCGAGCTATACTCGTTCGCAAACTAATTCAGCCAAATCTCCAGTTTAAAGTATCCTTATTCAACAGAATGCGCTGCACAAGGCCGGTTTCAGTTGGTGTGATATTCGATATATATATATATATATATATATAATATATTTTCATGGAGCACACTACTCGTAAGGATACTGAAGCCTCTTGATGCTCCACAGCCAGTTTCGCCCATCTTGTTGTCCATCAGATAGGTGCAGCTTTGGATTAAATAAAAAAATAAGACTGCAGAAATGTGTACATTGCATCTACACAATGGGTTCCAAAAAAGAAAGTGGTTGTGGTCCGTCGAAGTTTTCAGCGACATTCTGAGTAATCTGTTCCCTCAAAAGGCTCAAGCATCTTAAGGGCTGTCGACTAGCAACTCAACATACATCGTGCCAATACCAGTGGTAAACCGTGCTTCTCAACAACTCTTTATTTAGTCAACACCAAAGAGACAAAATAGATGACACCCAATACCCTTTTCGAAATGAAGACTTGAAGTACTCAAGATATCTTGATGGAAACTGAAGGGCAGCATCGTGTGGTAGTTTCATTCAGAGGGCATAAACGCTTTCCAATTTAGTTCATTTTGTGCGGACACGTGGCAGTTTGCAATTAGCCCCTGGTGTTCGCTTCGTTTTTCTGCTGACTGGAATTTTCAGCTGTCGTACGGTGCTGGTATGAATGGTATCGAGTTGTGTATTGCTGTCACTGATTACGATGCTTAATCGATAATAATCATTCAGCTGTAACACCCTTTCGGTGCCTAGCTGCCATATCACCCGAAAGAAGCACGAGGGCTGGGATACCGCCAGGTTGCCCAAGCCTAGATAGGGGAAGTCGAGAAGCAGAAGTTGGGTTAGAGCCACGGACCTTCCGATCAGTAAATTCGCGCTCTAACCATTGAGCCATCTGCCCACCATTACAATGCCTATTCAAAAGCATGTGTTAGGCTATTTAATAGAATGTCTTCGCGTGGCAGGTTGAACCGGTTCTTGGCAAATGGAGCAGTACTCACTATCGCTTTGAAAAACTGGCCCTCTACTCTGCCAACTGAAACAACCATCTTTTCGTAACAATTTTTGTAATTATTAAGGCAACCAACTCTGCATAGGTCGTCAAATCGGTTGACTTCTGGTCACCAGAATGAATCTCTGAGTTACCGTATAGCCTGAAACTGAACTTAATAAAATTAAACTAGTCAGATTTCTTAGCGAATTACAGTAAATAAGAATAAACGATGTGGAACAAATGACTCTGGTCACCAAGATTCCATTCTGAAAAATCAGTATATTCCGACTGAAAATCCTACAGGAGGCTTCTTATCGAATTACGTCAAGTCGTATAGGAAATAGCAAACTTTCGTTAAGTGGATTACAGTGAAAACGCCGAATCGGATAACTATAGGTTAGAATAGAACCACGCCCAAAACAGAAGGGAAGAAAGCAGAGTAATCTGAAAAGCTGGATATTTTGATCGAGAAATTGCCCCGTGGGACTGTAGATCGAAAGCGGTTTTGTTCTCCATTCACAAATAGATGCGTCGAATCAAATGACCGCGAAAACTGCGGAAAGATAAAAGAGAACCGAAACAAAACGTCGGAAATGTAAACTCATTTTCAGTGCGATAGTCAAATTTTCTCGAAAATTGTGTTGAAAATAATGAGAGCACTGCCACATATACCGGCGACCTTTTGTTGGAGAAATGAACTATTCCATTACTAAATCAGTGTGTGAAAAATCCCGTCAGCTAGATCCGTTTGGAGAGAAAAATGTCGACTTTGGACTTGTGAAGCAACAGCATTTTGACACTCCCGACAGCCCTATGACGTGACGTGGGCATGGAGAAAGTTACACTTGTGAACACTCTGACGAGTTATAGATGAGAATTTAATTTAAATAGAACTCAAATGATTTCGGAAAATCAACGGAGAGCTTACATTTTGTAACGGGCTAGTGCAGACATTCATATTTCCTATAATATGAAAGCATGGCTGTTGTCCTTGTGGTACAGTACATGGAACGTTGCAACGAAAAAATGCCGGTCTTAAAATAGCAAGAAATAAACAATACAAGCAGTGCCTAAGAGAGCCAGTCATTAAATAGTAAAAAATAATCCACTAAGATCTCCTCCGGGTAACTGATGAAGTTCGGTTCCGAATGAAGAATGCATGATAATTATTCTTTTGTTTGATTCAAGCCACCCTAGGCAACAAACAGTGGAACAGCCTTACAGTTATCATTTCACCTGCTCACTTAGGCCACCCTCGGGGTTCGATATCACATATTCTTCATCAAACTTAGTTGCCCCGTAGAATGAAATGGTTCGGAAAAATTTGTACGATTACATCTAATCATAACTAATCATAAGTTGCAAAGAATAAGCTTGGGGATTTAAAAGCTGATAAGAGAGAGCGGTTTCGCCTTCGACCAAGGCATCACACTGCGCTTCGGAAGATCATAACAGCACATTCCTGAAACCGACAAGTGATTCAGGTCCTTTTAAAATACTGTTAGCTCACATAATTGTCAAACCTTGCCTTACAAACTATACCGCTGAAGAGACGAACTATGCACTGCCTGGAATTGCGAAGGAAAGTGATGTTGAGGTATTATAAGTGTTCGAAAGCCTAATTACAGGCGGGTGAGCGGTGATGGTTATTTTTAGGACGAATGGAAAATGGAGCTTTATAAAGCGAAATAAATTCGAAAAAGGAATTACAAGTAATGGAGAAATAGCTATTCAGTTCAACGACAATCATGGAGAGTTTACTTCTGGGTAGCAATCAGACGCTAGATGGATGTTTGGAAAATGAAAAATCTTAAGTCTGCGTAAGAAAAGACGTTATGCACTTAGCGTAAAAGTTTTTTTGAAAATCAAACAACTTCTGATGAATTTTAGTATTTTAAACTACCTGATGGGGGAGAACACCGCGATGTGCTGACAAATCCTGGGGAGTATCTATCTTCAAAGTAAGCGGAATATCCCCTTCTCCCTGGCATGCTCCAATTCGGGGTGGATTAAAGTAGTGCTCCTACCAAAGAACAGTCACCTCATAGGAAGTCAGAAACTGATCGGAGTGCACTTCTACTGGAAAAAATTTGAGATAGTTAAATGAACATACTTAATTACACTTGTGAACACTCTGACGAGTTATAGATGAGAATTTAATTTAAATAGAACTCAAATGATTTCGGAAAATCAACGGAGAGCTTACATTTTGTAACGGGCTAGTGCAGACATTCATATTTCCTATAATATGAAAGCATGGCTGTTGTCCTTGTGGTACAGTACATGGAACGTTGCAACGAAAAAATGCCGGTCTTAAAATAGCAAGAAATAAACAATACAAGCAGTGCCTAAGAGAGCCAGTCATTAAATAGTAAAAAATAATCCACTAAGATCTCCTCCGGGTAACTGATGAAGTTCGGTTCCGAATGAAGAATGCATGATAATTATTCTTTTGTTTGATTCAAGCCACCCTAGGCAACAAACAGTGGAACAGCCTTACAGTTATCATTTCACCTGCTCACTTAGGCCACCCTCGGGGTTCGATATCACATATTCTTCATCAAACTTAGTTGCCCCGTAGAATGAAATGGTTCGGAAAAATTTGTACGATTACATCTAATCATAACTAATCATAAGTTGCAAAGAATAAGCTTGGGGATTTAAAAGCTGATAAGAGAGAGCGGTTTCGCCTTCGACCAAGGCATCACACTGCGCTTCGGAAGATCATAACAGCACATTCCTGAAACCGACAAGTGATTCAGGTCCTTTTAAAATACTGTTAGCTCACATAATTGTCAAACCTTGCCTTACAAACTATACCGCTGAAGAGACGAACTATGCACTGCCTGGAATTGCGAAGGAAAGTGATGTTGAGGTATTATAAGTGTTCGAAAGCCTAATTACAGGCGGGTGAGCGGTGATGGTTATTTTTAGGACGAATGGAAAATGGAGCTTTATAAAGCGAAATAAATTCGAAAAAGGAATTACAAGTAATGGAGAAATAGCTATTCAGTTCAACGACAATCATGGAGAGTTTACTTCTGGGTAGCAATCAGACGCTAGATGGATGTTTGGAAAATGAAAAATCTTAAGTCTGCGTAAGAAAAGACGTTATGCACTTAGCGTAAAAGTTTTTTTGAAAATCAAACAACTTCTGATGAATTTTAGTATTTTAAACTACCTGATGGGGGAGAACACCGCGATGTGCTGACAAATCCTGGGGAGTATCTATCTTCAAAGTAAGCGGAATATCCCCTTCTCCCTGGCATGCTCCAATTCGGGGTGGATTAAAGTAGTGCTCCTACCAAAGAACAGTCACCTCATAGGAAGTCAGAAACTGATCGGAGTGCACTTCTACTGGAAAAAATTTGAGATAGTTAAATGAACATACTTAATCATTGGACAATAAAACAACTACTTAGCCAGTTTTACATCAGATGGAAAAAGTTTGGAACCGATTGAGATGACATCATTCGGAAGGGCTTCCTAAATCTATCGATTTTTTACCAAGTCCTTCTGAAACGATGCGTATCCGGTTAGTTTTTGACATCTTTTAGTCAAGCCACAAAAACAGTTGCTTCATTTTCAAGCCCCCTGGTAGCGTAGACAAATCATGTCAGACATCTACAATAGTTTCCAGTGCGAATGCTATCAAGTGCCACAATTACTGAAATGTTTTCAGCTACCAAGAATTTCTCATTCTCGATTATGGTATCCCCGCATTCTCTCGGAATCATCGACAGATTGAATACGGGCTCCTAAGTAAAGACAAATGAGTAGTGAATTGAACTCACCACATGGTGTATAGTCTGGAAGTGTACGTCCAGCTGACGGTGGCATAGAGAGGCACCACACAGTCACTTCCATCTACATCCGATGGAGACCTGATTGTATTGCGGAACGACGATTTTACTGGACTGCGTCCCCTGACCTACATGTTCAGTTTCATCTATCCAAAGTAAGTGGTATCTGGTGGCCCAGGAGAAAATTGTCTCCACCCAGTTTTCACGACTCATAATGTCATGTGAACGAATTCAATGAATTTGTCAAAATGGCACCAAAAACATTTCTTACACTTCAATTTCATCGTACAGAATCGCCCACATCCAATGAGTGTTAAGGTAACGATGTATTTGCGAGCAATGTGATCAGATTTGGATAACGTAATGAAACACTGAGATGAGGTGCGCAGTCGTGAGATGAAATCAGGATATTCTTCTTTATATCAGTTCATTACTGAGACGCTGTACTAACTAGGGAAAGTATCCCTGACCATCCAAACCTTCCGTTTGGGTGTGTATTCGACCCCCAACTGGCATAATTTTGTTTCCTAAACCTCCTTAAAGATTCATTGACTTAACCCTGCACTACTTATAGTTTCTGTGACCTTGAGACTACCGTTATAGTGTAGTGCTGTATCAGGAAAATATTCCCCGATATTTAAAATTTGATGTGACCTGTGTGCAGTACAATCAATCCAAGAGATTAAGCTGGGATTCAGTTGAGTCCCTCGTCAACACCAACTTAATTTGCAAAATGGATGTATTTCGCCGCCTAATTCCCGCGTCTTCTAACAGCGGGTGTCTCTTCGACATGTCCAGAACCGCTGAATCTGTCACCTTTCAGTACATGATGTGCTTCAGAACTGAATGGATAAGCCACTCGAGTTAACCGTATAAAACCACGGCTGTTTTGGTCAGTGCACCAGAACCTGTCAGGGGGGGGGGTGGGAGCGTAATTTGTTTCTTTCTGAAATCTAGACAACCATTGACTGCTTACGGAATTTCCGTGCAACACATTGTCTCAATGAATCTGTGGGGATCTAGCACCCGCATATTTTTTACCACATCAACCAAGGACCAGTGAGAAAATCGGCCATTCAAAATATTGTGGGTGTGCCGGAACGAAGGCAAAATCTTCCTTAACTTAAAACACCATTCCATAGGCGTTGTGGATCGTCGTCTCCGCCTCACTACACTCTTAACTTGTTTGCTTGCGCCGAAGCAGCTGACAATATCTATTGTTGGGTTCCGACCCCTGCTCACTCGAATAACGTCAAGTTTCTGTTTCAGTGATAGGTACGTCGTGTACCCTGGGCCGTACAGCTGCCCCCATAAACCATACCACGTTACGCTATAGAGCGTTTAGTCCAATTCGGTCACGAAGCTGTCCATGACGACTTCAGATAGCCGGTCACAGGTTGATAACATCATATGCTGAATACGTATTATTATAAAATCATCTACCTCCACTAACTGGGTTTGTGGTCATCGTTCTTTTGTTCGTCTTACAGGTCTGCCAAGAATACAACTACTTCGAGTGATATTAACAGGCGACTATCCATGGAAAGTGTTCAAAAATGTTTTAAAGTTGATCAGTGAGATTGTTTGTCTACATTAATCAGTGCGATGATGTACTTACTCTTTCTTGTGATGAAACGAAGACAGATTCGCACAGTTTGCTTATTGAGGTTATTGCTTCTGTAGGTATTTAAGCTAAAATGTAGTTTTGTGATACGGTCCCGCATAAAACTAGATATCACATATCGTTCCAAATAGCGTAATATTTTAGTTTGCGTACTCAACCGGTAACCCCATTTTATTCAACGATGTGTTATACCACCTTACTACTTTATTTTCTCCTTTTTTCATATTATCTTGAGGTAGAAAACAGTGATCTACCAAAGGGCAAAGGGTTTAGAATGTAATGGCCAACTCACACACAAGGACTGTCTCTCACGCTCCTATACAATACCAGCTGGGTTTTGCATCACCAACGTCAAGTTTTAAAAAGTTCTCCCAACCTAGTAAATGAGAAAATTCGAAACCCCCATGTTCTCTCTGTATTCCGTGTACCGAAGCTTCTGTTTAAGCACTCCATAAACAGGTTAGAGGAATTCTATCGATCAGTGAGACCAGCGGACGCCAAACAGTAAAAAAGAATTAAACCATATTTTGGGGGTGGAAATCAGTGCACGCAGCGTTCCGATTCCGGTTGACTTTCGCACACGGACACAGTGCATTTCTCAATGCGCGATGAACGCGGCTCACCAAGGAACAACCGGTGCTTTTCCCACAGATGACCTAACGATTCGCGTTAAGTACATTTGCCCAAACAGTCAGGAAATTTCATGAGTAGCCAGCTACCGGAGCGGGAAAGGGAAAAACAAAAAAAACCGTCACTAATGGGTTTCACATGAGTAAATGGAACAATGCACGTAAAACCAACTCCATTAGTCCGAAGGACAGCATGTCATTCACTCGGAAAATCCAGACCTATTCTAATCTATTCTAATCTGTTGACGGAGTATCGGCGCGTGGAGCATAATATTGGAAAATGTGGTTGCCAAATACATGCCTGTTTTTGTTTTCGCCAAAGGCAAACCAGGCTTATAGGTCACAAACAGTCCAGCTGTACGATTTGATACGTCAAAAGCAAACAGGAAAAATGAACGGGTAACAATACCTCACTCGCCCCAAGCTCATCAAAAACAATAACAAAGACAATCTATGACCATATTTACTCGGCCTCACATTCTGCCCACATCGAGTCAGAAAGTATAGTGCTTCAGTTACAGGCGGAACAAAAAGGAGCTTTCCCTACATATTGAGTTGCCCAAACCAGCCTGATGTTCGATTCATCACAGTATCCCATGCGTGTTTAAGAGGATATGAACAGCGCATAGAAAAACTAAGAGTTCGCACTTGACGGCGTTTGAATGCAGCAATGTGTTCTGCACGCGATATCATTCTAGCCTGTTTCTAAAACGATTTATAGGAATGTATTAGATGTCCTGAAAGAATTTTTTCGAAGAATTTTCATAACGGAATCATCAGTAGCGTGTTCAGAAGGACGAGATCCTTGAGAGAGATCGTTTTTCGAGCTTCCAGAAAACATCGGAATATACCCAAAAGTACTGCAATGTTATTCTTGTTAGATCGACTGAAGCGATTCTAAGTGACTGACTAGGTTTCAACAGCTGTCTTCCGACGAGGAGAAATTCAATTTATCCACACTTTCAACTCGTTTCATTTGTCAGCATGTTTGGCTGGAAAAATTAGATTTTGTGAGCTTATGAGCTGTGAACAATTCGGGACAAATCGGATGGCAGAGAATTCGAAGACGCATAGTAGTTAAACGATTACGTAGGGGTAGAATACACTTCATTTCCTCCTCATTGGGGTAGACATTCCATCAATATTTAGGGTTCGAACGCGTTCGATGGCTGAACCGCTAGTAAGCATTATCAAATACGAACATGTACGAAGTGCACCCAATGATGTGCCGCTTCAAGTTCGGCTTACTCATACTGATCGTTACATAACAGAAAGAACAACTGAGACAAGGCACCTGGCCGAGAGAGAATCCCTCAGCACATAAATGAGAAAAGACCATACGTTTATTTTGAAACGAAGGATGCTCCTAAGGAACAAGCTAAAACAGTGCTAAATGAAAATATATTTCCAGCACTAGAATACATGCTTGATAAGGAAGTCTTCAGATCCTTAAGGCTACTTGGCTAGGCCCCTAGATTGTTGTAACAAAAGTACCGTATCTCGGGGCAAGGGAGTCCCGACGCAGGTATCTAATGGATGTAAAGCATCATCATCATCATCATCAAAGACAGCAACATCAGTGGTGACACTGATGCTTCACTGCCGTAATGTAAAGCAATTCTGCTCCGTGTGAAAAACCACACGGGAGTGATCAACGCTTTCTAATTAGTTTGCGCATTTGAGGTTTCGGAATAGGCGAAGCCAGATGTTTCCGTTCTCAGAAACCGAACTTCGCAACGGTCGAGACTGCATTCTGATAACAACTGCCTCTAAGGCTCAGTTACATGTCTTTTCTGAAGTTATATACCTTTGACGCTCGTCGGTGAACGCAATCGGAGCCTGCGAGCATCGCCCACCAAACTCATCCGTCACACGACCATCAGAGTTGGTACAATATCTCAAACATTTCAAGCACTACACATTTTCCAAGGTTCCCTCTTAAATTAAAAGAGAAACAATTATTCGGTGACCTGAGAGATTAAGTGTATGTGTATACACCCGGTACTGGAGGCTTATCAGTCTTCATCAAGTATTCTGCCGCTGGTCGAAAATCTAACTGAATGACGGCAGGTAGCTAGCGGAATTTGGGGTTGGTTCGTATCTGAGCGACATTATATTATGGAAATAGGTGTTACAGAGAAGCAGCACGTTTTACAGGGCAGTGAGGATGTCAACAAAGTTTTCGCATATGGAGTTAAGTCCAAGACGACCACCCTACTGAGCCTCGGAAGCACCTCGGCTTATCAATTTGCGAGCTCACACCTCTAGCCACCACGGTGAAATCTGAGTCCTAAGAGTGCTTAAACAGAGCGTGGAAAAAAACTGTCATCAGGAGGGGGGAGAAAGTACATACAAGGAAAAGACAGCCACTAGCAGCTCGCTTATCAGTGCATCCGCTGTCACATGAAGTACAAAGGGGTGACTGTCATCGCGTATCTCGTCAAAAAGATATCATTCCACCAAATTAACGAAAACAAGAGCGAGTCCTGTATGGTCAGACGCAAAGGCCTCTGAAACGCTACGGGTGTGCGACCGAAGGGGTTAGTCTGAAAGCTAGACCTGAGCAACCAAAATAGTGGAGGAAGGCCGACATGCCGGAGCAGCTTGTAGCTATACTTGTCTAAATGTGTGGCCACTGATGACTGAGTTCGAGATGTCCAAGGACACTTTCTTTCTTGCCTGGCTGCGGAGTGCGACACACGGAGTAACCGATTCTTAGACATGGGTTAAGAAGCACACGCCGATGGCCTGAGTCTGTGGGAAAAGTGAATTTGTAGAAGGGACAAGAGGGAGGAGCCCGCGTACCTTTAATCAACCTTCCCAATGAGGGAAAAGAAGGGCAAAACGGGCCGTGGGTTACCCAAGAGTTTTCAGCGACCTTTGAGTAGCGTGTTCCGTCTAGACAATGCACTGAAACATCCCAAGGATCGTTCAAACCGAATAATCAAGCCTTTTTGCAGCACACTCAGCTGAGGATTCTGTCGGTAATCAGCTAAGTCTCTCGTTAAAACCAAATTAGTTTGTATACGAGTGTACTCGTGTGTATTCCAAGTCGTTTATTCAGACATGTCTCATCAACGGGAATGAGAGGATCCGAATAGATCGCGTATGTCTAGAGTTGAGGAGCAAAATACGCTGATGAAAGCAGCTTCTAAAACCTGTGACGACCGAACTGTGGTGAAATAAGCCTTAACATAACTATTGCCATGATCTATCGGAACCAAATATTTAAAACACTAATCTGGGTTGGTTGTATGAGTGGGTCTCGAGTATACCATCCGAAAGATAAGGCCAGTTCTTATGTATGCCATATAACACAGATAAGCCGTGTTCCGACCTCAGTTACTCAAAACCCAGACAGATATCCACCCTAAATAGTAAACACACAAGCACGCCATATGGTCGTGTTTTTAGGTTCGACAAGGAGCGCATTAATCACTGTCAGTTTGTTATCGATTAGAAGAAGCCTGCCCAGTTTACCGACAGTAAAAATAACCATAGTAACAGGGAGATAAAATACTGAAAAGTTCGACACAGGACCGTAATCGGGAGAAATGTAGTCAAATAAAACTACACGGATGGACCGCATTCAGTTGCCCATAAACAGCGGCCGAATATTTTCAGATTATATATATATATTTATATTTATATCTATACATACATATATGTATAATTTATGAAATCATCTATGTTGAAGACTGTTCCAGCGTAAATATACCTTGGATATAGATGAAGCCGTTGACCATAAGCTGCAGTATTCATTTTTTCGCCATTTTTTCTCCATCGCCGCCGGATTCAGTTACTTACGGCTAATCAAATGCTTATTATTGTTGTGGAGTAGGACGCACACATCGGGGGTACAGCAATCCGACTGATTGGTTGTGCCGAACCGCCCGATTGTAATGCATCGGACTATCGAGGTTGACCAACAAAAACGTTACTGGTGTAAATGGACACTTCGTTTTGCAACTATTGATACAACACCGATTTTGGCTCATTTATACGTCTCCGAACGACATCAAACACTTCACAGTTCGACACGATCAGCATGCACAGACTGAAAAACACTCCATATGAACCAGCTGGCATTGTCAAATGAGTGAATGCTAGTTTGACGATTGATTTTTCATTCACCAGCCGATCCCAGTGTTCGGTAAATTAGAAAAAATCGGTGCAACTGCAGTTCATCACGGTACAATCGCAATCTCACTGGAGACATCAGCGAGACTAGGTTGAAAGTAGCAGAAAGGATACAACAAGATCGATACTCAACTGATTATTGCAAACATATAGCCACCGTCAAGGTATCGTTTATGTAATGATGTGGTCTGTGATGAAAGGAACATGAATTTAGTAGGGGATGCTGACAAATGACCGTATGACGACGGATGCGGCAAAAAAGCCATTAGTGCAAGCCAAAGGGTGACAAGCAGCAAGGATGTTGTTATCATAAGTTGCTGTGAACGAAGGTATACTGTCTACGTTTTAGCGGTGAATAGGCATAAAATGACCGATCCGTGATTGGCAGAGTGAGAAACCTAGCCACTACATCAACCTATATACTAAACTGATACATTTCTATTGTTTAGTTGGTCAAAGCTGGAGCCATGTGTACCAAATGACTGAATCAGTCAATATATAAAAAGATAAACATACTATTAGATTATTTGGCGAAGAGAGAAAATAGGCAAGAATCTATCAGTAAGTCCTAGCACACACGTCCAAAGTGATGAGATATTTACAAACATTCTAATGCCTCGCGACCTGTTAGCAATAGTGTATTAAAAAATGACAATGGTCCCGTAAGAATATGACTCACAGTCCAATGTACGATTCGCATTCAAGAATATCCGACAAACTGGCACACATTACAGATCGGCCGGGGTCACGTCACACTTCTTGACAAGCAACGATGAGTCTGTCAAACAGTCACAATAAACTGATCCACCCAGCCCACCGATTGAAGAAAACGCCGAGCCAAAATATCGGAGCATCTGTATTGTATACGGCCGTCACTCAGCTGGAAACGAACGGCCCAATGACTAGTTAGGTTAGTTCGTTGACAGGAGCTTCCTACAGTGAACTGGGAATGGACATACAGTACGGTTGAATAAACTGAAGTTCGTCGACAACCCAACGCCGGTTCTCCCTTTCCAATCTTCATATAAGAAGCCTGGCCTCATGTTTAAACCAAACTTTTCAAGTTACATCAACCGCGCAAGCGAAATGTTAGGCCCATATGAAAACCCACTAAGGTGCGACAGGCATTGGACAGGATCCGGTCAAGGAATTCGAAATCTTCTGGTCGTCCCTACCGTGGCGTTAAAGTGCACACGACTGGATCAAATTCGTTGACCTGGAGGTGTGACAGATCAGTACTTTAGACCCATCTCTCGCATCTCGATCGTTTCCTTTTACTCCTGACTGACCCATAATTATCTCAGCATTTTATATTTCTTCCAAACTGCACGGTAGCTAAGCTCCTTTGAGTATGTTATATGTATCAAGCGAAAGTGTAGGCTATGTTTTAGGGTGTCCGTGAGAAAATCTCGTTCACAAACACATACATCGCAACGAGTTGCATGTTAAACACAGTAGTGCCGTTAACATCATAAGTTACTACGACATGTGCAAGGGTTGTTGCTCGTGTTACAACGGAATAATTAGGAAACCCAAGAAGTGGTAGAAGAGTGTGAGACAAACTAGGAAAATATTGCGTGGCTCAGCAGTGACGCGATGGTACAGTCGACGAGGATAAGTGAGCGATTAGCTGCCCCTCATTCCTCATACAAGTGTAACAGTATGGTATCCTATGCTTCAAATTCCGAAAAGTGTCCAGCGTGAATTATAAAGTCAAGGTGTAGGACATTAATCACAATAGATAACCAAACCAAACGAATGTTCAACAGTAAACGCGTTGTCTGTCGAGCAAGAAACAGGGGTGTTTTTATTAAGGAGCTACATCACGATAAATTTGGAATATGAGACGGAGAAGGTGAATTCTCAGTTGGGAAAATTGGCTTTCGTTTCAACTAGTTTATTCCACAGGAAAGAATAAACGAACATTTTCAGTGTGGCACATCTGTCAGGAGTTCCAACAAATATTAAGTAAATTCGATGGAGCCGCTCAGATATTGATCACTTGACTGAGTTTTTGGATACGATTCAACAGGATGTCACCTTGTTTGATCATGGACTGGAAAAAAGAAGGACAAGGAATCAAACGAAAATAGGAGTGAACAAGGGTAAGCGGAAAATATGGCTACTAGGAAGTTTGGTTCCATTCACACTGTTGAAGCTTCCCATCCAAGATTGAATTCGCCGCTAAAATGGATGAATTACCGGTTATCGCAAAGCTATCTACCCCGTCGAAATTCAAGCCAAGTGTTCAGTTAATGCACAGCTAGACCTAGACGCAAGAAAAAATGTGGAACCTAAGATTGGATATACCTGGAATAACAATAGACCACGAGTACCTGAGTATACATGGTATTTCATAATGTTGGACAGAATTTTTAATGTACATCGCACAGTGTTACCTTCCAGAAAGATGGAACTTTTTATTTCCGAGGATTCGCCCGTCAAAAGGCCTACCTTGTGCCGACTGATCGAGTGACATCACGCTGACTTCGAAATTCATTTCCAGAGTTGAGTCGAAATTCTCGAACAGAAACAGAATGTTTGCGAGTACGGACTCTCGCACGGCTGCGCAATGGTGAGAAAAACTAAAAACCTCGAACAGAAACAGAAACAGAAACGACGGTACAGCACTCACCTGGTAATGTGAATTTACATTGTCCGGTCGCGTGGTTTCCAATACACCGGAAACTTTGTCCATTTTGCAGGCAAGTCGACCACTTGCAATGAAACGGGAAAGTTCGCTGTCCAAGAACGCCGGGGTGACACCAAACGAAGCAGCCATACTATCCAAACTAAGACTGCTGTAGGAATCCAAGTGTTGGCTGAACGCAAGTATGCGCATTTCACGGACGTAGTAGCGCGTGTGCTGACTCAGATAGCGATCACAGCTCATAAATTGTTCCATACCAGCTGAAACCGGAGGACGGAAACCAAAACCCCTTAGGTCAGAATGTATTATCATTTGGACAAAGGAACGTGTCCAAAGAAATGAGGAAACGTCAGCCACGAATCTCGGATCCACCCACCGTAACATATCAATAGGACCATAAACTCGACTACCAGGTTGTTGGTTGGTTACAAAAGAGACAAACATTCGTCTTAACTAGAGACCCTTCGGGGCTACTATTGGAGGCTCCGTTTGCAATATGCCACAAATTCCGCATGAGGTAACAAACTCGCGAATGCATGAAGTAGGAGATGATGCGCCTTGCCGTCGTAAAACCCTTTTGATGATGATGAGTAGCACATTGGGTGCATCTAACCTACCTAAATTTACAGGGAAAACAAGCTAGGGGGAGATAATAACCTAAATTCAATTGATTTTTTTCGCGTTATCGGAATGTAAGCCCAAGTGCCGTGGACTGCTCATTCAATTCAGACTTCCCGTGTTCCCATGACAAACGAAAGAGTCGTCCGTTAGGACTTGCTGAAAAGCCCCGGTGGATGCACGATACAGATCACCATCCGGTTTCGGATAACCAGAAGAATAATGCTCATATTTACTTCGCGTCGCGTCCAAAACAAACCTTCTATGGCAACATTTCCCAAACACACCCACCAGCGATTTATCAAAATTTGGCCGTTCACTTAATTGTAACGGGGAAATGCTATGACAAGCAAGCAACTGAACTCATTTCCGTTGTAGCTGATTTCGCTCCTTGAAATTAGATACTGAAAACAAAACGACAGAGGCATCTGTAAACGTCATGTTGCACCTTCTCGTGATAAGTCTCACAGCAGAAATCTCGAGATTACTAGCATCATACGGCTTATCTCTATCTTTGGACAACTGAATTACAAACATACAATCAAACCAAAACCGGAAACAAAACTTCCGAGGTTGTAATCATGTGCTCCAGAAACGGAAAACTATCGCGAATTCAAGCGAGAAAAACAAACTTAAGGATTTTTAAGACCAAAAAGCTACCAGTAAATTATCGTCCCCAGCTAATATAAGATATCATGATCTTCAAAGGTGAACAGTTTTACGACAAGACACACCCCGTGGTCACAGAACTGTGCAACTTCTGCCAACGCAAAACACCAGCTTGATGTAACACATAAGTTACACACTACTCCTAAGGCTGCTGGAAACTCGTCGTCTATGCACTGTGTTGCAAAATCTAGAATATCGTGCCAACTGAAACACGAGGCAGCTTGGTGCATGGCATTCAGTTGAAGAACATCATAAACGAGAAATTCAGCTGTGTTCCAGGTGAGTTGCCCGTCAAAACCAAACGGGTATGCGGATAAGTAGATAAGTCGAATTTCGTGCAATTTGGGTTCCAGCAGAACTTAATGTTGACGGACATTTGGGGACTACGCATACTTGATGAGCCCCATCAACATCAAACATCACTCTCAGCTTTAAGAACCGCGTAACTGCAGTTTTGTTTGGGAAGATGGGGTAGATAGCTGCGCATTGGAGGCGGTAGCCGATATAATTGATATGTAAATACAGGGTTGTCAGTGAAGCTTTCACTGGAGAGATTGGGAGGGGAGCTATGCACTGGAGGCAATAGCTTGAATCCATGAGTGTCACTGAGGGCACGACTGGGCCATGTCCGTCTCGGGGTCCCTATCGAGGGAGACGACAGTGACCACCAAATCAATGTTTGACCTCCCTTGGCTCGTTTCCACCCCTCATGTGGTTGTGCGGAAGGAGCCCTTCGAGGAATTCGGTGAGTGAATCATCTCTTGAGTCATCTCGTGAGTGAGTTATCTCTTCCGAAAACCACTAGATGTATTTCAGCATTGCTGATTCGGTGTTTCCACCAGACTAGGGCAATTCTCTCGATGGTCAAACACTGAAAGTCCTATTAAGTCCCCGGCGTCAATAGCCAGATATCTGTTAGGTAAGGGCTATCGGATTGACCAAGTCAACTTTTTGTGCAACACAAACCTCACGGTTTTTGCAATAAGCGAAGCGCTGCTGATCAAATCAAGCCAGCCCACACTATGTGCACAAAAACGGTTGAAGCAAACGATTTGGTTACTTTGACACTGATCAGACGACTTGTAGGAGTCAGCCAACCAGTGTCTTTCATCTACGTAATTTGTGTTTTGAGGTCCGCGACTGAAGAGTAAAAGAAATGTTAGCATGTTTCGTTCACTCTAAGTAGACTTAAGATTAAGCAAATTTGGCATGATTTTCAATGTGTTCCACATTGGAAACCTCCTTTAACCAAACGATTGACAGTACCGATGAAATAAACTCATGTGGCTATCAGCATGGTTGGTTCGTTACAAGGGCTAGGGACTTATTCGTAACGTTGTGAATGATGCGCCTTGTACAAGTTACTGTGAAATTACAAGTAGTTAAACAAAAGTGACGCAGAGGTTTCCGCCTGAGGTAAACGGCTCGAAAAAGCGAACATGTAGCAGCTGGAACCTACACGCCCCTGGTACATGTTCCGCAGCTCAATGTCTCGAATGAGCTAGATTCGAGGATGAGATCAATTACCAGAAATAGTTACAAACAAACTAACTAACCGCAGCGGCTACTGCGGCGGTGGTAGCGAGGGTCAAAGTGATGGCTTACCAAGGTAGCAGTAAAAGTCGGAGTAACGGCACTCAAAAAAGGACATCAGAAATTCGCGAACGTTGGGAAGGCTGTGAAGTACCTCCTGTATCTCAGAACCTCTGATAACCTAAAACATAAAAGATGGAATCGAACACAACACATGTTACAGAAGTGCCGCATGCTGAACAAAAAGTAGCAATAACAAGTCTGGCGGATTCTGATAGTTGAAAGACGTCAAGTTGTTTGGAAATAGGAGGGAGCGATTTCTTGCAACAAAAACCACGAAGGTGTTCAGTCTATCCTTTTCACATTGGCTTTCGTGTATTGAGTAGGTCAGTTTTAAGTTAAAAACTGATGCTATTGGCGTCAGCATTTTGTTGTAGTCTATTTCAGCGGGATAAACTGCTACCAAGTTGCAGTCACAAGAAGGTTCACCATAACTTCATCAGGTATGAAACGGCCCCAGCTTATGTTACGGTTACGATTTGAGTTTTCCACAAGTAAGCACTAGATGCAATCTGTTGGTAACCAATGGTGTTCGGCAAGTCAGTGCATTATTGTGTTCTAAGATGTCACATAGTCAAAATGGCCGCTTAGTACCTGAACCTGAAACTCAGTTAAAATCACCACCACCATCAACATTGACAGCAAAACCAGAAGGGAACACTGGGGATTCACTGCCGTAATGCAGTTGGAAGCTTCAATGCGATACGCGCATACAAATTGCCCCTCCAGCCACATAGTAAATAAACGTCCGGTAGTGTTAACCTCGGTTAGGTAACTGGGGACTAAGCTTATTCAATTGTTACCCGAAGTGAGACAACAGAAAAGCACTTGTAAACCGGTGAAAATGTCACCAAAAATCTAACTTAATTATGATGTGCGCTGTAGACCATGGCTAATGCCACAGGAGAAACCTAAGTAAAAAAAACAGCTAACCTTCTCACGCAAATCGGGCCTCTTCAAAGCAATCATGGCAGTCATCACTGTATAGATAATAAAGCGCTTGTAATCCATCAATTCATAGCTCGTGAATGTTGCAACCGCGTCCAAAAACTGTTTTGCGGCCTCAGGGAAGTCACGGACAGTCAAACTGTATAGACCGCGGTATACCTTGAGACGGTTCCGACGATCCCAGTCCCCGCCCGCCTCAATCAAACTAAAGGGTCGAAGTATATGTAATGAGTAGATGAAACATACTCGTTTGCAATTTCTAGATACTTTGATATAAGTTTCCTATCACTGAAGAAAAATCCGATTCGCAGAAGGTGGAATATAGTGTCTAAGCGGAATCCTGGCATTAGAACCTTGTCGAGGATTAGACGGAATTGAGACAGAGCTCTTTCCTAGAACGGACTGGTAAATGAAGAAAGTCACATTACCTTGTCACCAATTTTACTCAGGTAGTGCGCTTTCGCAGTCATTGCAGCACGAACCTCCGTCTCCCCAAGGTTTTCCTCTGCATCTTTCAGCTTGTCGTCCAGTTCCTTTAACTGCTTTTCATTCTCTGCTTTCATTGTTTTCAAAAGTTGCGGATCCATGCGTAGACCTAATTCTTTACAAACCACTTCATAGTAGGGAGCCATATCTATAAAAACAGCAATAGGAGTGCCTTGAATTGAAGCTAGACTGCACGGGCGAACAAAATGGTCGAATATTGGTGTTCGATTAACTACAAGCACAGTAAAACGAGTAGAGGATGAAAGCTTACAACAAAATGACCAGTTATTTTGGATACCAGTCGGCAAGCGAAGTTAATCCATGCTAAAAAAAACTGGCAAGCAGAGTAAAGATGTCTATCCTTTTAGGGAATCATTGGTGTAAGATAGCTGATTTCGGATTGTGGTTGAGTCGCATTTGAAATATGAAAGGTCGCATAAATTGTAAAAAAGTGTCGGTTCTATGGATAGGTGATATCGATATAATGTGAACGCTCATCGTTTCGCGGAATATCGACTGCGTTTTGGGCGAGACGGCCCAAGTGGTTAGAGCGCGAGCTTACTGACCGGAAGGTCCGTGGTTCGAGCCCGACCTCTGCCTCTCAACTTCGCCTGTCTAGGCTTGGGCAACCTGGCAGTATCCCAGCCCTCGTGCAACCTTCGGGTGGCATGGCAGTTAGGCACCGAAAGGGTGCTACAGCTGAACAATTTTTTTCTCGTGTTGTTGCTACATCCTCTATCACATAGCCAAACTTCACTTCTATCGCCCACCAACTGCCTATTATTGGTTTTCATGAACGATCTACAGAAACCCTTCTCCTCACTAAGATATTTTCGGCATGGAACCACTTCAATAGCTGCCTTCTTTACGAGGAAATAGAACTTCTGGTCCGAAACTAGACGCGAGATGTTTCCTGGCTTTCGCACTGAATGATTTAAACACTCCGCGGATGAAAACATTAACAATAACAACGTTTGGGTTATAGCTGTCTGTCAGCAGTCAAGCGAAAGCAACCGAGGCCAGAGTTATCATATTTTAATCGGCACTTCAACACAGTAACGGTCTGAAATATGTGACAGTTGTAACACATTAGAGGCTGTGAATTTCGAAAATCAGATGAAGCGACAATTAAATATTTGGCTAGTTGTTTACCAAGTCATTCTGTAAATTCAATCTAGTGTCGAGCCCTAATAGGTCATGTAGTGGGGACCGAATGGAAATATCTTCAAATTTGTACCCTTTTCGGGGTGTCAATATTTCTATCAAGGTGTTAAAACCCGGATAAGGAAATTTCATCCCACACTTGTAGGTGCTCCCTCGGAAGAGGCACCAAACCACACACGGTTACAATCTGTATTTGTAATAGAGTGCAGCTAAGTTATTCGTAGTGATCCAAGTAACAGCAGCTGATGAAACTTATTTGGAACACTATTTTAGTGCAAAGTTAAGACTCTTCTGTCAAACTGAGAAACTTCACCACACTCCGATAAAGGCTGCTGTAAATATCCGCGAACTGAATTTCTCGTAAACGTTAAACTGAGATACCACTCACAAAAAGAAGCACCTATGATGGGGAACGGTTATGGTTATATTATGCACTGCACCGCCACTTTCCGTGGTTGGAACCCCACCTCTACCTCTCGACTTCCAATGTCTAGGCTTGGACAACCTGTGGCAGTATCTCAGCCCTCGTGCTTCCTTCGGGTGGCATGGCAGCTAGGCACCGAGGTGTTACAGCTGGACGAACTTTTATGGTCATAAACATAAGAGGAAAACAAATTGAGAAGTAACTTCGAATCCGCAATGAAGCAATTAAAAAACATTTGTGTAATCAGCACCGTCGGATGTCAAGTCGCGCTGCGGAGATCGCTACATCTTTTCACACTGCCCGGATTTTAGCCTGCGGCATGGCACCGATGACTATCTGCAGATGTAGGCACTTGTCGTGCCCTTGTGGCGCAATCGGTTAGCGCGTTCGGCTGTTAACCGAAAGGTTGGTGGTTCGAGCCCACCCAGGGGCGCGAGGCATTTTGTCGGCGTGCTGAATCGCCTCTTCGTGGTTCCGACTGGGTAGCCTGGACGCCAGTCTGGGTGAGCTAAGAGTTCAGCAACTCCAGACAGGGCTAACCACCCTGTTTGGTTTCAATGTGCTGGTTACTTTCGACAATGTACACTACAAAACATCTGGCGCCTCCGCACCAGTTCCAACCAGTACACAGGAGAGATTCGTGGGGCTCATGTGTGAGGAATGTGGCAAGTGCTGCACGTCGAAAGCATAATGCAGATAAGCTTGGTCAAGTGGAGAATTCCGGTGTCCGCTACCGGTGCCCGCTGGTCCCAACAAGAGTCACAATCGCTCTTGCGCCTGGCTAACAATTTATATCCGTCTTGTGAAACGCAAACCGCGCTGTTCGCGAGACTGGAGCAGTATTTTCCTGGTCAATCGGCTATCAGCACCAAAACTAGGTTAAGTATGCTTAACTAGCAAGCACAACTAAACGAATCTTCATCTAGTGGTTCTGACCAAACCATCGATCAAACAACAGTCAATTCATCAGAATCTGAAAACTACATCGTCTGCTTCAAACAAACCATGGATCGCGCCATGTCACTTTTAGAATCCCGTTCTGACAGTTAGCTCGCTAGTACTGACCTTCTGGTATTAGCCCGAGGGTTGCAGTCTGACACCGGAACAAGTCCTGTCAATTTTGGACCTCCACGCCTCCAGGACATTTCCACACACCTGGAAAACCGTATCCCGACGCCGTCGTCAGTTAGCCCATCGGATGCCGGTCAACCGAAAGCAGATCCGCCGAGCCAACTACGCCGCCATCCAGACCCTATACCACCAAAGACGGAAAGATGCGGTGTCTGCTGTGCTTGGTGGGTCCTGGAAGGATCTATACAAAGGTAACTGCGGCTTACCTCTGGACGCCCAGCAGTGCTCTCTGCTCGAAAACACGTGAACAGCCTGTCAAGTCTCATAGTAATACCATCCGATATGAGTTTCATCGAGCCCATTACAGGAGAGGAAGTCGGCCGTACGGTCCGTTCAATGGGCAATTCGTGCCCAGGCCTGGACAAGCTCACACCCAGGATGCTCCGCCGGTTCAATGCGAACGTACTTGCTGGGTACTTCAACTTACTCTTACTATCTGGGGGTTGTCCGCCACATCTGTGTCGTGCTCGTATTACTCTAGTTCCGAAGGTCCCTAGTCCGACTTCACCGGATCAACTGAGACCGATCTCCGTGTCATCCATTCTTGTCCGATGCTTTTCACAAGGTGCTTGCTGATCGCTGGAGTCGTAGATTGCAGCTGCCTTCACTCCAGTTTGCATTTCTACATCGGGACGGCTGTTTGGAAGCTACATCGCTGTTACATGCCCTGCTTCGTCACTCTTCAGCGACTGCTTCTAACCTCAGCTTGGCGTTCGTCGATATCTCGGAAGCTTTTGATTTGGTTCCACATGACACAATCGTCAGATCTGCTGAGGCGTTTGGAGCACCGTCACCTCTAGTTCGATACATCGCACAGTCCTATGAGAATGCTGTAGCAGTTTTTCCCAGTTCCAAAGTTCACTGCCACAGAGGTGTGAGGCAAGGAGATCCACGCTCCCCATTATTCTTCATCATGGCAATGGAGGAGGTTCTTGGATTGTCGATGCCGCAACTGGGATACCAGTCCCATGACACCTTAGTGGATGGTTTTGCCTTTGCTAACAGCTGGGTCGTGCGCACAGAAAGTCAGGCTCGCCTTGAAGGTAAGGTTGAAGCTGCTGCAGTCGAGTTCGGAAGAACTGGTATGAAGCCCAACGCCAGAAAGATCAAAGCAGTGGTTATTTGTAGGGACAAGAAACATCGGGCGGCAGCGGTCTCAGTCGAACCATTTTGCTTAGCTGAGGAACTCATCAATCGTCTGGGCCCGACAGACACTGGTCATCCCCTTTACTTTCAAGGGGAAAGGAGTCTGTGACCACCGACAGCAGCTGCTTGATGAGGTGACGCGTGCCCCGTTGAAGCCGCATCAAAGAATGGAGATCACAAGGAACTACCTGATACCAGCATAGTCTCGGATGGGCGCGGAGTGACTGTGTGGAATGAGAAAAAGCAGAAGTATGGTGCTGATGATCAGGCAATCTATTCGCGGCTGGCTACGTCTACCGAAAGACATCTATGCCGGTAAACAACATGGGGGACTTGGTATCCCAAGTCTGAGTGCAACAATCCCGATGCAGCGTAGTGCGTATTAGAAGCTCTGTCTTTCCAGTGCCAAGTATTTCTGTGGTCAATGATTCCGCATTGGCAAGATTGTTGGGATCTCTAGCCTTCTGATCCGAGTCCATGGTTCGCGCGTAAACACCAAGGAAGAGCTGGTGGCTGCTTGGGGTGATAATCTGCACAACAGCATGGACGGAGTTCGTCATTTCGCCTCTGTCGAATCGATGACTTGTGTTTCCTCAGATATTTATCCAAGGTATCCAGATCCGATGCAACCTGATTAGGACGAGTTAGAAGCGCCCGGCGCGGTCATGGTGGTCAGAAGATCTTCTGTCGTGAAACTGTGGTCAACCGGAGAGTTTGATGCATATTCTGCAGTCCTGCTGGATCGCGCATGATGCCAGATGTGCTCGTCAGAATCGGGTCGCAAAAGAACTCGCGAAACGTCCTCCGTGGCATGGGATACACCGTCTTCGAGTTGAGAACGCCTGCGTCGATTTTCATCAAGCCTGACCTAATCGCTGTTCCGGAGTGGCAGGCAACTGTGATAGACGTCAGCATAGTCTCAGATGGGTGCTGAGTGACTGTGTGGAATGAGACATAGAAGTATGGTGCCGATGATGTTCCTCGCCATCATCTTAGCCCTACGTGCAATTGGTTGTGATGCTGACTTTTGGTCCACCAACCGATGATCATCTTGGACTGGGACCTCCTTAGGTCACAGTCAGTGATCTCATGTTTGCTCGCCATTTTGGACTCGCTACGTACTTGCGATACTTTACGCGTGGTTCATGGCGTTGAGTGTTCATTCTTACCATTGATTTTCACACCTGATCCAGTATGATGGACACTTTGTGCCTGATGTGCGAGTCCTAAGCGTGCTAGCGCTTGCTGCGCCTTGGAGAGCATTCAGCATTTTGTTCTTCCTTCAGCTGCTGGTCTTTAAACATTTTTTCATACCAAATATTCTTACATACGTTGGGATTCATCTGACTAAAGCCGTTGGTGGCATGACTTCGAATGAGACGCTTCTCTCTTTCTATCTAATATTCTCCTGTAACCCTTCCACATTCATCGCCTGCATTTATCTTTTATGTCTGTGACCATGCTGTTCAAAAATAAACAATAATATGGTAGTAGTGTGACAGATGAGACCGGTGCACGAATCTCCAAGACCCGGGTCGCGTTTGCTAATTTGAAACACCTATGATGGCAAAGCGGTATATCCCTTAATATGAAGGGACGCGTGTATCACTGAACTCGAGATAGTCCAGTGGTTCAGGAGTCAACTTACTGACCAGATTGTCCGTGGTTCGTATCCAGCCTCAACATCTCGACTGTTCCTATCAAGGCTTGGGCAACCTGGTAGGATCTTAGCCCCCGAGCCTCCTTCAGGTGAAACGGCAGCTGGGCCCCGAAAGGTCATGGCTGAACAATCGACTGTATCAGGCCACAGTACGGACCGTGAAATTTGGCCTCTGCAACCAGCCGATCTGAGTCGTCATCGGGCCTTGGACAACCAATGTCTAAGAACCACAGCTCGTGCAGGCTGATTTCGGCGAATCTCCAACGAGGCGATTAAAAAAGAGTGTTCAGTTGTGTAAAAAGGGCTTTAATTCGATAATGTGTCGTCAGTGGACTTTCCAGAGGGTAGACTAGGAGCGTTGATATCAAGACGGACGAAAAGCTAATCGTTCAGATGTAGAACCCTTGCGGTGCTTATCTGCCACAGCACACGGAAAAAGCACGAGGGCCGAGATCCTCCCACGTTGCCCAAGCCTACAGAGACGTTGAGTTCGAACCATGGACCTTTTAGTAAGTTCGCGCTATCTCGTGGATATCAAATGTTCTTTGCGTCTGTGTGTGATGATGCGAGCTCTCTAAAAGGTGCACTATAAACAGCGATACCTGACTGTGACCCTCACTCCATTTTTTATTTTCCATTTCTATTGTTAACAAGGTGGTGAGGGATCCTGAAGAATCTCCGAAACCCGTAATCAGATCTCCGAAACCGAGGACGCTGTCCCTTTGGATTACGAGGACGTTGGTGTTCTCGCATTTAATGAGAGAAAGGCGCATGTTACTAAGAAATCTGATCTGATAACCGATGTGCTTTCGGCATCCACTGTGCTGTACGACGCACGGTCCGTGAACATTGTATGAATGCACTACCCATGAGGTTACTTAGAACTCTTCGACAGCCCGCGACTGGATTGCCCTTCTTGGGGCTCATCAAGCAGGCGCAGTCCCCGAGTTTACCGTGTTCTAGTTGGACCCAAACTGCGCGAAAGTAGCAAAATACACTCACTTGCATACCGATCTGGCTTTGACGCGAGACTCAGTTGAATCCCTCGTTTATGATGTTCTTTGGCAACTGAATGCTGCACCAGGCCGCCTCACTTTCAGTTGTCAAGATATTCGGGATATGGCGATACTCTCTACAGACGTAATACACTAATCACAAGGTTGCTGAAAACACTTCGACAGCCCACGACCGGTTTCGCACTCATTCGGGCTCATCAGGTAGACGCAGTTCCCGAGTTTCCGTCAACCTCATATTCTACTTGAAACAAATCGCACGGAATCAGCGAGATACATCCATTTGCATACTAATTTGGTTTCCGTCACGAAGAGACTGGAACTTACCGTGGTGTGGCGGTTTGTGTAGCACGACGACCCATTGAGCTATACTGGGGTGTCCGCGTGACACTCACAGAGTCTCATACCAGGCTGGTCCATGGGTAGAGGTCTGACGAACACAGTCTCCTGGCTCTCCAGGTTGGGGGTTGGACCATCTGTGGAGACGTGTTCCATAAAAATGGTAATGTACTTTTTCCAGCTCAACACCGCTGCCTTGCGGTTAGGCTTTGAGCAAAAGGCTTTGGTTGAGGACTCCATCGTCCTCCTGTCTAGGTGTGGGCGTCATGACAGTATCCCAGCCCACGTACAACAATGACACTTACAACTAACAATAATCTCATGCCAAATCGGCCGTCGCGTGGTGCCATCAGCCGGGTCGCCTTACTGCTGCATATAGCAGGGCGGGTAAGCGAAAACATGCTACTGCTGATGCCTCCTTCTTACACTTTTTCACGTCTTCCACCCTCTCCCGACCAGACATGAATACTTTCTCCGCAGATCCCAGCTCTAGGACTGACCATTTGGCTCGCCCTGCATCACACTTAGCTGGAGCTTCTGTAAGTCCGAGTTCAGTTACAACCCTAAACACTTGAAGTCTGTTCAACCCGAAAGCCTGTCTACTTAGCCGCCTTTAATGTTCGCTCACTGAAGCAAACAGGCCAACAGGTCATCATCATCATCGACAGCATGGCAACAGTGTTCAACGCGGACTCTTCATTGCCGTACAACCATTATTTATCTGAAAACCTTATTGTGAAGAAAAGAATAAAGATGGACGAGGGGACTCATTGCTGCCTTACTACAATCATTACAAAGGTGACTGCACCTCCAAACTCCCATTCAGGCAATCTGGATACATTCTGACAGCAAGAACGTCACTGACATCGGTTGACAGCCATATCTTGTAGTGTCTCTAACCAGGCGCAACGGAATCACGCGGTCTCCATCCTGGAAGGCGAGTAGCACCGACAGCACCCAAACTTTTCGTAATCTCTTTTATACCCCTCTGCCAGGTCAAGGGTTGGCCACCGATCTGCTTCCGCCACGCTGAATTGGGTATGGAAAACAGCACTCCCATCGGCAAACGATGGATAGGCATACGTAACATACTCCAACAACGCAGCTTCTGGTGCTGGACACATTTTTCAATGGAAGCACCCGTTGCACAACCGAAAATTCGCTTTCTAATTGTCTGGTTACGGATACGCCGACACCAACCCACACGAGCTATGGTTCTGAGACAACGACTGTCGAACACCTGAAGAAGTCTCAGTTCCGCTGTTCAAACAGGCCAAGTCTCACAGCCATACAACAAAACAGCCCGCACTGTAGCTCGGTACACACGTCCTTGAGATTCAGAGAGATCACCACTCTGAGGCCCTCGGTATCTCAAATTAGCAAACGCGACCCGAGCATTGCAGATTCGTGCATTTACTCATCTGTCACGCTACAATCAGAACTAATACAACTTCTAAGATACGTAAAACGCTCCACAAATTCTAGTACCTCTCCCTGGATTGCAAGTGGTGCGTTCAGTGACTGCACGTCCGCGAGCATGACTTACACTTTGTGGATGCAAAGTGCATACCAGGACGGGATGACTTTGGTCAGTTCATCCAAAAACACCTGCGCCTTCTCCTTCTCTTCGAAGATGAGAACGATGTCGTCCCCGCATTACCCAGATCGACAAGGTTTTCTTCACAGGCTATTTGAACACCGTGGTTTTGGAGACCCTCCAGCGTTCGTCTCACTGTCTCATCGATCACGAAGTTGAAAAGGAATGGAGAGAATGGGCATCCCTGACAGACACCGCTTAGTATGCGGAAGCTGGAGAGCTCTCCGTATACTTCACACGTCCCGAAGTCTGAGAATACAAAGAACGTAGTATGTCTTCACAAACTTCCGGGGCATTCCTTGGTGGGCAAGCGTGTCAAGCAGAACAGTCCCGTCAACCGAGTCAAATGCGCCTTGGAAATCCAGGAATACTAGAATTGTGGGTCGCCATACGTATGGCGTGGTTAGAAACAACATACATCAATGCCAAGTTGGTCCAGGTGAGCGCAAGAGCAGCTTGTTGTCCTGCTTGCTTCAGAGTGCGGACACTGAAGGCGGCCAGATAGACTGGGTGTCAAGGCTTGAAGATTGATTTGAGATACGTGAGGATGTCGGCACCATGTGACGAGAAACTCAGCGCGCAAAACCAACGAATGACGAACGGCGTCATCAGTCCTAAGTGCTGGGCCTACAAGGAAAGAGTTATTAATGGGGTGGGGAGGAGGAAGAAAAGTATGCGAAAGAGAAAGAAGGAGGCCTCAGCAGTAGCCTGTTCTCGTTACCAGCCCGCTGTATGCAGCAGGTAAAGGACCTTCGGCTGATGGCACCACGCGACGGCCGATGTAGCATAAGATTATTGTTAGTTGTAAGAGTCATGGTTGTACGGGTTGGGATACTGTAAGGGCGCCCACACCTAGACAGGAAGGTCAACAGGTGGCTCTTGCTCGTAAGCTGGATTCCTCTGCATTGATGTATGTTGTCTGTCAGAAACAAGGACACAGGACGCAAGTACTGTATCGAACTGACTGCCCCTCGCTCTCTTCCAGGTTCCGGCTGCGCACCTCTGGTGATGCAGAGGCCGCTGCAGCTGGATATGCTGGGGTGGGTATTGTATTGAGCGAACGAGCGGAAGCGTCTCTGCTTGATTGGATACCCGTTGATAGTCGCCTCTGTGCGGTTCGTTTGGCAACATCTGTGAGAGAATCTAGAGGAAGTGAGGTCCATCGCACCTTGTTTATTGTGTCTGCTTACGCCCCAACTGACTGTAGCTCTGAATCTGCCAAGGACAGTTTCTATGACGCTCTAGGTGCCCTTCTACAGCAGGTTAAAACCTCAGATATCGTTGTGGTTGCTGGTGATATGAACGCCCAGGTAGGTAGACTGAGCGCTGCTGAGGCCCGATTGGGTGGTCGTCTTGGTTTGGACACGAGACGCACGGACAACGGAGACCGCTTACTTCAGATGTGTGCCGATCACAGACTGTTCCTTTGCAGTACGAATTTCCGGAACAGCGGAAATCGCTTGACAACGTGGTGCCCACCAACAAACCAGCGACGAACCCAAATAGACCACATCGCCGTCTATCGGTGGCGAGGGTCGATCACCGCCTGCCGCTCCTTCTGAAACACCAGCGTGGACTCCGACCATGCACTTGTACGCTGCTGCTTTTCATTGCGCTTTTCAGGTGTACGCAAAACGCGCACACCTCGCTTAGCCATTGAGAAGCTAGTGGATCCAGAAGTCAAACGAAACTATCAGAACCAGCTCTCGAATGCCTGCCGGACGGTACGGTGTCGGATATAAACGGCCACTGGGAAAAGATATCCAAAGCGCTACTCAAAGTCGGAACGTCTGTTTGCGGTACAACCCAGCCAACCTCATCCAAACATTGGATCTCTGATAGGCCGTGTCTTTGCTGGAGAACCGGCGACAGATCCCCTGGCCGCCACCACAACTCCACCCGACGCATCATCCGACGCCAGGTGAAACTGAGTGTCCGTGCAGACCGAGAAGCTTGGTGGACCCGAGGCCGAAGAAATGGAAGATGCAAAGAATGCTGGAAATGTGCGCAAGCTGTTCCATTTGATTCGTTCGACTGGTCCTCAGAAACCTCTTGTCAGCGAAATAATCAGAGACCAAAATGGCTCCCTGATATGCAATAAAGCAGAACGTCTGGACCGCTGGGCACAGTACTTGAACAGCAATTCAGCTGGCCACCTGCTACCTCCAATCCAGAATCCTGGCCTTCAACAGAAAGGTGGACCGTAAATATGGAGCCGCCTTCAGTCTCAGAAGTGTCCGAGTGTATTTCCTACTCAAGCGTCATCGTGCTGCTGGTCCTGACGACCTTCCACCTGCTCTTTTCAAGGATGGCGGTGGGCTCTTCAGCCAGTGTCCGTCTAGCCTATTTGGGTCTATCTGGGAGAAAGAGACCGTCCCAGACAACTGGGGTGAATCGATAGTAGTGCCCATTTTTAAAAAGGGTACTCGCAGTGAATGTAGCAACCACAGAGGTGTTAGTTTGACTCCTGTTGTGACAAGGCTTCTGGCGTCACTGATTCTTCGTCGTCTTACGTGGCACGCGAAACCTTGACTCGTGAGAATCAAGCGGGATTTCGACCGGGTAGAGGCTGCATTGACCACATCTTCACACTCCGTCAGGTGTTAGAGCAACGCCACATGTACAGACGACCCACAATCTTGGTGTTCCTTGACTTCAAGGGTGCGTTTGATTCTGTCGATCGGTCAGTGCTGTTAACTACACTTGCTCAAAGGGTATGCCCAGAAGTTTGTAAACATAATCCGATCTCTATATTCACATACTTCTGGGCGGGTGAGAGTGTATGGCGAGCTCTCCAAAAGCTTCCATACAAAAAGTGGTGTTCGACAAGGATGTCCACTCTCTCCATTCTTGTTCAACTTCGTTCATTGATGAAATAATGAGGCGAACGCTGGAAGGTCTTCAAAACCCCGGGTTCAAATTGTTGCTGGTGAGAGCCTTGTCGATCTGGAGTACGCAGATGATCGCCCTCATCTTTGAAGACCAAAGTGAAGCACAGGCCCTGTTGAATAGACTGACCATGCACCTTCAAAGTGCAAAGTCATGCTTCAGAAAGTGCAGTCTACGAACATATCCTTAAAATTCAAGGAGAATCACTGGAGATTGTGGAAAACTTTACATACCTCGGTAGTTGTATTAGCTCTGACGGAAGTGTGTCTGATGAAGTCAGTGCAAGAATCTCAAAGGCTCGAATCACGTTTGCTAATTTGCGTCACTTGTGGCGTCAAAAGGCATCTCACTAGATCTTAAGGGTCGTGTACCAGGCTACAGTAAGGGCTGTATTGTTGTATGGGTGCGAGACATGGCCTCTACGGACAGATGATGTGAGGCGTCTCCAGGTTTTCGACCACCGTTGCCTCAGAAGCGGGCTGGTTTTGGATGGTATCAGGTGTTAGTAACGAGGTGATTAGAAAACGGGTATTTGGTTGTGCTGCAGGTACTTCAATTGGGGAAACATCCAGCACCACCGACTACGATGGCTCGGTCATGTGCTACGCATGCCAAACACCGTCTACCGAGACGAGTGTTGTTCTCCGTCTCCTTCAGAATGGCGCAAACCGCGAGGTGGACAGCGCGACTTGGCAGAAAGGCGTGAAAGAGATCACGGAGAGTTTGGGTGTTGTTGGTGTTATACGCCTTCCAGGATGGGGTCCCCGTGACCCCGCCTGTGTTTGGCTGAAGACATTGCAAGAAATGGCGGCTAATCGATGTCAGTGGCGTTCGTGCTATCAGTTTCTTTCCAGATTGTTTGATTGAGCGGTTGGAGGTGTAGCCACCTCAGAATGCTTGACATAGGCCAGCACTAGGTCCCCTCCCACCCAATCTTTTTCTCTTCTTTTCACTCTAGGGCTTTATATATGCATATAATTAGACGGACCTTATGGTTGTACGGCAGTGAAGCATCAGTGTCAGCACAGGTTGCTGTCTTTGTGATGATGAATTTACTTTTTACTTAAGAACACCATAAACAAAAGATTCAGCTGGGTCCCAGCTGAGTCTGCCGTCAAAATCAATTTGGTATGCAAATGAGTGTGTTTCGCTAAGTCTGTGAACATGCCTGTGGGTAGTCAAGGAGACAACAGAGGTCATGGAACAATGTATGCATCTAGAAAATCGGGTTAGCTTTGACGATAGTGTGTGCATGAATCTCCAGAGCCACTACCGTTTTGGCCAATTTGCGCCATTTGTGGCACCAAAAAGCTAAGTCGTTAAGTTCGAAAGGATCCGTGTATCAGACTACTGCACCGGCTATTGCATGGCTACGAGGCTCCGTATGCACGGATAAAGCTGAAAAATCCTCAGGTCTTTGACCACTGACGTTTCAGGACTATACATGGAATCCGTTGGAACCGACGAATTCGCAATCTATTTATCGTGAAACGGGTGCCCCGTGAAGCATCAGGTAGTTCATTTAAGAAATGCACGCAGCACTGCAAACTAAGATGACTGCCATGCGCTATGCATGTAATCATCACCTACCTTGGAGAGCATTATTTCCTGTCCCTATTCCTGAGTAGAACACGCATCCCCATCTCCCTCCACATGGGAGATGGGGATGAAGGATGTTACGAAAAATCCGGGTGCTATTCGTCTTCCAAGATGAAGTCAACGTGATCATGGCGCTCGATTACGCACTAAATCATAGAGAGCAGCCATCTAACCTCTGCCACGCTGCAAAGGCATCGGTGATCAAACGTTTGAAGTTAGGGTCTCCAAATCTCCAGCGCACACCTTGATGATGGGTTCAACGCCATTTTTCACAGCCTGTAAAAATGGTAATCGTCCAGCTGTAGCATCGTTTCGGGCCTACCTATTACGCCACCCGAAGGAAACACATGCGGTGAGTTAGTACCAGGTTTCTAAAAGCTAGACGAGAGCAGTCAAGAGGCAGAAGTTGGGTTCGATACACAGGACTTCCGTTAAGTTTGTGCCGTGACCACCGAGCTATCTGAAGCTCTAGTCATGCCTTAAACAGCTACTAAAACAAGTACGTTGGTTAACAAAAGCAAGTTTTCTCTCCATGGAGCTTTAGAGGGAGAGGATGGTGCAACCAGATAATTCGCAATGAATCGGTCGTTGTTTGAAAGAACAGAAGACTGCAAACCTACACATTCAAGGCGATAGCTTTGTCTTAACCAGCATCACCCATTAAGTGATTAGCTTGTCTATTGCGTGGAAGTTATTTCTGACACACGTCGATATTGCCAAGCCAGTATTCCCACAAAACCCACATGACAGACACTAAAACGGCGAGTTTTCTTTCATCCCGTACTCTTAAAATAAACGATGCAAAGGGCCTAGTTACAGCGAGAGTCAAACTGGTTCCTCTCTGGCCGCCACATTTACCTCGACTGACCTTTTGAAACTCACCTGTTTGAATAAACCAGACGACAAATTCTAGCTTGATTCTTTTGTCGAGTAAATCATGAAGCCCCCAGTCCAAGCATTGGGCCTACCGAGCTCCAGCTCTAAGTAACATCTCAGTGGTCGCGGATACAAACTACTGACTCAGTGGCGTTTTAAACTACTTCATGAAGCGTGGATTATGATAGCTGGAAGTCGGCTCGTCTACCATCACCCAACGTGACAATTAGAACATGGGATAATGTCTGTTCTACGGAATGTCATGTTGAATTTACGCATTCCCCTGTGCGTGACATGTGGAGTTGCGAACAGCGCAACTTACGGTTCCTCCAGTTTCACTATTATAAGATGTATTTTCATTCACGTTTACATCTGTATAGCCTAGCATCTACGTCCGTATATTACGTGCGACATCTACCACATCAATTTGGCGCTGCATTGTTTCTACCAGTGTTGTGCCCTTGGTACATTAACGTACCATTAATTAGTGGTATGCCGGGCGTCCATACCTCAAATCGGTTAGACTTCCTCTTTGGCGTCCTAGCATCTCTGTATAAGTTCCAAGAGATAATGTTGGGGTCGAGTAAAGAGACATTTACCTGTGACGTATGCTACCGGATTCCCAAACAGATTCTAATCAAGAAATTTCAGTTACATTCCTAGCAATCTACACTGGCCGCAACCACTTCCGACAAAGGAAAGCCTTCATCTAATTTTGTGACGACCCAGGATGCTCCACATTTACATATTCGCAGGATAATCGTGCGATTGAACCCCTTTTCGAAGTCGCACATCGACAAAAACACCCCATAGGGTCGTCCGCCAACATTAGGCTTAAGACCAACAGATGGCATCTGATGTGTGCCTTTTTATTGTAGGTTAAAAATTTGGTGTGTATAACGCCCTTGTCAGAGTTATTTAATGAAGAGTTACGCCGAAGCAACTCCACTCACTTTCTTCTCTGATAACCTTCATAATTTTAGCTTGCAGTTCTTCTTTGTCCGCTGACGTTGTTTTCGATAGCCCTCCTCGGAACACCCATTGAGCAAGCCGCAAGTCCGGTATTTTCTCCAGGCCCTCTTCCTCAAGATTCTCCAGTGGCATCCTGGTGCTTAAATATTACACACCAGAATTTACGAAACCCCGCTCGTTCAAGGTCACCAATGTACCACAGTATGTGTTCGGTAGGTTCAATGGACCATGCAATTCACGGATTCAGGGATTGATACTCAGGATCGAGGCTTTCGCCAAAGTTTCCCGGGTCGGTTTTGCTCTTGTCGTTCAGCGGCTGTCGTCCACCTGAAAGACACAAGTGAAAAAAGGGTGTAGCACTGCTCTTTAAATTCTCAGCGCGGGGCAGTATGCTTGCCAGCGCGAGGACTCGCATAAATAAGTGTCTAATAGTGTTTTGAACTGGGCTCTAGAGGGATCGTGGACAACCGGCTGAGGAAGGTTATTCCACGCATCAACTACCCGAAATGAGAAAAAAATTTGCCTAATGAGGGTGTGCGCTGTGAGCTTAAAAATCTTCTTACCATGTCCCCGCCGTGTGTTTGCTGGGTCAACGGTGAAAAACCTGTTGGCCAAGCCTTGTTCAAACAGGGCGTAAGTAAGAATTAAGTCCCCTCGGGGGTGACGATACTTCAAAGGAAAGAGGTCAAGCACCGCGTGACGCGTTTCGTAGTCCATGGACTTGAGACCGGCAACTATTTTCGTAGCAGCTCGCTGGACACGCTCAATGAGGATTACGTCTTTCGTGCGTCCTGAGTAGACAATCGGGTTGGCATATTCAAGGAGCGGTCTGACATAGGCCCCATAGAGTATTTGGAAGTCCGTGCGAGTAATACGAGAGAAGGTACGCCGAATCATCCGTAGAACAGCGAATGCCTTCTGAGCCGATTTCTCAAGGTGCAGTGAGAAGGACAGGTTTGGAGAGAGCCAGATACCCAAATCCGTTTTGGCATCTATCCTCGTGACGTCTTCTGGTCCTTTCTCACCACTCAGGACAAAGGAGTTCGCTGGGTCTCCTCCAACTGACATATGGACGCACTTTCCGTCATTCAGAGGAAGGTGTCAGTCCAACGAAGAGACTACACCCTCGCAGGTTAAGGGACTATATTGCAGGGTTATACTGGTGTTGATGCTCCATGAGTCCATGTCCACTGATTCGTCAAGTAGGGATTGAGTCACCCTGGAAACTGACAGCAATATAGTGCGCCAAGCGGACGCGTTCCTTCATGCTAACAATAAAGGTGGTCAGGGTCATTCGACGTTATGTTCTCCTGTAGCGTACTGTAGCAGTCCAGTCACTAGGTCCAGCTTCGTGAACATTTTGAATTTTCCACACGCATCGCATGGTGGTAAAGGTCCACCTTTGCCTCATCTGGACTCTAAATTCATCTTCGACAGTTTCTCAGCAGGACTGATGAGATTCCGGAACAAGTAGGGCTCCCCGGGCTGGGTATTTATATCGGACTTAGGAGGGCTACGTAAGAATGTCAAGAAACCATGTTTGTGAAATAGGCCGAACAATTGCCCTTTACGAGGAAGCTCACGGTAAAAACCGATCACTGGATGGATTAGATTGAATTTCATCCTTCTGTGGCTCGGGCTTGAGCATTTCGGCAAGCGCACGTTGTGAAGATATCCGGCATTGTTATGTTCAGACACCACCTCTTTACCGCTTACTAAGTATTGTGCCCTCCATCTTAATTCTACCCGTCCAAAGCTGCAGATCAACACTGCACAAGCTGCCATTCGGAGACATCATAAGTTCCACTGTAAACAATCCGGAACTTCTTCGGAGTATGGAGGTTTCTGATGAACTAGATCCTTGAGAGGGCTACTTGCCTTGATGGCAATGTAGTTATTCATTTTGCTTTGTATACTTCTCAGCAGCAGGCATTGTGAACTACCTAGCTGAAGTTCCAGCAAGGTTCGTTTGCCCCTGACCTCTCAAGGGCTTTAATAGGTAGGGCTGCATAGTGCAACGCTAACCTTATGTCAACAAAGTCCGAACTAGAAGCAATCAGTCCGTTGTAAACGCGTCTGCGAGTGCCTCATACAATAAAATGCGTTGAACTTTATGTTCCATTGATGTAAGGAAGTCAGAGGAAGCAAGCCACAGTAAAGACAATGAGTGTGGAACACAAATTAAGCAGGCAGATGAATGTTGTCTCAGGTGACTGCAGTCACAATTTAAGTGTTGTTTTAATGTCGAGAATCTGAACAAAAATAATGGTTTGTCTAGGATGATTCTCCATGGATATGCTTGTGAAAGCCGGATAAATATCATTTGGATAGGTAAGCCTTTGTCAACACCCGCCATTTTCGTCCACCGTAACGTGCCAGGGGAGTTATGATTATGAGCTACCGTAATAACGGGTGATGCCATTGCTGATTTTGTTTCTGTGGCTGCGTTAAGCCTCTTTGTTAAAAGAAAAAACATCAAGCTTGACTTCTACCTGCACGTCGTCAGAAAGCAATTACTCCCGGTGCGATTTGTGGAAGTCGTGTTCCGTTTCCCTCCACTAGGATGCTTCAGCGCACTAATCCTATATGGATGTGCATCAGTAAAACACCAGTGTTTTCCATTAATGCTAGTACTATCGATGGTGGTCAATAATGTGTTGCTCCTGCTACATGCAACTGTATCAAGCCAGCGCCTCACGCACTGGTTGCTTGGGCGCAGGACATCAATAGCTGGTTGGCCTACGCCATCAAAATTTCAGTGTGCACCACCAATTTCTGTGCACATAAAAATATCAATCCGAACGTCGTAACGTTTCGGATGACACCACAAAATCATGTGCTTTCAACTATTTAGGATGACCAAATATCTTTCAATGGAGTGAGTACCCGTAAGGAACACAATTTAAGCTCTACTAGGGATCATCCTGACGCGATGTAGCGACGTTTTGAACACGAGTTACACGGAATACCGTTTCAAGTTCTGCCCGGCTTTTCATGACCCATTATTTTCGGTAGTGGATAAAGTAACATGTAGCAAATTGCTGCTATTTCGCAGCAGGCTTTCAGCTGAGCATTGAGCTGAGGACTTTAACGAGTACATTACCTTTTGCTTTAATCGGCTGCACGAGAGAGATCCCAGTGTCAATTTTAATGGTGGAATCTGTAAACCACGCTTCCACCATGGTGACTCAGGTCTTCAGTCACCTCCCAATGCAACACCACTTTCAGGGATAGTGTGCACAGAAATTTTGAGGACAATCACCACGCTTAAACAGAATGTACTTGAAGTATTCCTGGAGCGGACCGAGCTGCCCCTAGCAGGCGGCCGTCCAAATACAAAAGTGAAGCAATCAGCTTGGTATGTTTTGTCCCCGAATCATCGCTGTAGGTGGCACGCTTGTGATCAGTAAAGGCATACATGCTGCCCCGCAATAGCTTATTCTGCTGTGCGTCATTAATGTATCCACCTAATCACCAACGATACTGGGCACGGCTCACAAATAAGCCCCAAGACAAAACAATCTGAAAATTCGGCTAAGCCCTTCCTGGGCAATATGAAACACGAGACATTCTTTAAGGGGTTCTAAGGGAGGTAGACCCGATAACTTCGGGTCGCGTACGTTCCTGAAGTAGCTCTTAAATATATCAAGGAAGCCAGAGTGGAACACAAAACTCCACAGTGCTGAATGTCACTTCATGGGCAGCCTTTCTCTAGGTAATCTGAGACTGTCAAAACTGGGTCCCTTGTGATAAACACCAAACACCTCTGTGCAAACTGTCAAAATTTTGTCCTGTAAGGAGCTCGTACGGCGACTCACCTTTATCAGGTTTGTTTTTCTCTCTTCACACCAGTTACGTCGACCGACAAAACTGAAATTGAATTGCCATGATCTCCAATTGGGATCCTGGGAATAGAAGGGATCTCTCGAAAACAACCATGTCTTCAAAGACACCGCCGCTTAGTCGAAAATCTTTATGTCCGGTCCATTTTTCCGCAAAGCCCCTGTTTAGGTTATTCGTTTGAATGAGTTAATTTTCAATTT